>JAFMOC010000074.1:1917500-2335000 GCA_019802505.1 Corydoras sp. C115 | reverse complement strand
GAGTGCATGCTGGGACACCTGCTAAAAATCCTCTTTAAGAATGATGACTTCATGAATGCGGTAAGGATCGCAGATCACAGCCAGAGCCCTCTCTTCTCTGAATGTCCTGAGATGTTGTGTAGATGTTCATTACAATGCTGTTGTCTCACAGTTGGTGAACTCGTACATCATGACGAGTCGAGAGGTTTCTCTGAACACCGCCGCCTGCAGACTGCTGCTGAACATCATGCCCGGACTGGAGACTGCTGTAGTCTTTCAAGAAAAGGTGAGTAATAGTCAAAAAAGTGCAGCACACATAAGCAGCTTAGAGGCTACAGAGAGCTAATAGATAAAAAAACAGCCCTGTCACACACGGTTTTTACGTAGTTACAACAGATTTTTAGTTAATTCTAATGTTTATTTACATTGAGTCATTTTGTGAAGACTTTTATCCGAAACAGCATGCAAGTATTTTAATGAGGAGCCAGGCAGGCAGGCAGTCGACACTAGAGAACACTGAACAGGTTGGTATGTATAAGTGGAGAATAGAGTGTATGTAGGAGAGAGCAGAATCTGAGATTGTCCCGTAGGCCGGAGTCAGCATCATACAGCATTGGAACGTGTCTGTGTGTTGTTTTTTTTTTTTGTAGGAGGGCATTGTGGAACGTTTGTTTAAATGGGCCCGGGAGGCTGAGGAGCCGCTGAGGATCTATGCTACAGGTCTTCTTGCAGGAGCCATGGAGAACCAAGACATAGCTGCCAACTACCGTGAAGAGAACTCTGTGCTGGTGAGGAATCAGACGTTAATATAATGAATTTAGTAAATTACCTACAAATACAATTAATTACCATTTAGCAATTACACTACATTTGCTGCCCACCAGATGGCAGCAACCTGATAGTTTTTTTTTTTGTTTTTTTTTTTTTACTGGAATTCCAAAGTTAATTATTTTGGGGTTAACTTTATTAAAGCACCACATCACTATCTATATCTATCTATATAATTTTATTATATTATTTATATATATATATATATATATATATATATATATATATATATATATATATATATATATATATATATATATATATATATATATCTGGGCAGCACGGTGGCTTCCTGGTTCGAATCCCCATCTGGGTGGAGTTTCCATGTTCTCCCCGTGTCTGCGTGGGTTTCCTCCAGGTTCTCCGGTTTCCTCCCACAGTCCAAATCCATGGATCAAGTCAAATGAGTTCTCCAAATTGCCCCATATAGAGTGTGTCTGTGTGAGTGAGTGTGTGCCCAGTGATAGATTGGCGTCCTGTCCTGGGTGTATCTGACCCGAAACATTCTCCCCTGGATGGGCATGGGGAACCCCCCCGCGACCCTAATAGAGGATAAAGCAGAAGAGAATGAATGAATGAATGAGTGTGTGTGTGTGTGTGTGTGTATATATATATATATATATGTGTGTGTGTGAATATTTTAAACAACTATTCAGCTAAGCAAGTAACTAAGACTTGCAACAAGTGAAATTGTCAATGTTCTAAGTTTGCAGTATTAAAAGAAGTCATATCATTGAGTCCTTGCATGAAATCACATTTTTGTAAAACACTTGCCTGATGTTACATAAAAGTTGTGTTAGAACCTTTACTATAATAATAATAATAATAATAATAATAATTGTTAAGTAAATGATTTGTGTTATTTTAACCTAGTAGATTTTAATGACTGAGTTTCCACTTCAGGTTCCATTAATGCTACAGAGACTGCGAGAGCTCCAAGAGAGAGAGGCAGAGAACAAGCTGGACTTTAAACGGCCTTGTTCACGCAAAAGCATGGAACTGCTTCTCCCTCTGGATGAGGAAGCTGTCGACGGGGAGTTTTCTTCTGGTCCCTCACACATTCACTCGGAGAACAACAGTTTCGCTCACGAATCAGAAGTAGGAATTTTCCCGCCGGCTGGTTCCCCCCTGAAATCCAGCAGCCGAACGAGCTCCAGTGTTAAAGGCCAAATGAAACCCGCCGGGCCGCTTCAGCCAGGAAAGGAAAGTCCAGGAGAGGGTGCTAAAGACTGGAAGAAGACGTTGGAGCGCGCGCGCAACAGGAAGGCCAAGCAAAAGCTGAATTTTTCTTTGCCAGAACCTGAGCGCAGCTTCAACGAGTTGTCCAACAGCAGCTGGTCAGACATGAGTCCGTGGGTTATCGGGAACAACTACCACCTGTTCCCTCTCACAGCCGGAACTGAGCAGCGCCTCATCCTGCAGTACCTCACGCCACTAGGGGAGTACCAAGAGGTGAGGTTCCTCTGATCAGGAGTTTACAGAGATCTTTAACTTTTTCTTTTTTTTAATGTTTGCTGTAAAAATGGAACCAAGTCCAATTTTCAGAAGTTACCTATTAATAATCAAACATAAATAACACCCATGATTTCTTCACAATACACAATCTCAAATTGCCTTATTGGTTTTATAAACTGGTTACACATAATAATAAGTGATTTGACTTTGATAAAAGTTCTTTATTTTATATTCTGGTCCTCCATGATGTAATTGAATTAGTTTTTTTTAAGAAAACCTGCAAAGGATACCCCTTTCTCAAACAATAAAAAGCCATCTTGTGGCCAAATTACAGAACACAATTTATAACCTACAACCAAAACAGATTTGGTGTTCATCAGTAATGGGCTCGCTTTCTTTTTATGGTAAATGATTTTAAAATAATGTATTGTATATCACGCATTGATATGAATGTGAAGCACTCACAACTATGTGTTATTGTCAATGATGTCATGGCTTGACAAATGGCCCAGCCAATCAGATTTAAGGGCCAGAACTACTCATTTTTTTTAAAAGTATATTTGATTGAGGTATTATGAATATTTATTACATGCAAGAGCATATTTAATTAAATTTATATATATATATATATATATATATATATATTTAACTACAGTTGTGTGTTTTACTTCAACTAAACCACTGACAGTGACGTTTGTGTCTGTGTGTGTGTTCGCAGTTGCTGGCTGTGTTCATGCAGCTTGGTGCTCGGGAGCTTCTCATGTACTACACTGACCTTAAACAGACCAACGATGTTCAGTTAACATTTGAGGCCCTAAAGGTAACCTGCTTGTTTCTGCTGAACAGTGTATTATAATATCAGTAATATCAGTTTTAATTTCCATCCATTATCTTCCGCTTTATCCTCTATTAAGGTTGTGGGGGGGGTTCCCGTGCCCATCCAGGGGAGAACGTTCCGGGCGCTGGGCAGATACACCCAGGACAGGACGCCAATCTATCGCTGGACACACACTCACTCACACAGACACACTCTATATGGGGCAATTTGGAGAACTCAATTGACTTGATCCATGTTTTTGGATTGTGGGAGGAAAGCGGAGAACCCGGAGGAAACCCACACAGACACGGGGAGAACATGGAAACTCCACCCAGATGGGGATTCGAACCGGGAATCCCTAGCGCTGAGAGGAGAACATGCTAACCACTAAGCCACCGTGCCGACCTCAGTTTTAATTTAACGACCCAAATAAAGTTCTACTTTTAAGTTCTGTATAAGTCTCATAATTCAGCTTTTATAAAAGGAGAGCTTTCTGTGAGATTCAATGTCCTGTAATGTGACGAGTGTACCTGTGTATCGGTGAACTAAATGTTTTCATTGTTCATCTTGTCCTGATTTAGTACCTGGCATCTCTTCTGCTGCATAAAAAGTTTGCGGCAGAATTTGTGGCTCATGGCGGAGTTCAAAAGCTTTTGGAAATCCCGCGACCCTCTATGGCTGCCACCGGAGTCTCCCTGTGTCTGTATTATTTAGCTTACAACCAGGATGCTATGGAGAGGGTAAGCTGTGTTTGTGTGTGTGTGTGTGTATAATGCGCTCATGTTTCACATTGTGTTTGTGTCGTCTTGTCAGTCCTTTGTGCTTTTATTGCCTTTTGTCCTGATCACATGGTGCTGTGTTATTCGCTGGACAATGATTTAAGCACAGGGTATGTTCTATGAAGACCGTTTCTCTACATTAGGGGTGTCTTCAACTAAGGATTTTCATAGTCGAATCTGATTCGTCAGATTTTCCCTATAGTCGACTGATAGTCGAATCAGTTAAAATTTCACCACAAGATGGTGCTATAAGCGTGTTTTTTAAAAAATATATTTTTTATATATATTTTTATTATATTATATAAAAATATATAATATATATTTTTTATATTTTAATTGTTTTTCTGCTCATTTGGAATGTGCAACTAACTGCAGGGGGAGCTTTATTAATGTGTAGCCTATTGTTAAAGCGCACACATCATTAAAAAAAATATTAACAGAAATTAGGATGATTTTATTTGACAAAAGGCTATATATATAACGAAAACAAAGACATTTCATGTAAAAACTAATGCTTAGCAGCAGCCATGGACACCCCCATGTGGTCAAAATGGTACATTCGACTATGAGGTTCATAGTCGACTACGGTTCTCCGAATCGAATCGTCGAATCAGCGAATATTGCCGCTCACCCCTACTCTACATACTCCGTTAATTCCCTTTACTTTGTTCTCTGATGGGGAGACCCCACAGAGCAGGTATTATTAGGGTGGTGGATGATGGTACACGTGGATCAGACACCTGTATATTCTGATTGGTTGACTGTTCTCTGTCCAGCAGCACTGTTGTGTCTGATCCACTCTTACCAGCATAACATTTAGTTTGAATATAAACAGTTGAACTCGCGCTGAACACTTTATCTTTATTATATATGGCTTTATTTTGTCTTTCAGGTTTGTATGCTCCCTCACTCTCTCCTGGCAGAGGTGGTGAGCTACACGCTCTGGTTGTTGGAGTGTTCTCACGCCTCAGGCTGCTGTCATGCCACCATGTTTTTTTCAATTTGCTTCTCGTTCCGAGCCGTACTCGAGCTTTTCGACAGCCAGGACGGTCTGAGACGTCTCGTCAATCTGGTGAGTGCATGTTGACATGGACATAATGTATTGTTTTGTATATTGAATGTACCTCACGTAGGGCGGCACGGTGGCTTAGTGGTCAGCATGTTCGCCTCTCAGCGCTAGGGATTCTCGGTTCGATTCCCCATCTGGGTGGAGTTTTCATGTTCTCACCTTGTCCACGTGGGTTTCCTCCAGGTTCTCCGGTTTCCTTCCACAGTCCAAAAACATGGATCAAGTCAATTGAATTTTCCAAATTGCCCCATATAGAGTGTGTCTGTGTGAGTGAGTGTGTGCCCAGCGATAGATTGGCGCCCTGTCCTGGGTGTATCTTCCCAGCGCCCGAAACGTTCTCTCCTGGATGGGCATGGGGAACCCCCCACCCCTGCAACCCTAATAGAGGATAAAGCGGAAGATAATGGATGGATGGAATGTACCTCCAAGTATTTATGTTCTTTTGACATAGGGGGCACTATTTCCTCTTTATGTTTATTATTTGTGAATGAATGACCTGCTTGTTATCTAACAAAATCGTTTGTGTGTGAACAGATAAGCACACTGGAGATCCTGAATCCAGAGGACCAGGGGGCGTTGCTCAGTGACGATGAGATCTTCTCCAGCAGGCAGACAGCTAAGCACACATGCATGGCACTGCGCCGCTACTTCGAGGCTCATCTGGCTATTAAAGTAGAGCAAGTAAAGCAGAGTCTGCAGCGCACGGAAGGAGGAGCCCCCATCCACCCCCAGCCTTACTACAAGGTAACATCCAGAAGTTCCACAGAGCACCCCCCCAATTATTACAGTGGTTTACAGTATAAATTGAATATTATTATATAGATTATAAAGATGCGGCATGGTGGCTTAGTGGTTAGAATGTTCTCCTCTCAGCGCTAGGGATTCCTGGTTCGAATCCCCATCTGGGTGGAGTTCCTCCGGGTTCTCCGGTTTCCTCCCACAGTCCAAAAACATGGATCAAGTCAATTGAGTTCTCCAAATTGCCCCGTATAGAGTGTGTTAGTGTGAGTGAGTGTGTGCCCAGCGATAGATTGGCGCCCTGTCCTGGGTGTATCTGCCCAGCTCCCAAAACGTTCTCCCCTGGATGGGCCCCCCGCGACCCTAATAGAGGATAAAGCGGAAGATAATGAATGAATGAATGAATGAGAAAAAGATTATAAAGGTGTATTGTCTTTAACTTTGTGTGAAATCCATGTTTATTTTACTTATTTGTCAAAAGTCTTAAGTAATTTGTTTATTAATTTTTATCTTGTAACCAATCAGAACCCATACTTTTTCTTATTTTGTCCAGATTAGAACTATATTGATCCCTTAACAGCATCATTCCAATACAGAAAAATAGAGGAATAATAATAACTATTATTAATAATAATAATAATAATAATAATAATAATAGTAAAAAGTGTATATAATAGATAAAGTCCTGCTTATTATTAAATATTGTAATGTTTTTGTTTTTTTCTGTTATTGTACATAGTTTGCTTTAATGTTCCATCCATCCATCCATTATTTTCCGCTTTATCCTATATAAGGGTCGCGGGGGGGTTCTCCATGCCCATCCAGGGGAGAACGTTTCAGGCGCTGGGCAGATTACACCCAGGACAGGGCACCAATCTATTGCTGGGCACACACTCATTCACACAGACACATTCTATATGGGGCAATTTGGAGAACTCAATTGACTTGATCCATGTTTTTGGACTGTGGGAGGAAACCGGAGAACCCGGAGGAAACCCACACAGACACGAGGAGAACATGGAAACTCCACCCAGATAGGGTGCTTGTTTTGGTGGAATGCTTACATAATCACATTTGGTTTAAGGAGTATATTTATTCTATTTCACTTTAATAACTCTGCTGAGTAAATGCTGAATTAAAGACCCCGCCTCTCTGCTGTCTGAATGTTTCAGCCCTGTTCCTATACCCATGACGAGGTGGTCGAGATGGTGGAGTTCCTCATCGAGTACGGACCGGTGCGTCTCTACTGGGAACCGGCCGAGTTCTTCCACAAACTCTCCTGCGTGCAGCTGCTGCTTCAGCTCATCAGTATCGCGTGTGACTGGAGAACCTACTACGGCAGGTGAGAACATTAGAAATGTTTGCGGTCCAATATCTCACAAGCGAACCGATGGATCATAAAACATGCTTTTCTAAAATGTTTTCCAAAAGATAAATATTAAATAGTGGTACACATCTGTATACACTGAACATCTGGATCAATACCATTTTTTTCAGCTATTAGCAGATGAGACGATGCTGAGGGCTGATCAATAAACATGGTTTAAAAAAATTTAAAGTAGACTTGAATAATTAGGTTTTTTGGAGACTGGTGACATGTTAAAAATGTTAATTGTGGTGTTTACTTACTATATTATTGATATTTTATTAAACTTTAGGAGTGATACAGTCCGCTATGCGCTGGATATCCTCAGCATCCTGACCGTCATACCAAAGACCCAGCTGCTGTTGGCTGAGAATGTGGCTGTGCTGGATGAAGGTGGCTCCACCATCTCCACAGTGGGTGAGGAACTGATCAACAATACTAAAGATTAATAATAACATGTATTTAAAGGGGGCGGCACGGTGGCTTAGTGATTAGCTCGTTCTCCTCTCAGCACTAGGGATTCCCGGTTTGAATCCCAATCTGGGTGGAGTTTCCATGTTCTCCCCGTGTCCGTGTGGGTTTCCTCCGGGTTCTCCGGTTTCCTCCCACATTCCAAAAACAAGGATCAAGGTCAATTGAGTTCTCTCTGGGTGTCTGTGTGAGTGAGTGTGTGCCCAGCGATAGATTGGCGTCCTGTCCTGGGTGTATCTGCCTGAAACGTTCTCCCCTGGATGGGCATGGGGAACCCTCCCGCGACCCTAATAGAGGGTAAAGCAGAAGATAATGGATGGAGAGACGTTATAAGATGAGAACTGATATTAAAGAAAGGGCGGTACGTGGCTTAGTGGTTAGCAGGTTCTCCTCTCAGCGCTAGGGATTCCCGGTTCCCGGGTTTCCTCCGGTTTCCTCCCACAGTCCAAAAACATGGATCAAGTCAATTGAATTCTCCAAATTGCCCTATATAGAGTGTGTGACCAGTGATAGATTGGCATCCTGTTCTGGGTGTATCTGCCCAGCACCCGAGACGTTCTCCCCTGGATGAACATGGGGAACCCCCCCGCGACCCTAATAGAGGATAAAGCGGAAGATAATGAGATAATGAGATGAGAACTGATATTAAAGAAAGGGCGGCACGTGGTTTAGTGGTTAGCTCGTTCTCCTCTCAGCGCTAGGGATTCCCGGTTCGAATCCCAATCTGGGTGGAGTTTCCATGTTCTCCCCGTGTCCGCGTGGGTTTCCTCCGGGTTCTCCGGTTTCCTCCCACAGTCCAAAAACATGGATCAAGTCAATTGAATTCTCCAAATTGCCCCATATAGAGTGTGTATGCGTGCGTGTCTGTGTGTGTGTGCCCAGCGATGGATTGGCGCCCTGTCCTGGGTCTATCTGCCCAGCGCCTGAGACGCTCTACCCTGGATGGACTGTGTCCATTTTATGGAGGACTATTTGGGTACCGTCTGCTCTAACATGTACATTTTTGGTCTGCAGGCATGAGCATCGTGCTGGTGGTGGCCGAGGGCGAGGTGTTCGTGAATGATGCGGAGATCCAGAAGTCGGCGTTGCAAGTGGTGATCAACTGCGTCTGCGCGCCGGACAAGCGAGTCTCCAGCATCGGCAAATTTGTCTCGGGAACGCCACGCCGCCGTCTTCCCCAGAGCCACCGCTCCTCTGAGAGCATCCTCTCCAAGATGTGGAACGTCGTCCAGTCCAACAACGGTATCAAAGTCCTGCTGTCGCTGCTGACCATAAAAATGCCGATCACCGATGCCGACCAGATCCGTGCTTTGGCGTGCAAGGCGCTGGTGGGTCTGGCCCGTAGCGCCACCGTGCGGCAGATCATCAGCAAGTTGCCGCTGTTCAGCAGCGGTCAGATCCAGCAGCTGATGAAGGAACCTGTGCTGCAGGACAAGCGCAGCGAGCACGTGCGCTTCTGCAAGTACGCCGCCGAGCTCATCGAGCAGATCTCCGGGAAGCCGTTGCTGATCGGCACGGATGTTTCTCTGGCGCGTCTGCAGCGGGCTAACGTGGTGGCGCAGTCGCGCATCACCTTCCCTGAGAAGGAGTTGCTACTGCTGATCCGGAACCACCTGCTCTCAAAGGGGCTCACGGACACGGCGTCGGTTCTGAAGAAAGAGGCCAATCTGCCAATGAGCATCCACTCGCACACCCATTCCCACCCGCACGCGCACGCCGCCGTGGTGGCGTTTTCACCCGCCGTCGCCACGTCCTCCTCTCCCGCCGCCATCCCTCGGACTCCTCGGCTAGCCAACGGGGTGTCGGCGCGCTTCGGGGTCCACGCCCCTCACCCGGTCGCTCAGTCTCTTCACACCCAGCCCCGTCCTTCCACCTCTCAGCTGCCCCTCACTGCCGCTCAGTCGTCGTCCCAACACAGCAACAGCTCTCCTCTGATCGGCCGCATCGTCTTCTCCAGGGAGCGACCTTCCCCTTCCGCCACAGGAGCAAAGAAACCTCGAGTCCTGAGGCAGAAATCCGATCATGGAGCTTTCAGTCAGAGTCCAGCCATGAAGAAACAAATGGACCGCCATCTTCCATCACCACCGGCTCTCGACAGGTCTGTCTGATTATTCATTTTCTCCCTGGTTTTAAATTACACACTTGTGGTGAGAGAACCGAGAGCAGCACCATTAACTTTTATTTATTTTTTTTTTTTTTTACTTTTCCCCCTGTTTATCAGTTAGAGGATTTTTTTTTTTTTTACCGTATTTTCCGGACCATAATTATACAAACCGTATTATAAGGCGCAGTCTGAATTACGGGGTCTATTTCTGTATTTGACCCACGTATAAGGCGCACCGTACAATAAGGTGCAGTCTCAATTACGGACTATTTCTGTACGGTACTTATTCTGTACGGCAGCGTATTATAAGGCACTTGCTAAAACATACGATCTACAAGAAAAGTAAAGGATGCAAAACGCTGATTTATAATTGAAGTTTATTCTACTACTTGACAAAACACCCTATTTTTAATCACTCTTCTCCCACAAATCCATCAAAGTCCTCATCTTCTGTGTCTGAATTAAAAAGCTGCGCAATTTCACTATTTTAGGCTTTTAGGTGCACCTTATAGTCCGGAAAATACGGTAATCAGTTTTCATATTTAATCAAAATCCAATTTAAAAGCATTATATAAGAATTTAGGCGGCACGGTGGCTTAGTGGTTAGCACGTTCTCCTCTCAGCGCTAGGAATTCCCGGTTCGAATCCCCATCTGGGTGGAGTTTCCATGTTCTCCCCGTGTCTTTGTGGGTTTCCTCCGGGTTCTCCGGTATCCTCCCACAGTCCAAAAACATGGATCAAGTCAATTGAGTTCTCCATATTGCCCCATATAGAGTGTGTCTGTGTGTGTGAGTGTGTGCCCAGCGATAGATTGGTGCCCTGTCCTGGGTGTATCTGCCCAGCGCCCGAAACGTTCTCCCCTGGATGGGCATGGGGAACCCGCCCACGACCCTAATAGAGGATAAAGCGGAAGATAATGAATGAATGAATATATATAAGAATTAGATTGTAGATTTGATGTACTAACCTTATTCTCTTTGCAGCATTATAACGGAATACCTACGGGAGCAACATGCCCGCTGTAAGAACCCCGTTACCACGTGCCCACCCTTTAGTCTTTTCACCCCTCACCAGTGCCCAGAGCCAAAACAGAGACGCCAGGCGCCCACAAACTTCACTGCACGTCACACCCGCCGGGTGGTGTATCCCAAATACGGGGGAGTGGATGGTGGATGTTTTGACCGGCATCTCATCTTTAGCAGGTTTCCAGCATTTTTGAATTCCTTTAACTTTACTACACATTCTTTATTGCTTTTAAAGGCAAATAAATGAATGCTTTTCATTTTCGAACCCATTTTTCTTTTAAAGTCATATTTTTTTTGAGTAATGTATAAGAAGTCTCTGTAAATGTGTAATCTTTGTGCGTTTCAGATTCAGGCCCATCTCGCTGTTCAGGGAAGCAGAGGAAGATGAGAGCAGCTTCATGTGCTGTGCATTCTCAGCGCGAGAGCGATTTCTCATGCTGGGCACTTGCACGGGGCAGCTGAAGCTCTACAACGTCTTCAGTGGACAAGAGGAAGCTGGTTACAGCTGTCACAGTTCTGCCATCACTCACCTGGAGCCCTCCAGAGTATGAACACACCAGAGTTCACCATTCAGAATACCTCATCTCGCTGCAGTGAACACTTTTGTTTTCTTACTGAGTGCTGAAAATGGCAGTTTTAGTAAAAATCTCAATCAAAACATCCATTCATTCATTATCTTCCGCTTTATCCTCTATTAGGGTCACGGGGGGGTTCCCCATGCCCATCCAGGGGAGAACATCTCAGGCGCTGGGCAGATACACCCAGAACAGGGCGCCAATCCATCGCTGGGCACACACTCACTCACACAGATACACTCTATATGGGGCAATTTGGAGAACTCAATCGACTTGATCCATGTTTTTGGACTGTGGGAGGAAACCGGAGAACCCGGAGGAAACCCACGTGGACACGGGGAGAACATGAAAACTCCACCCAGATGGGAATTCGAACCGGGAATCCCTAGTGCTGAGAGGAGAACATGCTAAACACTAAGCCAGCGTGCCGCCCTCAATCGAATCAGAATCTTATTTTATTGCCATCCGCTGAATCCTGTACTGGGTCTAGGGCCGTGGGGGGGGGGGAAGGTTCCCCATGCCCATCCACAGGAGAATGTTTCGTGCGCTGGCAGGTAAAACCAGAACAGGCACCAATCTATCGCTGGACACAGACTGACTCACTCACACACACTATATAGGGGCAATTAAGAGCAGCCGTAGGGGCACCACAAGAATAAACTGAACTATGTGCATGGGTGCAATAACGTTATGATCATTAAAAATATTTTTGCAGGACTTTTCACTAGGGGTGAGCTGCAATATTCGCTGATTCGACGATTCGATTCGGAGAACCGTAGTCGACTATGAACCTCATAGTCGAATGTACCATTTTGACCACGTGGGGGTGCCCATGGCTGCTGCTAAGCATTAGTTTTTACATGAAATGTCTTTGTTTTCGTTATATATATGTAGCCTTTTGTCAAATAAAATCATCCTAATTTTTAGGTTTTTAGGGTTTTTTTAGGTTTTTCCTTTGAAGTGGAAAAAAGTCCAGAACGGGGATCCCATTTACGGTGCTCTAGAAAAACAAGTAAAATATTTTTTAAAAATCTTTTTTAAAAACCACGCTTATAGCGCCATCTTGTGGTGAAATTTTATCTGATTCAACTATCAGTCGACTATAGGGAAAATCTGACGAATCAGATTCGACTATGAAAATCCTTAGTTGAAGACACCCCTACTTTTCACATATTTTTACATTTATTTTTTAATATTGAGGGATGGGTGGAGGTTCTGTCTGTAACTGATCTCTTTTCCATCCAATCAAAGCCTTTGTTTCAATAATCCACATGTGCTGTGTTTCTCAGGACGGCTCTTTGCTCTTGACCTCAGCTTCGTGGAGTTACCCTCTATCCGCCCTATGGGGCATGAAGTCTGTCTTCATAATGAAGTAAGTCTTTAAACTTCACAGTCCATAGATCTGGTCTCACTGTACTAATCTGCCCTGAAGTCCCACAGCATGTCCTCTCTCATGGTTATTAACCGGTTCCTGCTTTTACCCCCTGTGTTTACAGGCACTCGTTTCTGGATGATAATTATGTGGAATTCAGTAAACTCTCTCAGGACCGAGTGATCGGAACAAAGGAACATATCGCTCATGTGAGCTGGTTATTCCTTATTCATTTTTATTAATTATTAAGACATCCAGGGCGGCACAAGCATGTTCGCCTCTCAGCGCTAGGGATTCCCGGTTCGAATCACCATCTGGGAGTTTCCATGTTCTCCCCATGTCCGCGTGGGTCTCCTCCGGGTTCTCCGGTTTCCTCCCACAGTCCCAAAACATGGATCAAGTCAATTGAATTCTCAAAAATTGCCCGATATAGAGTGTGTCTGTGTGAGTGAGTGTGTGCCCAGCGATGGATTGGCGCCCTGTCCTGGGTGTGTCTGCCCAGCGCCCGAGACGTTCTCCCCTGGATGGGCATGGGGAACCCCACCGCGACCCTAATAGAGGATAAAGTGGTAGATAATGGATGGATGGATAGCATTCGGCGGCACGGTGGCTTAGTGGTTAACATGTTCTCCTCTCAGCGCTAGGGATTCCCGGTTCGAATCCCCATCTGTGTGGAGTTTCCATGTTCTCCCCGTGTCCGTGTGGGTTTCCTCCGGGTTCTCCGGTTTCCTCCCACAGTCCAAAAACATGGATCAAATCAATGGAGTTCTCCAAATTGCCCCCATATATAGTGTGTGTGTGAGTGTGTGCCCAGCGATAGGTTGGCATCCCTGTCCTGGGTGTATCTGCCCAGCGCCTGAAACGTTCTCCCCTGGATGGGCATGGGGAACCCCCCCGCGACCCTAATAGAGGATAAAGCGGAAGATAGAGAATTAATTAATTAATTAATTAAGTCATCCAACATGAGATCTGTTGATCTTTGGAGAAGAATGATGCGGGAGACACTTACTTATTGTTAATTCCCTAAAAAATTTAATTTACATGATCACCTTCCATATTGCTGATTATGTGTTTATTATTATTATTATTTCTTTTTTTTTCTAGATATATGACATTCAAACAGGACAGAAGACCCTGACCTTAAACAACCCCGACCTGGCTAACAATTACAAAAGAAATTGTGCCACCTTTAATCCCACGGATGATCTGGTGCTGAATGACGGGGTCCTGTGGGATGTTCGTTCCTCGCAGGCCATCCATAAGTTCGACAAGTTCAACATGAACATCAGTGGCGTGTTCCATCCCAACAGCCTGGAGGTCATCATCAACACAGAGATCGTATCCTTTACTGGTTTTTAAGCTCATCTGCTGCTTTTACTTGACCCCTCATATGAGAGACCAGTTCATCCTCGTCCTCAAACTGCTGCCCCAAAGTGCTGCGCATAATTCTACTCTAATGTTCATTCATTCATTCATTATCTCCCGCTTTATCCTCTAGTAGGGTCGCGTTGGGGTTCCCCATGCCCATCCAGGGGAGAACATCTCGGGCGCTTGGCAGATACACCCAGGACAGGGCGGCAATCCATCGCTGGGCACACACACACACTCACACAGACACACTCTATATGGGGCAATTTGGAGAACTCAATTAACTTGATCCATGTTTTTGGACTGTGGGAGGAAACCGGAGAACCCAGGGGAAACCCACACAGACACGGGGAGAACATGGAAACTCCACCCAGATGGGGATTCGAATCGGGAATCCCTAGTGCTGAGAGGCGAACGTGCTAACCACAAGCCACCGTGCCGCCCTTTACTCTGATGTTAATGATAAATAATTAAAATGCTCTCATGAAAAGTTCTTTAACGTCTGAATCAGTGGGACTTGAGGACTTTCCATTTGCTGCACACGGTTCCAGCACTGGATCAATGCAGAATTGTGTTTAATAATAATGGAACTGTCATTTATGGAGGTAAAGTATTAAAATACGTTGGACTTGTGGACCTGTGTGTGTGTGTGTTTGATTTAATGTCCGGACACCCATCTGCTGTCCCCTCTTAGCGATGCTGCAAGCTGACGATCAGGATGATATGATGGAGCAGCAGATGAAAAGTCCCTTTGGATCCTCTTTCAGAACCTTTGATGCGACTGACTACAAACCCATAGGTACATATAACTCGTGTTTGGCATTGGTTCTTGTGTTAAATTTAAAATAAGGATAATAATAAATAATGAACTCTAAATAGAACCTGCTTTCTAATTTATGTGAATATTTATATGAATAAACAAGGGCGACACGGTGGCTTAGTGGTTAGCACGTGGTTAGCCTCTCAGCGCTAGGGATTCCCGGTTCGAATCCCCATCTGGGTGGAGTTTCCATGTTCCATGTTTCCTCCGGGTTCTCCGGTTTCCTCCCACAGTCCAAAAACATGGATCAACGTCAATTGAGTTCTCCAAATTGCCCCATATTGAGTGTGTTTGTGTGAGTGAGTGTGTGCCCAGCGATGGATTGGCACCCTGTCCCCGCCCGAAACGTTCCCCCCGCGACCCTAGTGTAGGATAAAGTGGAAGATAATGGATGGATGAATAGACCAACCTTTTATTATCTTTCCACTTAATCCTATATTAGGGTCGGGGGTTCTCCATGCACATCCAGAGCAAATGTTTCGGGCAATGACCAGATACACACAGGACAGGGCACCAATCTATAACACTCACACAGACACATACACTATATAGGGGCAATTTAGGTCAGCCAGTTCATCTTGAATGCATGTTTTTGGACTGTGGAAGGAAAATGGAAAAATGGGAGTAAACCCACATGGACATGGAGAACATGGACACTCCACCCTGATTGGGATTCGAATCTGGACATTCGAACAAGTCACATGTTTTCTTTTTTTTTTTTTTTTTTTTTTTTTTTTTAATCAGTTCTTGATTTTGTTGAGTTCTGCTAAAACATCTTTGGTTAATGAATATATCTTTTTGGTTTGTTCAGCAACCATTGATGTGAAGAGGAACATTTTTGACCTCTGCACAGACACAAAAGACTGTTACCTGGCGGTTATAGAAGTAAGTTTCGAATCAGAGTTGAATGCTTTCTGTTGGTAAAATAATCCCTATTATTATTATTATTAGTTTTTTAATCCCAATAATAACCTCTTCCTTTCTCATGCTGCCTCTGCACTTGACAAATCAGAATCAAGATTCCATAAATATGGACACGGTGTGCCGGCTTTATGAAGTTGGTCGACAGAGACTTGCTGAAGAGGAGGAAGATGAGGAAGATCAGGTAAGTTGTTCATATCACTCAATAAACTGAGATCCTTACTTTTAGGTTTACATCCAAACAAATTACAGCTTTCATGGCCATGTACACAAAATCTGCTGGAGAACTTTCCTTCAGTCATAGGACTTGGAGGCAGCATGGTCTGTTTGGCAGCTATGATTGAGAACAGAAGCCAGATGGGTGGAAATTCTCCACAAATAGATCAGGGATAATAGAAATATTATCCACAATCTATTTATAATATTATGAGGTGTGGTAGCTCAGTAGTTAGGGTGTTGGGCTAGCACTCTGAAGGTTGGGGGTTCAAATCCCAAGTCCACTGAAGTTACTAACTCATTATTGCTCCAAGTGTTTGCCAAGTGGCCTCGTGTAATAAACAGTTAAATATAATAGTTAAAAATAAATATGTGGTTAAAAGTTTGGATTCCAGATTTTTTTCTGGGATTAGAACTGTGTGATTTATAACCTTTTTTTTTTTTTTTTTTTTTTTTTTTTTTTTTTTTTTAATATAATAGTCAAAAATAAATATATAGTTAAAAGTTTGGATACACCTTCTTTTGGATGCCACTTTTCTTCCATTAACAGTTCCAGATTTTTTTTTCTGGGATTAGAGCTGTGTGATAACTTTTTTTTTTTTTTTTTCTTTTTTTTTTCCTCTTTTTTTTCCTTTTTTTCCTTTTTTTTTCTCTTTTTTTCCTCTTTGTGTGATTATAACATTATTTGTGTGATTATAACCTTTAAATTCTTTTTAACTGGTAATCCAGGAAGATGAGGATCAAGATGAAGAGGACGATGATGACGACTCTGATGAAGACATCGATGATCTTGACACAGATCCCCTGCTGGCCGACCTGGAGAATGACAACAATGGAGAGGATGAAGAGGATGGTGATCAGGATTTTTCTCCGTCGGATGATGAAGAAGTGGCTCGCTTGCTGGAGGAAGATGGTGATGACGACGACGACGACGATGATGATGACGATGATGATGACGACGATGATGATTCTGATGATAATGATGGAGATGTGGAGATTGTGATGGGTGACAGTGAGTTGAGTTTTTGCTTTGTCCACAGTTTTTACTTATTTAAATGTAAATATTTTTATAGTGTGGATTTAAACCAAATTCCCACACACTATATGGGGCAATTTCAAATGGGGTAGTTTAGAGGAGCCAATTCATCTTAAATAAATTTTTTTTGTGGACTATGGAAGGAAACCAGGGAACACAGAGAAAACCCATGGGGACACAGGGCGAACATGGAAACTCCTTCCAGATTCAAACCTGGATCCTCAGCGCTGCGAGGCGAACATGCTAATCACTCTGCCGCTCATAATTCATTCATTCATTCATCCATTATCTTCTGCTTCATCCTCTATTAGGGTTGCGAGGTGGGGGGGGTTCCCTATGCCCATCCAGGGGAGAACGTCTCGGGCGCTGGGCAGATATCCAATCTATCGTTGGGCACACAGTCACACAGACACACTCTATGTGGGGCAATTTGGAGAAGTCAATTGACTTGATCCATGTTTTTGGACTGTGGGAGGAAACCGGAGAACCCAGAGGAAACCCACGCAGACAGGGGGAGAACATGTAAACTCCACCGAAATGGGGATTCGAACGGGGAATCCCTAGTGCTGAGAGGATAACATGCTAATCACTAAGCCACCGTGCCACCCGCTCATAATTCATATACAATATAATTGATTGGCAGCTCAGTTACCTAAAAGGTTTCTAGAACTGAGCATCCAACAGTCTCATTAAAACTGATCTAAAGCTCAAGATGGTTTATTAAACAGTGACGGTGTGCTTCTGGTTGATGTCATTGTGCTTCTGGTGGAGGTTCTCTGCTGGATGATGGTGTGCTTCTGGTGGAGGTTCTCTGTTGGATGATGGTGTGCTTCTGGTGGAGGTCCTCTGTACCTGTTTTAGTGAAACCTAAACGTCTTTATTGTTCTCTGTTTCTTTCAGCAGACAGCTCTGATAACTCTGACCTGGAAGACGACATCATTCTGTCTCTGAATGAGTGAAGCAGGACAGACAGAAGATCAAAAAGCACAGTGTTCTTCATGATTCATCCGAAGCCTCTTGAGAAAGCAGAGGCGATGATAACGGGGTGGTGTGATGTTAAAGAAGAAACACGAGCGGATCGATTGAGGGAGCTGAGATGACGCCGGCTCCGTGTAAAGTAAAGCGCAGTTGTCGTGAACACTGAGTAATTACAGGGTGATGGTGGTTACGCGTCACGTGGGTTCCATCAGGACAGAGGTGTGGCGATTTGAAACCTTTTTGTCGGTGCAGCCCATTAGATGGATCTTTTTGTGAGGAGACAGTCTAAGGATGAAGAAGCTGGTTTATTTGAATGGATGGGATGTGGGCGAGCTGGACCGCGCATCTGTTCTGGACTTGTGATGGATTTCCGTTTTCCGGGGGCTCTCATGAACCCCGTGTGTGCTGGTGTGAGTCTCCTATAGATATCAGACTGCACTCCTTTAAAGCGTGATTTTATTTTTCTTTAATCATTTCACTTTGGTCAGATGTTCTATCTGCCCTCGGCATCCGTTCGGACTCCAGTAGTGTTCGAACCCTGCCCTTGGCTACACGTTTTGTTTTTTTAGAACTTATATGGCGCTTATATTTACTTTAAGATGAAGGTATCATTTTCTCTGTTTTCTTAGGTTGACGTACAAAAGACAAATGAAACGAAACCAAAATAAAGCGAAATCCTAAGTGCCATCTGCACTGTTGGTCTGTCACCAGCATTTCAGCCCCCCCCCCCCCCCCCCCCCCCCCAATTTTGGTTTGATTTTGATTTTAAGTAGTTGCTGAGTTTCCTAAATGTACAGATTCATTGTACAGTATGTATCAAAATATTTTCAAGTTAAACTCCATTGAAATGACTCGTTCTGTGTGACTTCTTTTTTTCTGCTGTTGCTATAATAACTTTTGCTTTTGTGTTCAGAGATGTGCTGTTCTTGTTGTTGAATGCAGGATGAAGCAGAACTGTAACTGTACGACACTGTTCAGTTCTTCACCAACGGAACACTTTGATCATTTACAAAGAAAATCTTATTTTTATATCTAAATGTTCTCAATAATTTTCATAAATAAAAAAAGACTTGATCAAATGAGATGATGATTAGTGAGAACTGTATACACACACACACAAACACTGAGGGAGTGTGCGGACCTTCAGGTCACAAGGTTGGTTCCTTAACCAAAACCCTACACCTTCCTGTATCTATATTTCATGATCATTCATTCATTATCTCCCACTTTATCCTCTATTAGGGTCGCGGTGGGGTTCCCCATGCCCATCCAGGGGAGAACGTTTCGGGTGCTGGGCAGATGCACCCAAGACAGGGCGCCAATCCATCACTGGGCACACACTCACTCACACACTCTATATGGGGCAATTTGGAGGGAATTCAATTGACTTGATCCATGTTTTTGGACTATGGGAGGAAACCGGAGAACCCAGAGGAGACCCACGCGGACACGGGGAGAACATGGGAACTCCACCCAGATGGGGATTCGAACCGGGAATCCCCAGAGCTGAGAGGTGAACGTGCTAACCACTAAGCCTTATGATCTTTCATGAATTTTTATTTTATTTTGTTTAATTTATTTTTTTTAAATGATCACCTCCATTTCAGAAATCATTTCTGTGTTTGCTCTCTTATTCACCACAAATTACGATATTTAAACTAACATTGAGAGTTAGTGGTGGGTTTTCTCCAGACATGGATTCAAGGTGTATGGGCTTCTTTAAATTGCCCCATGTGTGTGTCCTGCAATAGATTGGCACCCGTTTCTGGGTGTGTCTGCCTGGAGCTTAACACATTCTCCCCTGGATGCCCCCCCCTCAACCTAAGTAGTGGATTAAGTGGTGGATAGTGAGCGAGTTCTTGTGTTTAATTCATCCCCTGACTGCAAGATGTTGGTGTGTTGTGGGGGTTTCCTGGTCAGGAGAGACCTCTTACTAAAGCATAGTAAGAAATGTGTCATTTCTACAGTGATAATGTTACTAATCACCTAATAATTAGTAAAGCTGTAAAACTAGAATTATCTTCCTATTCTTATTCTTGTTCAGTGTTTAGATTTAGACTTGCATTTTAAACATATTGTCTCTTACCCTTGTGTTCAGAGATGTGCGCCGCCCGACTTTCCGTAAAAGTTTTACTTGCAAATGGAGCAGTGAGTTACACAGCCCGGTTTCTGTTGCACTGAGTATATAATCAATAATTCCACATCAACATGTAACTGCTGATGGCTGTCTGGCTCTTTTTCCACCAAATGGAAAATCTTTTGTAATAATATTTGGATTTAGAACATTTTCAGTGACAGTATATTTATAGTTCATATATTTATGGCCCAGGTGTTTCTTCACCTTTTGCAGCTTGGGCACTGGGATAGGCTTCATCACCCCTGTGGTCATGATCAGGACGAGCCAATTAGAAAAAGAATGAATGAATATTTAGAGCTGGAATAAGCTACAGATTTACTGTCAATATTTTCCATGTTGACCTCAATGTTTGCTTTTTGTTTGGTGAAGGGTGATCTAAATCCATTAAAGTAATGAAGAGAAACTATTGATTAGTTGCTGCTTTAATTTTATGTTAACATTTAGTCTATTTTGTGCATGAGCTTTTGTTTGCAGTTAATATCAATATTAGGTGGAATTGTTAGACGAAATATGTAGAATAGGGCGGCACGGTGGCTTAGTGGTTAGCATGTTCTCCTCTCAGCACTAGGGATTCCCGGTTCGAATCCCCATCTGGGTGGAGTATCATGTTCTCCCCGTGTCTGCTGGGTTTCCTCCGGGTTCTCCAGTTTCCTCCCAGTCCAAAAACATGGATTAAGTCAATTGAGTTCTCCAAATTGCCCCATATAGAGTGTGTCTGTGTGAGTGAGTGTGTGCCCAGCGATAGATTGGCATCCTGTCCTGGGTGTATCTGCCCAGCGCCCGAAACGTACTCCCCTGGAAACCCCATCCCGGTTCGAATCCCCATCTGGGTAGAGTTTCATGTTCTCCCTGTGTCCCGGTGGGTTTCCTCCAGGTTCTCCGGTTTCCTCCCACAGTCCAAAAACATGGATCAAGCTCAATTGAATTCTCCAAATTGCCCCATATAGAGTGTGTGTGTGTGAGTGAGTGAGTGAGTGTGTGCCCAGCGATAGATAAGCGCCCTGTCCTGGGTGTATCTGCCCAGCGCCCGAAACGTTCTCCCCTGGATGGGCATGGGGAACCTCCCCCCACCCCCCCGCGACCCTAATAGAGGATAAAGCGTCAGATAATAGATGGAAATATGCAGAATATAATCCGATTCTGTGTCAGAATTGTGTCCATGACGTCAGACGGTCCCCCCGTTACAGCTGCGGTTTTAATTCCAGCTGTGTCGCCTCCCACGTGCCCCTTTATCCGTAAGGGCCTCACAGAACCCTCCCAGAACCCCATTCGCCTCGATCGGCTCTAATTCTCGGCTGAGCGAGAAACCCCAAATCCGACTGCCGCACCACGCCCTCGTGGCCACCGGGGGCGCTCGCGTCCCGCCCGCTTCCGCGCCGTTCACAGTGACGCTGTCGTTCCGAGAGGTCATGTGATCCGCTCCGTTCCCAGGGTTCCGTGAGAGCCTGTTTGCCCCACCCCACCTCTTCAGTGTTGGCTAAGCTCGCTTTGCCCTGAGCTCGGACTGAGAGAGGGGGCCGCCGTAGCAGCGCAGAGCCGAAAACCCAGTGTGGGCCGCCCGTGCACATCAGGCGCGTCGCCCGGGGCATCGAGTCGCGGTGAAGTGGAGGAATGTGAGCGCACCCTCACCGGCCCTCGGCACGTGTGCGCCAGAGCTGCGAACTCCGAGCGGAGCCGAAGCTGAGGCTGTCAGCGCCGGAGCTAAGCGGCGGCCAAATATGTGGAAAAGCCGAGCCGTCCGCGCCGCCCGCCTATTTTAGCGCATCGCACTCAGCCCCGCCGCCGCCGTGTGCTCGTTTGGACGCGGGAGAGGACGATCCCCGTCCGAAAGGACGTGCGTACGTTGAGACCTGGTGGAAGCTAACGAAGGCCCCTTGGATTGTGGGGGGATCAGCAGCCATAACAGAAACGGGCAGCGGAGGAAAATAAATTTGGCAACACTCTGGCGAATATTTGCACCGCGTATCCGCTCGAAAATAAGCGGGGCCGTTGGCGGAGTTTAGTTCTTTGAGGGTGGGAAAGCCCAAAAACGCGGAAAGGATATCTGTGTGGTTGGTTGGTAACGCTTTTTTTTCCTCTCTCTCTCTCTCTCTCTCTCTCTCTCTCTCTCTTGCTGGTCTAGCAAACCAGCTAGCTAGGCTACGCGACCGCCTCTGCGTGGATCAGGGCTACAAGTAGGAAACGGAGGGCCTTATGTTGAGATGGTCAGAATTAAACAATACCCGTGTGTGTTTGTGATCCGAGCCGTGAGAGGAAAGCAAAACGAGTTGGTTTTCTCCACCGGCCGAAGCACCTAAAGCCGTTTCGTGACCGAATTTCGGCTCGACTCTGCGGTGGAAAGTTGAGGGTGGAGGCCTCGGGTGATAAATTGATGGATGATAACCTTCTGTAGGCAACCGAGGACGCGCTTCATCTCCGAGAGCAACCCGAATAGCAGCGAGTCTTTTGGCGGCTTTGCTGTTTTGTCCGACTGCGGGCTCGTTTTCACCCAGAGCTATGAAAACACGCGTGATGAACTTGTTAGTCACACATCAATGTCATGGTTGAGATGGTCAGGGAGGTTTCACCGCGACCACTTTAAAGATGTGTAGCCTCCAAACGAGCCGCAGCAGTTCGACTAATTTCGTGGACCGAGTACTAATCGAATAAGCCGCTTCGTCCGATTCATTTGTCGTCGCGTTTGCCCCCTGGAATCTTTGCTTTCGTGGGAAGATGGGCTGCTTGGGTAACAGCAAAACCGAGGACCAGAAGAACGAAGAGAAGGCGCAACGTGAGGCGAACAAGAAAATCGAGAAACAGCTCCAGAAAGACAAGCAGATCTACAGAGCCACACACAGGCTGCTGCTCCTGGGTAAGTGTTGCGACTCGAAGGCCTCGGATGGCGGGGTGGCTCGGATTCGCTGGCCTTGTTTTATTTCAGTCCTCCATATTGTAATCAATAATTCTTAAAGGGTCCGTAAATAGCTTTGGAACTGGTGTTGGTGCACTGTTACGTCACATTCGCACATGAAAGCGACTTTTTCAGACGAGGAATGCCGTTGTCACGCCCGTGTTGTCACGCCACTGTGGGATGGATCAGCCTGTGACATCTGAATAACATTAGTGAGTGAGCGGCGGAACGTGTGCGACATGTATCGGCATGTGGGTGTGTTCGGGTTCCACTAGCAACCGGGACGTGTCGCCTAAATAGCTATTACCGCAAAGGTTTGTGACGTTTGGGCACGTGTCACGACTCTCGACGTCATCACTCCGCCAAACGCAAGTTTCACTTTTATGTTGGTGACCCAAAATAGTTTGAGGGAACCGTGAACCCCTTTAATCCATGCCAACTGAACTGTAGTAGTATAGCCAAGATGTCATGAGTTAATGGTAGAGCTTGGAAAAGGATGATCATGATTTCTAACCAAGACAGACTAAAGAACAATTTGTAAAAGGGGTCCAAGAAATTCTCCATCCCGTATCGCACAGTACATAGTACCATTTAGCAAGTGTGGTGGCGTCCCATGTTGCTGACTTGAGCCACTAGGACTGGGCCATTATTTAAATCAGTGACATGAACTGCAAGTGAAAGCATCCTGGAAAAAAAATAATCATGATTTCAAACCAAGACAGACTAAAGAACAATTTGTAAAAGGGGTCCAAGAAATTCTCCATCCCGTATCGCACAATACATAGTACAATTTAGTGAGTGTGGTGGCGTCCCATGTTGCTGACTTGACCCACTAGGAATAGGCCATTATTTAAATCAGTGACATACACTGCAAGTGAAAGCATCCTGGGAAAATAATAATCATGATTTCAAACCAAGACAGACTAAAGAACAATTTGTAAAAATGGTCCAAAAAATTCTCCGTCCCAAATCGCACTATACATAGTACCATTTAGCGAGTGTGGTGGCGTCCCATGTTGCTGAATTGACCCACTAGGACTGGGCCATTATTTAAATCAGTGACATGAGCTGCAAGTGAAAGCATCCTGGAAAAAAATAATCATGATTTCAAACCAAGACAGACTAAAGAACAATTTGTAAAAATGGTCCAGAAATCCATGCCAATCGAACTATAGTAGTATAGCCAAAATGTCATGAGTTAATGGTTCAACTTGGAAAAGAATGATCATGATTTCAAACCAAGACAGACTAAAGAACAATTTGTAAAAATGGTCCAAAAAATTCTCCGTCCCAAATCGCACTATACATAGTACAATTTAGCAAGTGTGGTGGCATCCCATGTTGCTGAATTGACCCACTAGGACTGGGCCATTATTTAAATCAGTGACATGAGCTGCAAGTGAAAGCATCCTGGAAAAATAATGATCATGATTTCAAACCAAGACAGACTAAAGAACAATTTGTAAAAATGGTCCAAGAAATTCATGCCAACCGAACTATATTAGTATAGCCAAAATGTCATGAGTTGATGGTAGAATTTGGAAAAGAATGATCATGATTTCTAACCAAGACAGACTAAAGAACAATTTATGAAAGTGGTCCAAGAAATTCACCATCCCGAATCGCACAATACATAGTACCATTTAGCAAGTGTGGTGGCATCCCATGTTGCTGAATTGACCCACTAGGAATAGGCCATTATTTAAATCAGTGACATGAGCTGCAAGTGAAAGCATCCTGGAAAAATAATGATCATGATTTCAAAACAAAACAGACTAAAGAACAATTTGTAAAAATGGTCCAGAAATCCATGCCAATCGAACTATAGTAGTATAGCCAAAATGTCATGAGTTAATGGTTCAACTTGGAAAAGAATGATCATGATTTCAAACCAAGACAGACTAAAGAACAATTTATGAAAGTGGTCCAAGAAATTCACCATCCCGAATCGCACAATACATAGTACCATTTAGCAAGTGTGGTGGCATCCCATGTTGCTGAATTGACCTATACTAGGACTGGGCCATTATTTAAATCAGTGACATGAACTGCAAGTGAAAGCATCCTGGAAAAATAATGATCATGATTTCAAACCAAGACAGACTAAAGAACAATTTGTAAAAATGGTCCAGAAATCCATGCCAATCGAACTATAGTAGTATAGCCAAAATGTCATGAGTTAATGGTTCAACTTGGAAAAGAATGATCATGATTTCAAACCAAGACAGACTAAAGAACAATTTATGAAAGTGGTCCAAGAAATTCACCATCCCGAATCGCACAATACATAGTACCATTTAGCAAGTGTGGTGGCATCCCATGTTGCTGAATTGACCTATACTAGGACTGGGCCATTATTTAAATCAGTGACATGAACTGCAAGTGAAAGCATCCTAGGAAAAAAATAATCATGATTTCAAACTAAGACAGACTAAAGAACTATTTACAAAAGTGGTCCAAGAAATTCTCCCTCCCAAATCGCACTATACATAGTATGATTTAGCAAGTGTGGTGGCATCCCATGTTGCTGAATTGACCCACTAGGACTGGGCCATTATTTAAATCAGTGACATGAACTGCAAGTGAAAGCATCCTGGATGTTTTCACTTGCGGTTCATGTCACTGATTTTAAATAGTGGTCCAGCAGTGAAAAGTCATCCTCCTAAAGTTTCTTTGGTTGTTGTCATTTTATGTAACATGTATGTTGTACAGTGAGTTGAACTCCAGGCAGCTGAAGTGTTTTTATTATGAGACTGATGTCGGTGACCTTGGTGTAATGGTGAAAAATCGGATCATTTTGGAGTAACTAACAGTGTCACTGGTCAGAATGTGATGATCAGACAGTTGATACCTTCAGTCCTTTCCCATGTCTGTGTTTAAAATTAAAACAAAAAGTCTTCAGGACTTCATCTGGAAATACATCAAATCTAAATGAATCTTTCCCACATGTGCTGGTTGGACTCCTGGTGCAATTATCTGTGAATTTAGAACTTGTATTTCCTATAGTTTTACAGGTGTATTTGATTATTACGGTCTCCAAACTAATAAATTAACTGACGTACAATTGTTCTACTGTAAACATGAGGTTAGAATGTAATACGGTTTTCACTAATTAATAGTATTAAAATATCACAATCAGCTTTTAAAATCAATTGTTTTAATAATATTATTTACAAAAATAGTAAATGTAAAATGTAATTTATCATGCACCGTTATTTTAATTAATAGCTGTATCACGACTGTCTTGTGTTAAAGCTTCATCAAGGCAACATATAATCCCTGTTATTAAAAATAATCTAAATAAAATGTAAATATTATTAACATCACAATATTTTTGGTGCTTGAGTTGAAGCATCACAGTTTCTGTGAGCATGTGCTTATCACTTGATTCTGCTTACCTTTGTCTATGTGCACCACATAGGGAACTAGTCAATGAAATGACATTGTAGTTTACAAACAAATGCTCTTGTTCTCAGAAACCATAGTGTTTCTAATTTGATTAACTTCTCTTGAAATGAATTTACACCCAATTTCCTTTTTTAAATAATTTTCTGTCTATTTTCCGCTCATCAGCTGTCGCTATCACACGGTAGCTAGAGTCCCTGGGGGGGGGGGACACCATTATCAGTTGGGTAAAGCCAGACAACCAGATTTTTCATGACCTTCTGCATGTTTAATGTTCAGGGTTGGGAGGTGTGCCCTTTAAGAAACACCCCTGCCCCCCCACATACTAGACTCTCCTCCAAATGTGTTATTCCAAGAGCAGTATAGTATACCTCTAAATAAAAGTAAAACTTCCAGTTAGTATTTTTAAGATTTTAAGGTTTTTCTTGTTACTCAATATTTTTTTTCTATTTCGTTTGTAGTGTATTTTTTATACATTTTATACGTTCCTTTGCTAAGAAAGAAGAAATAAATATTAATTGAATAAAATCTTTGTCATTAAAACGAAATTAAATTCTCTGCTGCTTTTCATGCTTTATTTTTAAATGTGGGCAGTTAAGTCCTTTGAAGTTAGGAAATAAAAACTTCCTCCTATTTACTAACTTGTCACCAATAATCATGGTATTGATTTAGTTGATTTGTGTTTGGATTATGAGTAA
This sequence comes from Corydoras sp. C115, assembly GCA_019802505.1. Classification (NCBI taxonomy): domain Eukaryota; kingdom Metazoa; phylum Chordata; class Actinopteri; order Siluriformes; family Callichthyidae; genus Corydoras; species Corydoras sp. C115. Next base: position 2,307,953 of record JAFMOC010000074.1, on the reverse strand, counting down.
AGAGGGAATGCAGGCTTTTATTCTGTTTTTCTCAGGCCTGTTGGTGAAGTTCCTCAATGGACCATTAATAGTTAACTAACCATGTTAAAATGTGTTGTTTTTATGGTGCATTTGGGACTATATTTAAAAATATCAATTGAATAGACTTCATTTACAGCAACACATGACTCTTGGTGCTGAATGTCTGTGTGGAACCTGACCTGGGGTTTAGATCCTCCACCCAGAAAATGTTTGATCATTTAGTAAAATTGCTTGCACACAGAAGACCTAAATTAACAAGAAATTGTTTTCAAACAGGTGTAGAAAAGCATACGCATTGCAGCATTAAAAAAAAAAAAAAAAACAATAAGGGAAACCCTCGGTTCTCGCTGTTCTGAATAGGGTTTCATTTGGAAGAACAAACCCTAGTGGGTTTGTTTTGAAGACTAACTTACAAGTACAAGTTAGTATCCATGTTAGCTCTGTGATTTAGTATGTTGGTCTCTGAAGGTTTAAACCTTGAGTTCACCAAAGTTACCACTGTGGGTCCTTGAGCAAGGCCCTTAACATTCATTGTTTCATTGGACTGTGTCATGGTTGACATTGTACTCTAAACCCAAACCATTCAGTTGGGACCCTTGTATGTCGTTGCTTTAGACAAAAGTATCTGTGAAATGACTAAATTACACGTAAAATACATTCTTCACCCCCTAAACGATCGCAGTTCAGTCCATGGAGCCGTTACTGCCCCTTAACAAGGTTCGTCCAGTAGGTCTGTGCGTTGTTTCTGGATGTATACATTGTTGTATGTAGAGTAAAGATGGAATGTTAACTTGAAGACCAGATGTTTGCATTTGTTGAGCAAGAAAATGAAAAGCCTGTTTAGTGGTGGTGGTGTTTTTGAGCTTTGTTAAATTTGCCCCTTTGTGTTTACATTTTACTTTTTGTAGGTTTGTAAATGGTTTCACTTATTGTAAATAACTTTGTCATAGTGTGTACACTGGTGTGCGCCTGCTGCTGCCATGCGAGGTGAATCGAGAGTCCCTACTTGATGTGAGATATCGACAGCTAAACTACAGGACAGGTCTAGTTTGGTCAACCTGTTCAAACCCTGGCCTTGACTAAACTGGCCAATGAGAATTTGTTTGACTAAAACTTGTCCAGTTAAATAAATGTTGGTCCAGTGCTCATGATTTGAAACTGAGATGTCTTCAAGGTGTCAGAACATAATACACAGTATCTCATCGTTTGAAATTTTATCTTGTAATAGCAGCGTGTACTGAATCCGTCTTCATCTCGTATCTCAGCCTTTTTTAGATAACTGTGCATATAAAATTGAGTTTTTTCACTTTGACTTGAAAATTTTTTTTATGTTATAAAATATAGAGGTAAATATTTTGTAGGGAATACTTACTTTTAATGTAATTCTGCTTACTTTTGGTAAAAGGTATCAGTTAGCTTTGGTTATTGACTTTGAAACTTAATTTATATGGATAACAAGCTATGAAACTATGACTTGTTTAAAAAACAAAAAACTTTTTCTTTAACCTAATGAGGGTAGGATGGTGGTGCTGGTTTAATTAACTGGTTGATTTACCATTTGTATTTCTATAATACCTCTCTGTAAAGCAAAGATCCAGCATAATATAATCTTAATGTTGTTTGAGGTTAAATAGAGATCCCGCTCTCAGTGAATACTCTGTCTGTCCTGTGAGGTGACTTTCTCATGAGCAGGTAGAAGATGATGCTGGATGTATTGTACAGCTCTGCAGGTTACCCAGTTATATTTAAAATAGGATTTACAGAACCAAATGAGCACAGTGGCAGAAGAAGAGCTCCATGTTGTATGCAGGGTAAATGCAGGCTGTGCTGAAGAGCCAATTGTAATGGGGATTTATACTTCGATCAAATAATCCAGTTTATACAGACAAAAGTTGTATTCACAGAATCATGAGCCTTAAAATCTTAGTCTTCCACCTGTTAGTATCACATCTTTCATAATGGGTGACCTAATGCTGCTTCATACACCATTTAAATGTGTTTATTAGTAATTTAAGGGGAGATTTGAAGCTGAATTTGATGCAGTGAAGGGTTTAATAAAATAATCTTGGTTGGAACATGAAAGCGCTTTTACAGAAGCTTCCGTGTTTTGTGTTTGGGGGCAGTGGGTTCACAATTATTCAATTAGTACTCGCAATTATTAAATATTCTCCTTTATTTTAATGTTAATAAATGTAATGCTTTCTGAATTGTTATATATATATTTTATTTTTTTTAATTTAATATTATTATTTTTTTATATATTCTATTCTATCTTTTTTATTGATTTTAGTTCATTACCTATGAACTACATTCATTACATTACATTCGGTCATTTAGCAAAGGCTTTTATCCCATCCCTGGAGCAATGAGGTTTAAGGGTCTTGCTCAAGGACCCACACTGGTAACTTCAGTGGACCTGGGAATTGAACCCCCAACATTCAGATTAATAGCCCAACACCCTAACCACTGAGCTACCGTGCCCTATGAACTGAATGTAATTTCAGGACATGTCCATTGTAACAACGCAGAGATCAGTACGCTGTATCAGGATTCGTACATACAAAACTGCAGTTTAATGAACTTAGCTTTTAGTATTGTTTCGAAAGGCTGAGGCTAAAATCACTGTTTTCAGTACAAAACCTGATCAAACTACTTTATCCGGAATTGATATTCGCATTTACAAACTTTTAACGTCCAATGTAGTCATGTGACTCGAGTACAAGTAAATCATATGTGGGTTTTTTTTTTTTTAATCTCTGGTATAAGTGATTGACATCTCCCAGGTTGTTTCACTGGAAATCTGATATCTGCGTTAATAATTTTAGTTGTAAAATTTTTAGAGTGCAGAATGTTACAAGGACTTATTTTCATCCCTAACTTCCTGTTTGTGTCAGTCACCTGCACGTCCTAGATTAGTGCACAGTGACAGTTTATATGGAAGGGGTATGGAGCAGATGATTCAGGACCTGATTAATGACAAGTCATGTGACCTTCTACTCTACAGAAACACATGCTCATTAGACTGGAATCTGGTTGGTAGTGGTTCTTTTTTTGAAATAGCACATAGTTACTATTTTTCACACAAATCATGTGACCCAGCTGGGCTTGTAACATCAACCAAACAGCTTGCCTTGTTGAAGGTGTGGCATTAATTGATGGAGCTCTTGTCTTATGCTTTTCATACAACTTGTGTTCACTGTTCACCATTTCTGTATGTGTGTGTCAGTCACTATTCTCATTTTTATAAAGCTTTTCTGTTGGTTATGCTTTTATTACGAAAACACATTATAGTCAAGAGCGCAGACTTTTAGACTGCAACACATCAACACCTTAAACTTAAAAAATTGTGCTAGTGGAGTCTGTTGCCAGAGTCCCCTAAAGGGTCCGAGCTCCACCTGTTCATAATCCTCTGAATGCGATAGGGAACGATAACTGAGCTTATGTGCCTCGATTCTCATGATAATCTGTATGATTTCATACACTGCACCACTATATTTTATTTATATATATATACAGTGTGTATATATATATATATATATATATATATATATATATATATATATATATATATATATATATATATATATATATATATAAAAATGTTATTTTTTTAATATATATATATATATATATATATATATATATATATATATATAATGTATATTATTTATACAATATACAATACGTATATATATAAGAACAATAGATCTCATGAACCTATATATATATATATATATATATATATATATATATATATATATATATATATATATATATATATATATATATACACACACACACACATATATATATAATGTGTGTGTGTGTGTGTGTGTGTGTGTATGTATGTATGTTCATGAGATCTATTGTTCTTACTAAAAAAAAATGCTTTATCAATATCTCAGTAAGGAAGCATTGATGAGGCTCTTCGCTGGTCGCTTCTGTGCTCTAAATGGCACATTGATTTTGAAAATGAAGTGAATGCCGTAGTTCTCCAGCTGGCTGTTATGTAACTAAATCTTTAACCTGGAGCTTTTAGAATTCCTTTATATGCCAATTAATGTATAATTAATTATGAAGTCACATTCTGACTGCGTGTTATCAGACTGTAAAACCCAGGAAAGTTTGACTAACCAGCTACTAAAATCCTGTTTGATCGTGACTTGTGATCAATGGTTACGACAAAATACTCAGAGAGTGAATCATGATTGTGGGTAAAAATAAATATTGTGACTCAAATTATTTTTTATTATCTTCTTCCTTTTGTACATTGTGGACAGTATATCATTCCGCTTCCTGTGTCACAGTGATTGTTGTAGTTTTAATGCAGTCTGATCTTTATTGTACATGCTGGGTTTGTTTTAGTGACATCAGTAGATAAACAAAGTCTTACGTTCAGGAGTACAAAGAACCGAACCTGCTCTGTTGAGGAAACTAATAGAGTCTAAGCGATAAAGCAACCGGTTTAAAACAGCCTTTTAAAGGTGTATGTTGAAACTGTTCTCAGGTTCAAATCTGAGCAGGTAGTAAACTTGAGGCACCATGTTGGACGTTAACGGGTTGATGACCCTGAATAAAACATCACCACACCCACATGTCACTCTGTGCAGCAGAAGTGTGATGTTTCCAGCGCACATTTGTTTACATTACATCACCCACACAGTTCAGCTGAAATCAGCATGAATAGATCAGCAAACTAATAGAATGCTGCTGTTATTGGGGTTTATGGTCAGACTGAATAGTTCTGCTATTTTGATCTTGATCAATATGGTTGAATTATTTTATCTAATGTTATTTCTGTTTTTCTGATTTAATGTTTGAATATCACAACTATATATCTGTGCTTTTTGTTTTGCTAATCACTAAACATAACTAGTACTCTTCGATTCTATCTTTAATTTAATCTCTCTCTCTCTCTCTCTCTCTCTCTCTCTCTCTCTCTCTCTGCAGGTGCAGGAGAATCTGGGAAGAGCACTATTGTTAAGCAGATGAGGATTCTACATGTTAATGGCTTTAATGCTGAGTGAGTTTCCTTGCTCTCATTCAGTTTAATAGTTGGTTTGAGTTCTCGATAAAAGTCAAACAGAGCTTGAGACTTTAATTGTTGTTCTGTTTTTATACTGAACCTTGTATTAGGTTCTTTATGGAGTTGAATTTTAACCATCCTGTGATCATTTCAAGTAAATGACTCAAAATGATTTTGAACATCTTTTTACAGAGAGAAAAAGCTGAAGGTTCAAGATATCAAGAACAACATTAAAGAGGCCATTGAGGTTTGTTTTTTGAAGCAAGGCTATTTTTAGCCAGATAAAACAATATTGTATTTGTGTATGATCTTTCATTCTTAAGGGGGAACTCTTTCATTTCTCCCATTGAAGTTGAGTTCAATGTCTCTTAATTAGTTTCTTAATGTTTATAGAGGTATATATTATTAATGGTTTTAAAAGGTTTATCATCTAAAACATTAACAGTTCTACTACTACACTATAAGTTTACTAACCAAAAAAAAATCCAGTTCACTGGTGTCTGGTAAATGACCTGGTTGGTAATAAAACTTTTTGAAATGTAGCATTGAGAGGTGGAAGTTTCTGTCCTTGATCCGTTGCAATAAAGGTATTCTGTACCAGTGGGATGATCTGACATCAGTACTGTTGAATACACATCTTTACTTATTGCAGATGATACAACTAGCAGCTGTTTTAATAAAGCAATAAGCATGAGCCTTATGTCCAGCAGTGACATTATTGACAGCGATGCTCACCTATTATTTTTAAAAATATTGAAAGCAAAGGAAATGATGTCAGATCCCAGGATGAGGTTTCTGTTAGTTAATGGACTGCATTTCGCTTTAATTATCCCCTAATAATTACTATTAAATATCAGTGCTTGTTCTGACTCTCTTTTTGTATGTTTTCAGACTATAGTTGCAGCTATGACTACGCTGGCTCCACCTGTCCAACTCGCTTATCCCGAAAATCAGCGGCGGATCGAGTACATCGTCAATTTATCTAATCAGAAGGACTTCGAATTTACTCCCGTGAGTATTACTTAATAAGTTAAACAAACATGAAGCAGCATTTCACTGTGCACACACACACACACAGCACACCATATTCTATCTGACTCGGAATGATGGTTTGGGTCAAAGCACAGGATCCCCCATGATGCGACACCCTTGGATTTTTGCTCAAAGGGCCCACATAACTTATTGATAAATTGATTGATAACCTGCTCATGTTCAACCAATCACCTTCCAGGTTTCAAACTGTTGCTGGCTAAGTATATTATATCCTGCTGCTGAAAGCAGCATTAACTTTCTTTTGACTTAAAGACCACAAAGAGATCTGTCTGCTTCATAACATTCCGTACTTGTGGTGATTAAACATGTCTTTTGAGATCTTGCTCTGCTGAATTAATCACCTCCACTGGGATTTTCTACAGGTGTAAATAGTTTTGGGATTTAACAGAAGGTTTTTAATTAATGATCCCTAGAGTGTTTCACCTTTACTCATTAGTAGCCACATGGGTTTTTAACAGAAGTCCATTGAGCCAATGACTATCAGGTCCCACGAGAGACCAGATACATGTAGAATCCGGTATCCGATCAGGCAGGTGAAGATGTATGGTATTTATATGGTATATATATAGTGTTAATTATTGATTTGCCTCATAGAAACAGATGAATCTTTATTATACACATATATCCAAGTCCTTCACTCATCACATGATCTTCAGGCAATAATTAATAATTCAGTCCTCCACATTTATAAAGTTAAACCACCTAAAACCTCCTACTGCAGGAGTACAGAGAGGAGAAAAAAGATTTTACATTGTCAGCTTCAGTTTCCTGTTCTATGTGCTTGTCTACATCAGGCCACTTTTATTCCAAGCCCGTTAAAGGAAACATTGAGTAAATATAAACAGGTCAACAGAAAGGTGGCGTGGTGATGTTCACCACTGACAGCAAGTCTTCTGTGTTCAGAGAGTGAACTGAGCTATGCTCAGTGTCGAGAACATGTGACGCCCAATAAAAGAGTCCTCTGTTTCAGAGACACATGATCCAGGGTCAGTGCTATGTGTCGTTACCCCAGCTCATTTTTATATTTGTACATATTTATAAGTAAATATATATTGATATTATTAATTTTTGTAAATTTTATTAGTTTTATTCTTTTACAACCTGTTCATAATCCAAATTAAAGGGCGGTTGTAGTAACATACTGACATCAGTCACATTCAGATGATAATAATAGAGATGTTTAGATGCATGATAACGGGATTGAGTTTTTCTCACCACATTGATTTCTGTAAATGTATTTTTACTGTTTGCTTCTTTTTCAGGAGTTTTACGAACATGCAAAGAAGCTCTGGCAGGATGAAGGCGTGAGGGCATGTTATGAGCGCTCCAATGAGTATCAGCTGATTGACTGTGCTCAGTAGTAAGTATTTGTGTTGCACACTGATTGTATTGTTTATATTTAATATGAATCACTTGAATATAAAACAACTTGAAGGACTTTAAGCATTAAAGGCTATGTGAGTGCGCACGTGCATGTGTGTTTAATTTGTGGGTTTTGATCAAAATCTAAAAGCTACATTTTTACTTCAAAGTTTAACATCATATTTTATCTTGTTCTAGCTTTTTAGATAAAATAGACATCGTTCAGCAGAGTGACTATACACCATGTGATCAGGTGGGAAAACGCTCTAGGTCTTTGACATGAACGCCTTAAACCATGAATAACCTTTTATCATTTCCACTCTTATCTTGTTTCTCAGGACCTACTGAGATGCAGAGTTCTCACCTCTGGTATATTTGAGACAAGGTTTCAAGTGGACAAAGTTAATTTTCAGTAAGTTCATTTTTGTTCCATGAGCAGTAGTAAAGACTGTGAGGGTCAGGGTGTGTGTAAGCTGAGTGATCACATGTGGGTGACTGTAATGTGTTTATTAGTAAGAAAAGAAACAATGTTAAAGTAAACTCGGGTCTAAAAATGAAGTTGTTTCCATCTGGAAGCTGCAGAATTGTTCTGTATGTTTGGTAGGAGGCTCATGGTCAGCTGTAGCTGTTACAATAATATCTATTTTATTTTTTGTCTACTTGATCAGTACAAAAATGGCATCTTTTAAGGAATGAATGACGTTAGTGTTTTTTATTAGATTAATTAATGGAAAAAGGATTAATTAATGGAAAATTAATTAATGGCGTTTACAGGAGGGCTAGAACAATTAATCATAATTAAAAACTGAAACAATACATTAATTGTGAGGGCACCTCAACATTATCATAACGACATTCATAATGAAAATGTTTTATGCCGGTAGCTGGAATTTTAGAGTGGTGCAATTCGCATGGAACAAAAATGGTTCCACTTGCAGCGCACGTCTGTTTGTCTTGTCCTTATAGGAAAAACCTAGTTTTCTTTTGAATGGAGATGAATATGGACTTTAAGAGGCACAGAAACATTTTACTTCGATTCTCACAAAATGAATTTGATATTTTGTGTTAATATTCAGCAAAGGCCCGGTGTTATCTTTTTTCCCCAGATAACAAAATGTTACTTCATTAAATAAATAACAAACTTAAGTAACTGTGCATTGTTAATAATTGTGATTTTTATTTATTTATTTTTATTATTATTTTTATTTTTTTGTAATAGACAGTAATCGTACCACCAAAATGTATAATCATCTAATGCTATAGTTAGTTAGTTATACTTCTGTTGTGTGTAGATGATGAGTTTAGTGGCACTCCTCTCTACTTTGCTGTATTACTTAGCTGTGGGTTTATACCTGGTTACATACCATGCTTCAGTTCTGTCATTTTGTCATGCTAAATGTGTTTTCGGCGGCATGGTGGCTTAGTGGTTAGCACGTTCGCCTCTCAGCACTAGGGATTCCCGGTTCGAATCCCCATCTGGGTGGAGTTTCCATGTTCTCCCCGTGTCCGCGTGGGTTTCCTCCGGGATCTCCGGTTTCCTCCCACAGTCCCAGAACATGGATCAAGTCAATTGAATGCTCAAAATTGCCCCATATAGAGTGTGTCTGTGTAAGTGAGTGTGTGCCCAGTGATAGATTGGATTGGCGTCCTGTCCTGGGTGTATCTGCCCAGCGCCCGAAACGTTCTCCCCTGGATGGGCATGGGGAACCCCCCCGCGACTCTAATAGAGGACAAAGCGGAAGATAATGAATGAATGAATAAATGTGTTTTCTTTTTTTTTTTAAAGCATGTTCGACGTTGGTGGCCAGAGAGATGAGCGTCGGAAGTGGATCCAATGTTTTAATGGTAAGTATTTTTTTGTTATTATTATTATTTTTTTTAATTAAATATAGTTTTGTAGTATAGTGGCTGGGTTCTGATGAAATGTTAATTGTTTATATAACTACCTCAACCCAAAAACCCAGTTCCTGAAGGATTCTTTATTGTATATAGTAAAGTATAGTAAATACTAAAAACTATGCCATGATTTGTGTACAAGATTCCTGCGTGTGTTTTTAAAAAAGCAGAAAAAGACAGTAATTATTGTTTTTGTTTCCAATTCCAGATGTAACCGCCATCATCTTTGTGGTGGCCAGCAGTAGCTATAACATGGTCATACGAGAAGACAATCAAACTAACCGCTTACAGGAAGCACTTAATCTCTTTAAAAACATCTGGAACAACAGGTGAGCCCATACCCCCCCACCCCCCCCAAATGTAATTGCACAAATTTCTGGTTTCAGACTCAAACAGTTTGTCATTCTGTTCCTCCCATGTTTTCTTCAGGTGGTTGAGAACTATCTCTGTAATTCTGTTCCTGAATAAGCAGGACCTCTTAGCTGAAAAGGTCTTGGCAGGAAAATCCAAAATTGAAGAATATTTTCCTGAGTTTGCTCGCTATGCTACACCTGATGATGGTGAGAGACCAGTGCGCTTGTTATGGCCTCATCTGTAATTAGGTTTGAGGTGTTCTGTAGTAAATATGAAACATATAGTGTAATATACAAAAAGTATGTTTGTTTATATATATATATATATATATATATATATATATATATATATATATATATATATATATATATATATATATATATATATATATATATATAAAAAATATATATACACACACACACTGTGTGAAGTGAGCACTCTTTGATCAGGACCCCCCACAGAGCAGGTATTATTAGGGTGTTGGATGATTCTCAGTACTGTCTTGACACTGATGTGTTGTGCAGGTATGAGTGGATCAGACACAGAAGTGCTGCTGAGTTTACACCTTGTATCCACTCACTCATACTCTCTATTACACACCTCTACCTTAATGCTTCACCTTGAAAATGTAGAATCAGAGACCATTTGTTGTTCATCCTCTAATCTTTCATCAGGACCCTGCATACAGGGCTGATGGTGGCTGCACTCATACACCACGTATCAGTGCTTTGAATCACTAAAGTTTATGTGTTTAGCATAACACCACGACATGACCTTCTCCACCACCGCAGTTCTGATAAAATAACTGTTTTCCTTTTGCATTTCAACTTATTTCATCAGCCAATCCTGAGGCAGAAGAGGATCCACGAGTCACGAGAGCAAAATACTTCATCAGAGATGAATTCCTGGTGAGTAGGTAGTCAGATATCAAGAGGACTTGTTTTCTTCCATCCCAAAAAATAGCTGAGTCATGTTTTCCCTTTCGTCCATCTTCCTCAGCGGATCAGCACAGCGAGCGGAGACGGGCGCCACTACTGTTACCCACATTTCACATGTGCAGTAGACACTGAGAACATTCGCCGTGTCTTCAATGACTGTCGGGACATCATCCAGAGGATGCACCTCCGCCAGTATGAGCTGTTGTGATTGGACGAGAGGGACTTTCACAGAATATAAAGTTACTTGCGTTTTGACGGAGGTTGAGAGTGACGGATCGTCTAAGAGCTATTGGTCTGAGGGTAGTGACTCGAACCCGTGACCTGCTGACCTGCTCTTATACTGAGCCCCTTGTATGACACCCTTATAAACCCACATAAACTGTTTGCCCAGGAAATCATGCTGTTAGGGACCAAAAAATGAATCGTGCAGTAACCGTTCAATAGCAGCAGCTTCATTTCGATGCAGATGACTGCAAGCAGAGTTTATTTCAGTCTATTTGAAAGAATTAGTGGATTCATACAATCATTCACACAAGTTGATGTCCACTCAAACAGACGTATCCTAAATGACTCTACCTGACAAAATGATACACCTACAAAGACCATGTTCGCAGTTTCTCGTTCGCCTCGTCTTTGATTATTTTCATCACAGGGGAAAGGGATGTGGAGGGGGGTGAGAGTTTCGGAACCCATCCTTGCACAGAGCTGACCTGGCAGTACTGACAGCCTACAGTTGATTTGTTATGACCCCCGGTAATGGTCCCGAAGGTTTCTGATGAGCTGGATCTGCTTGGTCTCTGCCTCTCGACCTCCTCTGGTATGCGGAAGTTAACGAACGTTACACCTCTCTGTCGTGTGCGACCAGATTTGGTGAACATGGGGGACATTTACGATGTGAGGAGTCGTTTGACTTTTTGGGAGCTTTTGAAACGATGAACAGAACTGATCACAGCTCTCCACTTTGCATCGTTACTTCTTCCTACTTTGATCTTCTAATTTAATGCAAAAGAGCAGAACTCCTGCCTCTGGATTAACAAAGAATGAAAGAAAGATACCCTCACTACGGTGACTCTTGCCATCGGAACACTGCTCCCCTCTGCCGTATTTCCTTTTGGTCCCTCTTGTCATCTTCCCTGTCTTACCGTTCCCATGTCCCCCCCCCCACCCCCTCTAATTTACTGCTGGACTATTATACTTGTACAGACTGCAAAATGTATTATTTTGTACTTTATTGAAAAAAAGACTTGTAGAAGTCCCTGTGCCTTGATCACAACACTGCGTGTAAAAAAGAAAAAAAACAGAAAAGAAAAAAAAACTCAGAGCTAAAGGCGTAAGTATGTCTCTGCGCTGTATCGCTTAGATTCTTAGCCACCCTTCCAATGAATCAGTTCAGCCTCTTTGTTGCCTTTTCTTTATTTTCTGTCGCTCTCTTTCTCCCTATGCTTCACAATTGTTATATTACATTGTTTTACATCCATATCTCCCCAAAAAGAAATTATAATTAGAACAAATATGGATGTAAAATAAATTTCTTGGTTCAAACGGAATCGGGAAACCATCACCTATTTTGTGCACTTGGTTTTACTATGCGTTACTGCAGGTGTGTTCCCAGAGGGCTGGGAGAGGCCCTTACTGTTTTATTTCAGTTTTAGCTTTAATGTTAAAGGTGATTGGGGTGTGTGTGTTTGGGGGGTGGTGTTCAAATGCAAAACCTGGTTTGTTTCTACAGTAATTCCATTTTTCCTAACTAAACAAGAAGCCAAAATAGTTTCTGTTCCGAGTCGTTTGTTGGCAACGTTTTGAGAGACCTCAAGTTGGAGTCCAAGTGAGTGTTTGACTAAAGAACCGGGAAGCTCATCTCCAGTTGACCAGTCGGTCCCGCCTCCGGTGAATGTAAGGAAATGACTTCAGTATCGCAGGTGAATCCGTTTCATCTGAACATTTAACTTCTACGGTTTCTATAAGTCAACTAGTGTTGCAGGTTCTCTCCATACCACATGGCCACGAGCACGTTCGCTCATATTACTCCTCCAGTTTAAGATAATCATTAAATCTATTATTAGTTTCTTTATAACCAAAATGCAGAAGTGAATCTTTGTTTACAGCCTTTCTTCTGTAATTATTTGCTTTACTAATTTTAATGACTGAAATAGAAATGTCAAGGACCCAGAAAAGCGCTGTGGTGGTCAAGCTCACGATCATAACATGAATAATCAAAATAATCATCGTATTTAAACAGTTCTATCGTTGCCCTGGTCAGTGTGCACGGCTTGTGTTCTCAAACTACTCAGCGGAAGTTCTGCTGAGTGGTTTGAGAAGAGCAGAAGATGACCATTTTACAGTCCTGTAGACTGAAATCTTTTGTATTCTGGATGTTCGATTCATCCAGCATCATTTAAAATCCTTCCGTCAGGTTGTATTTTCATTTTAGGAAACGCTGAAAGGCAGTTAAACGATTATTAGATTCAGGAATAAAAAGGACAAACAAGTGGCTAATAGAAATTCACTTTAAAAATAAAAAATTGAATTCCCGATGCCTCTGGAAATGGCGCATCAGCATCATCTCGCTTAACACCAGAGAACTTCAACCTGTAAAAGAAGGAATTTGTTTCTGCAAAACCCCTAGAACCTCGTGATCCCTGGAACCGGTATGAGACCAAATATGAACTGTGGGGTTTAATCACCCATTTAAAATGTTTCTTGATTTTTTTTTTTCTTCTTTATTTATTATTATGTTTTTAACATTTTACTCTTCATCTAGGTGTTTCTACAAACTGAGGGCGGTAATGTACTGTGTTCTAGCACTTTACTGCAGTCTGTCTTGTTCCTGCTTTTAAATGTTTGTTCTATTTGCAGCAGAACCCTTAGCTCCTTAGTGTTTTCATTCAGGTGAAATTCCTCAGCAAGAGCAAAGGTGTAAACAGCGTCTCCATCGTCTCATGGGGTTAAACTGCTGAACCAGGACTCTTACTGGAGAACATAAATAATGTAGTGGTTCTTTATTATAATGTATAGAACGGATAACAATAGGGGTTTGACGCAGAACCCTTTGTTTTACTTTCTGTGTAATTTAAGCTGGTATCATGTGACCCACCAGCTCCAGACATGCAGCTACATTTTGGGAGGAAAGTGAAATCATTTCCAAGACAAATTGGGGAACTGCCCAGGCATCTTTACCCATGATGCACCATGATTGGGCCAATGACTCATGTAATCTAGTACCACGAAACTTAAACATTGTTAATTGTCATAAACAGTTTGATTATTTTCTACTTTTTATTGTTTTAAACGTTAACGAAAGTACTAGAACTGAGTTAATTATGTTTAATTTTTACAGACAGAACGCTTTGAACAGTAAAAATGTATCTTAATATACACAAAGGCCTTAAATGTGAGTTTAACTCCACCCTGAAACTGTCATTAAATTAAAGCACTAATGTTGAGAGGTGTAGGTTTACAGCCAACGAGGTGGATGTGCTCACAGCTGGATGGGTTTAGTTCCTCATAGTTTGCCCTGATCGATTCATTTCAGCTCTTCCATATCGATCCAAATGCTTTTGCATCATCCTAATTCCATTTGCTCTGTTTCTGCATCCGTGCTGGTTCGTGATGGAGAAGCAGGAGGGAAGCTGGAGTGATGGAGATGGAAATAGCAGATGGAGCTCGTTTCTCCTCAGTGGGTTAATCATCTGAACACAATGAGGGACAGCGAGCTTGAATTCACTGCTTTCATCTGACACAGGTTTTAGGTTCGAACCCATCCGTCACGGCGTTAAGCTCCAGTGATGGGTTTTATGGTTCTAGAGTTGAGAAGTTGTATGATGGATTGTTTTAGAGATCGTTTAAAAGCGAAGCAGGTCTGACTGAGTGTTCTGTGGTCTCTTTCCATTCACAATATTTTTCATTTTATTCCTCTGTTACAGTATATACGTATCTGTACATAACTGAAAATTAGAATTCATCTTGTACATCTGGGCGGCACGGTGGCTTAGTGGTTAGCACGTTCTCCTCTCAGCACTAGGGATTCCCGGTTCGAATCCCCATCTGGGTGGAGTTTCCATGTTCTCCCCGTGTCCGCGTGGGTTTCCTCCATGTTCTCCGGTATCCTCCCACAGTCCAAAAACATGACTCAAGGTCAATTGAATTCTCCAGATTGCCCCACATAGAGTGTGTCTGTGTGAGTGAGTGTGTGCCCAGCGATAGATTGCCCCCTGTCCTGGGTGTATCTGCCCAGCGCCGGAGACGTTCTCCCCTGGATGGGCGAATTCCCATCTGGGTGGAGTTTCCATGTTCTCCCCGTGTCTGCGTGGGTTTCCTCCGGGTTCTCCGGTATCCTCCCACAGTCCAAAAACATGGTTCAAGTCAATTGAGTTCTCTGTGTGAGTGAGTGTGTACCCAGATATAGATTGGCGCCCTGTCCTGGGTGTATCTGCCCAGCACCCGAAACGTTCTCCCCTGGATGGTCATGGGGAACCCACCAGCGACCCTAATAGAGGATAAAGCGGAAGATAATGAATGAATTAATTAATTAACGTAAAGTAAGCGGCACGGTGGCTTAGTGGTTGGCATGTTCATATATCTGAACATAACTGAAAATTAGAATTCATCATGTACATCTGGGCGGCACGGTGGCTTAGTGGTTAGCACGTTCTCCTCTCAGCACTAGGGATTCCCGGTTCGAAGCCCCATCTGGGTGGAGTTTCCATGTTCTCCCCTTAGTGGTTGGCATGTTCTCCTCTCAGCGCTAGGGATTCCCGGTTCGAATCCCCATCTGGGTGGAGTTTCCATGTTCTCCCCGTGTCCGTGTGGCTTTCCTCCGGGTTCTCCGGTTTCCTCCCACAGTCCAAAAACATGGATCAGGTCAATTGAGTTCTCCAAATTGCCCCATGTAGAGTGTGTCTGTGTGAGTGAGTGTGTGCCCAGCGATAGGTTGGCAGTCACATTACAGTTCATAAACTTATTTCGGGTTGCACCCGAAATGTTCTCCCCGCGACCCTAATAGAGGATAATGCGAATGAATGAATGAATGAATATTTAATAATTGTTCCTAGTTTTTTACATTTCTTCCTAATGACGGTAACCTTTTCACCTTTCTTCGGATCCATCTGCTGCTGAGAATGTGAGAATGTGACTTTCCCCCAACTGTGGGGCAAATAAGGTTCCATCTTCTTATCTTCTGTTCCAAGGTCCTGTGTTTCGGAGAAGTCCTGACCCGGGGAACGGTTCGAAGGCGTCACGTGACCGCCATGAAGATGGCGCAACGTAATCGCGTCTCTCTCTCTCATCCTCCCGAATCGCAAACGGACTGAAGTCACCGAGGCGAGCGGCGAGCCGCGGCGGTCCCTGTGTGACGCTCGGGATGTGAGAGGATGCGCTCGGAAGTGTCTCGTAATTGCCAAATGATCTCATTATCTCGAGCTGCAGCAGCGGCGCGCGCGGTGAGATACTGCAGCAAATAAAGGAGAAGATCAGATTTCGGCTGCTTTGCGGGCTGCGGGCTGGAGAGCGGGCTCCGCATCAGACACCCGGGGCTTCAGCGAGGAGAGGAGGAGGAAGGAGGTGGCACAGGCGACTGCGGGGATGGAGCCCAGATCTTAAGGCTTTGCCGATTTTTCTGTCGATTAGCCGCGACATGTAGAGCCGTCAGGACACGATGTACGACGCGTAGCGGCGAGTCCACTGCGCCGTGCGGCTCAGCTCTCCATCTTCAGCATCCTCCCACGACAAGCAATGGAGGCAGCCTTCCAGACGGAGTGAAGCGCCTTCCCGAAACGATGTGGATTCCGACGGAGGATGAGAAATTCGGAGTCGGTGAGTGCAAGCATCATTGCGTCATTTAAAAAAAACAAAACACACACACACACACACACAAAACAACAACCCGTCATTTTTTTTTATCCTATTTGACATTTGCATCTCCCCTACGCAACAATTCGAATGAAATAAATATGAAGGAACGCGAATCGTATATCATTTTAGCTATATGATTTAGTTCTAATCATCTCCCAAGTCTCAAACCTCGGGGAAAAAAAACAGCCACGGAGGGAAAATCGATCTAAATCAATTTGTGGAAATGAGAACGATGGCCTTCGCGTTAAATGCTTCTCCTGTTTAGAGTGTCTGTATGAAACGTTGTGCGCGACACTTCTGGAAATCCTCGGTGATTTCACTAAAGTCAAGTTCCACTATAATTAGCTTATTAGCCGTCACGCAGTAGCTCGGTGGGGATGTCGTGTCGTGGCCGCGCGGGGGCGCTGATGGCGCGCGTTCTAACAGGTGCGCGCGCGGCTCTGATGCGAACTGCGGGGGTGTGCGGGCCTCACGCTGCTGACGCAACGGACTTTCGGGACACTTACTACGTAAAGCAGCGGGTTCTAGAGCGCAGGTTCGGCGTTAGAGGATGCGGTTGATGGTCGCCCCCAGGGGGGTAGGTAGACCTGGGCTTTGGAGGCTATTGCCCCGGGTGTTTGGTCAGTTGCCCCGGATCAAATGAGAGCAGCTTTCTCTGCAGCCTCTCCTCCAGCAGCGGGACCCAACCATGGAGTCACCGTCAGCTGTTTGTGCTTCTAAACTCTGTGTGTGTGTCTGTGTCTGTCTGTGTGTGTGTGTGTGTGTGTCTGTGTGTGTGTGTGTGTGTGTGTCTGTCTGTGTGTGTGTGTCTGTCTCTCTGTGTGTGTGTGTGTCTGTCTCTGTGTGTGTGTGCCTCTGTCTGTGTGTGTGTGTCTGTCTCTCTGTGTGTGTGTGTCTGTCTGTGTGTGTGTGTGACTGTCTGTGTGTGTGTGTGTGTCTGTCTGTGTGTGTGTGTGTGTGTGTGTGTCTGTCTGTGTGTGTGTGTCTGTCTCTCTGTGTGTGTGTGTGTCTGTCTCTGTGTGTGTGTGCCTCTGTCTGTGTGTGTGTGTCTGTCTCTCTGTGTGTGTGTGTCTGTCTGTGTGTGTGTGTGTCTGTCTGTGTGTGTGTGTGACTGTCTGTGTGTGTGTCTCTCTGTGTGTGTGTGTGTGTGTCCGTGTGTGTCTGTCTCTGTGTCTGTGTGTGTGTCTGTGTCTGTCTCTCTGTGTGTGTGTGTGTCTGTGTGTGTCTGTCTGTGTCTCTGTGTGTGTGTGTGTGTGTCTCTCTGTGTGTGTGTGTGTGTGTGTGTTTGTCTGTGTGTGTGTCTGTGTTTGTCTGTGTGTGTGTGTCTGTGTGTGTGTGTGTGTGTGTCTGTCTGTGTGTGTGTGTGTGTGTGTGTGTGTGTGTGTGTCTGTGTGTGTGTGTCTGTGTGTGTGTGTGTGTGTGTGTGTGTGTGTGTGTGTGTGTGTGTGTGTGTGTGTGTGTGTGTGTGTGTGTGTGTGTGTGTGTGTGTGTGTGTGTGTGTGTGTGTGTGTGTGTGTGTGAGTGACGGAGACAGATTTTTTCGCCATTATCGGGAGTAAAGTTACCGTAATAACTGTATGTTTGCTGCAGGGGCGTTTTTAGGGTTTAGAAACATCAGGGGCTTTAGCCCAGATCCCTTATTCCCCCCTCTGTCCTCTTTCAAAATTGCCCTTTCATGAGGGTGTTGATCCATTTTACAAACTGTTGTTACATTCATTTCTTTGATCATTTATTAGTTATATTGGATAAAATGAAATAACATGTGAAATCTGTCTGTCAGCAGTGAGAGAACATTCAGTTCTAATAAATGATAAACTTTTGAATAAAGGAACCTGAGCTTCAGCAGAAAAGCAGGAATCTGTTTTACGAGTCCGTCGCTGATGAGACAGTTTTAAGGTTTTGCTTTAAATACCGTAAGTTTGCGAAAGTTTGCGCCTTCAGAAAAAATTCTGATGGTTTATGAAAGCTGAGAAGCTGCTCTTTACAGACAACATACAGTTATTACGGTAACTTTACTCCCGATAATGGCGGAAAAAATCTGTCTCCCTCAAACACACACACACACACACACACACACAGAGAGAGACAGACAGAGTTTAGAAACACAAACAGCTGACGGTGACTCCATGGTTGGGTCCCGCTGCTGGAGGAGAGGCTGCAGAGAAAGCTGCTCTCATTTGATCCGGGGTTACTGACAAAACACCCGGGGCAATAGCCTCCAAAGCCCAGGTCTAACTACCCCCCTGGTTGGCTGTAAAGAGCAGCTTCTCAGCTTTCAGAAACCATCAGAATTTTTTCTGAAGGCGCAAACTGTTCCAAAGTTACGGTATTTAAAAGTAAAACCTCGTAAAACAGATTCCTGCTTTTCTGCTGAAGCTCAGGTTCCTTTATTCAAACATTTATCATTTATTAGAACTGAATGTTCTCTCACTGCTGACAGACAGATTTCACATGTTATTTCATTTTATCCAATATAACTAATAAATGATCAAACTAAATGAATGTAACAACAGTTTGTAAAATGAATAAATACCCTCATGAAAGGGCAATTTTTAAAGAGGGGGGAATAAGGGATCTGGGCTAAAGCCCCTGATGTTTCTAAACCATAAAAACGCCCCTGGTCGCACCTCAGGGATCAAGCCTTAAGTTGAATTCGGCTTCAGGGAGGAGAACGTGAGGATAAACGCGCTGCAGTGGTTCTACAGTCATCCACATAGAACTTTAATGAGGGCCTTCATATGCTTTCTGTTCTAAAGCCCTCTGTGTTATCCATCCATCCATTTTCTTCTCCAGTTCCCCATACCCATCCAGGGGAGAACGTCTTGGGCGCTGGGCAGATACACCCAGGACAGGGCGCCAATCTATCGCTGGGCACACACTTACTCACACAAACACACTCTATATGGGGCAATTTGGAGAACTCAATTGACTTGATCTATGTTTTTGGACTGTGGGAGGAAACCGGAAAACCCGGAGGAAACCCATGCAGACACGGGGAGAACTTGAGAACTCCACGCAGATGGGGATTCGAACCGGGAATCCCTAGTCCCTCGGTGTTATTCATTCATTCATTCATTATCTTCCGCTTTATCCTATATTAGGGTGGCGCGGGGGGGGGGGGGGGGGGGGGGGGGGGTTCCCCCATGCCCATGCCCATGCCCATCCAGGGGAGAACGTTTCAGGCGCTGGGCAGATACACCCAGGACAGGGCGCCAATCTATCGCTGGGCTCACAATCACTCACACAAACACTCTATGTGGGGCAATTTGGAGAACTCAATTGACCTGCTCCATGTTTTTGGACTGTGGGAGGAAACCCACACGGACACGGGGAGAACATGGAAACTCCACCCAGATGGGGATTCGAACCGGGAATCACTAGTCCCTCTGTGTTATGAATGAATGTAAATAAGGCCTGTCTCATTAGATGAGGCGCTGATAGGCGCCCTCTGGCGGACACATGCGTACACAACACTCATACAATACAACACGAAAGTACTTAAACCATCCTTATAACGTGTTTATTTGTTAAATATTGCCATGTTGTTAACGTATTTAAATATGGGAGTGTTCTGGTTTTCACAAACCAAACCCTTAATGGCTGTTTATAACAAAGATCTCATTAGAGCACAGCAGTGTGACACTGCCAGTGCACATTAGAACCATACAGAGGCAGTTTGAGCTTATTATATCTGTTAGGTACAAAATGGTGGAAGCTATTAGTTATCACTCAGAGGCGTGAGGCCTACAATCGTGCAGCTACTATTGAAATCGCTCAGATGTTGCATATCTACCAAGAACTCTGCAATCACAACATCTACCAAATAATACAACACACCATGTGGAACATTCACAGAGATTTTTGCTGATTTGTGTACAGTGCACTCCCAGGGATTTGCTCTTAGCTTGCACACTATGTAAAGTCTGTGGCTGAACTGATTTAAATATATGGTTCAAATGAAGGTTTAGTGCCATGGGCTGTTTTTAGAACATGAACTGGAGTCTAAGTTCTTGAATCTTGTAGATCTGATCTAGAAAAAAGTAGGGGATCTGGATCAGGTTTGAATATGGTTTCATAGAATAGAATACTTTAATCATCCCGAAGGAAATTTCATGTTCCATTACATGCTCTTGCCCCTTTGCAATCTGGCTTTGCCCGGGATTGTGATGAGGCTTCTTGCAAATGGGTTAAATTTTAAATTATACAACAAACATGAATTCTAATTTTCAGTTATGTTCAGATATATGAACATGCCAACCACTAAGTCACCGTGCCGCTTACTTTACGTTAATTAATTCATTCATTCATTATCTTCCACTTTATCCTATATCAGGGTCGCGGTGGGGTTCCCCATGCCCA
Source organism: Corydoras sp. C115 (assembly GCA_019802505.1). NCBI lineage: Eukaryota > Metazoa > Chordata > Actinopteri > Siluriformes > Callichthyidae > Corydoras > Corydoras sp. C115. The sequence goes on along the minus strand of JAFMOC010000074.1, from coordinate 2,287,094 downwards.
TCCAGAGGAGAACGTTTCGGGTGCTGGGCAGATACACCCAGGACAGGGCGCCAATCTATCGCTGGGCACACACTCACTCACACAGACACACTCTATATGGGGCAATTTGGAGAACTCAATTGACTTGATCCATGTTTTTTGGACTGTGGGAGGAACCCGGAGAACCCAGAGGAAACCCACACAGACACGGAAACTCTGGAGAACATGGAAACTCCACCCAGATGGGGATTCGAACCGGGAATCCCTAGTGCTGAGAGGCGAACGTGCTAACCACTAAGCCAGCGTACCGCCCTATACAACAAACATTTACACATAATTATTTGCTTCTTGGTATTTTTTTTTTTTTAGTAAAATAAATTTTATTTAACTAACAGAGAAAAAGAAAAAAAAACAACTTCCACATCAACAAAATATATATTTCCCCTGCACACAATAACAAAACACTCTTGGTCATCAATCACTGGGGTTGCTGCTCGACCCATGTAGAGGTCGTGAGACATCTTGAGCCCTATCGCGATACTCATTCCTATCTTAACCCCCTACCCCCCCCCCCCCCCATGGTCTGTAATTACGTCTTCTCTGTGCGTTGTTCTAATAACAATAATGTTTGTGAATATATGAAAGTGACACGCTTATTTGTTTATTGCATGGTACGTCCAAAACATACCCATACATAATTAAGAGAATTAATACATACTTTTTAAATCATCACAAAGACAAAGACACACTGACACACCCTCAATCAAGCTGTGCAGTTGACGGATCGTTAAAGATCGCTAAACTAAGACCCCTTAAGCCGCTTCATTAGCCCTAACTGATGTAATTAGTAGCTTCTTAATTCTTAATCAGCCATGTGGAATAAATGTATATCTGTTTTAGAAGGTCAGATCGTGAAAAAGTGGTTCAGGGACCATGAGCCATCAATCTCAGACATGGATGGACCACCACAGAGTCCAGACCTGAACCCCATTGATACATTTTTGGAATGCGCATTATCAATACAAGATGTTGAAGAAAAATGAATGCGTCTCTGGACAGAAATAAATGTTATTTATTGTATTATTGTACAGTATTATTTATTTATACAGTGAATGGGTGCTGCAGTCAAGGCTAAAGGCGATACAATGGAATATTAGGGCGTGTGTCCATTTTTTTTGTCCAGGCAGTGTATAAAGTTCACTTGATATCATGTGGTGCAGAAACTGCACTGAACCAGGAGCATTAGAGCTTCTAATTATAGCATTATAATCTTATTCTAGTGGAGGTGGTTCTCGTCTCTCTCACTATCATATTACAGCCAGCGGTCAGTTAGAGAGAAGATGCTTATGGGAAGAAAAGTAAAATCGCCTTTTTATTTGCTTATTTATAGTTTTTTTTAATACGTTAGACATTACATTAGGTCCAAATTCACATTACATTTTATCCAAAGTGACTTAAAAAGTGAGCACATAGTTGGCCACAGCAGTCTTGGAGCAATTGGGGTTAAGGGTCCTGCTCAGAGACCCACATTGGTAACTTCAATGGACCTGGGATTTGAACACACAATCTTCAGACTCTAACCACTGAGTTATTTTTTAAAAGAATTAATACATCTTTCCACCTGTAATTTAATTTATTTCTTTGATTTATTTTGATTATTGTTTTTTATATCATTCATTCATTCATTCATTCATTCATTATCTCGGCGCTGGGCAGATACACCCGCTGGGCAGATACACCCAGGACAGGGCGCCAATCTATCGCTGGGCATGTTTTTTTATATATTTACATATTTTATGTGAGAGTTACACTTTTTTTAGAAAGTAAAAATTCACAGGACAGAAATGGAATGTAACCAAAAGTGAAGAGAACAGTAAGGAAGGAAGGGTCAGTAAGGAAAGACGGTCATGGCTGCTTGGAGGAAGTAAAGTCAGATTTAGGGAGCATTGTAGGATTTTTCCATCCATCCCATCCCTTATTTTCTGCTTAATCCTTTACTAGGGTCTAAGTTTCAGGCACTGGGCAGATGTTCTATAAACGCTAAATTAAATCATTTAAAAGTTGTTTTTTTAACCCTATAAACATTTTTTTTCTCATTTTAAATTCTTATAAGACTATGTTAACACAGTGATGTCCTAATAATGTTTCAGTATTTTAGTATTTTTGTAAACATGCAAGTCCCTTTTTTACCCACAACACAATGCTGCCTCCACCATGCTTTAAAGTTGTTCAGATTCCATATGCGGTTTCCCGTGCATGTCAACGGTCGTGATGGCCAGGTAATTTTATTTCTGTTTCATTGAGAAAAACCGGTCTAAAGGGTGTCTGCCTGGTGATCAGGTGTGAACCTTATTGGCTTCAATAGACCAATAAACTCTGGATCTATGGATTTTAGGCAGGCACTGATTTTTCCATTCTGTTATCTGTTCATATGATACTATTAGGATCTAATGTTGCCTGCTCTTCTGTTTACATTCACAGTTATAAGCAGTTTCCGGAGTTCAGTCAGTCAGTCTCTGGCAGTAGAGCTTGGAGAAACTGTCCAGATCCTTGAGAAATATGAGGGTAAAATCTACCACTCCTTTATGAATAATATACAATTTTCAATTAAGCAGAAAACTTGATGTTTTGTTTTGTTTTCAGGCTGGTACCGAGGTTTTTCTACCAAAAGACCGACTATAAAGGTAAGATTTGGTCTTAAACTCTTGAATCTTGTTTCCATTTTAAAAACTATATTTAATTTTCATTTTTCAATGTTCAGCCTGTTAATCAAACTGTAATTCATAATAAAATATATTTCTAAAAATAGGTTCAAATTAAGTTGAAGTTTAGTGTGTAAACTGTGAATTTATTTATTTTATTAATTTTTTTTTAGAACTTGTATTAGAATATTTAAAGACATGCTTGCTGCAGTAAATAATGAAAGAATTTTGTGTTATTTTCTCATTCAGGGCATTTTCCCTGCCAGCTATGTCCATTTAAAGAAAGCCACGGTCGCTAACAGAGGGTAAATGTTTGATTAAAGCAGCATGATGCTCGGAACCAAAAATCGAAACAAAAGCCTCTATAGTAATATCAAACAAATAGTCTCCCAGTTGAGTTTAAAAGGTTGTGCTTCGTATTTCAGGCAGTTTGAGACCGTGGTTCCTCTAGAAGATCCCATCATCACTGAAAGTACCAGCACGCTGCAGGAATGGGGGGTTCTGTGGAAACAGCTATATGTGGTACCATCTTTTTGTTTACTAATGTAAACTTTACAGTGGCCTGCGCTTATTGGCTTTGCATGTGCTCTTGCATGTGTAGGTGGTTTGGGTCTCTAGAAACCTCGGTTGTCCTGGTAACAATGCATTGCATAATTTCTCACTACATTGCTCTAATTAATTTTAGGCCTTGGGCTCCACTGCCACAATGCAACTGCTTCTAAAGCATGAGTAATGCTCTGTCCAGCTTCCTCCTTCTCTTTCTACCCTGTTATCTGAGCTTTTATAGAGCCCACAAATGCACATTATCTAATTGTGTATAAGTTTTCACACATTAAAAGTTTAAACCCGTCAAATGTGCAGTATAAAGAATAAATAATGGCATTTTAAAGTGAGAAACAAAATTTTAATGAAAGTACGTTGTATTAAATTAAGTATTCTTTACATTTTTGTGATTTTAACCTGCTTGTGATATTCATGCATCGTGTTGGGGTTGTTATTTGAATGTTTTCTGTTTAGTGTCCTACACTAACACTGAGTTTTGTGATTGAACAGAAACACAGAGTAGAGCTTTTTCAGAAGCTGCGTCATGTAATGATCGAACTGATGGATCTGCGACGTCAGCTGATTTTGGGTCACATGACCCAGGAACAGAGCCGTGAGGTCAAGCGTCACATCACTATACGTTTGGACTGGGGGAATGAGTAAGCACACAACACATACCAATCAACAGGTTTCCAAATTACATCCGGGACAAAATTACATTATTTTATTGTACACTGAGCATCGCTTTCTTACCATTACCTTTAACATTTAGCCCTCTGGTCTCCTTAGGATGATGTCCTTAGTTGCATTTTTTTAAAGATTAAATCAGTGGTTTTAAATCGCTCAAAAAAAGAGTGAAGTTTCCCTCAAAATTTTTCATTAGCTTTTTAGTTAATTAAACATTTCCAATCTCTAATATTATTAAATATTAGATATTAACATTTCTAATATCCAATATTTACTACAGCAGTACAGCAGTCTTTAGTAGAACATGTTGAATCCCAGTGTCTTAGTCAATACAATTAATTTTTATTTATTTACATTTTTTAAAGTGAATTATTTTTTAGATATAGTAATGACATAATAAAGGCTTTTATATGAAACTGAACAAACGATTCATAATGAAACTAATTAATAAATGATTAAATAATGTGAGACTAATAGAATCATATAAAAACGTTTCCATAAATATTAAAGACCCTGTGATGTTCTCACCACCATGCTTTACTGTTCTCATTAATGTTCTGCCTTTGTGGTTTGAATTTAGTATCGTACATGTTCAGCTCTAAACCTGCTGCATTTTTGTCGTTTTTACTAGACACTTGGGTTTGGACCTTGTACCTCGGAAAGAGTTTGAGATGGTGGATTCAGATCAGTTTAGTGTAGCTGAACTTTACAAAATGGTAAGTACATTTTCAAACTGCTTACTGATCAGTCTTCATTTAGAAACCACCTTAGCTTTGTGCTTGTTAACTTTATATAGTCAGTATTCATAGTTGCATAAATCATGCAACATTTATTTCAGAGGATTAGGTTGAGCTGAAACTTCTGGTTTTCATGTCTGTAGGTTGTAGGCAAATTTAAGGTTTTTTTAAATAGCACGTTTACCACAGTAAATAAAAAATTTTTTTTTTTTAACATAGATTAAATAAAAAACAATTGTTGGCGCAGTTGCTTTGTTGTTAGCATCGTTATGAATGAAATTAAAATACAAAAATTAGTCATGAAAACTAAATCAGACTTTTTATTTTATTTTATTTTTGCCAGTTTAGTTTTACCTCACATAGGCGCCCACCTGCAATTTCCTCCTCCCGCTGTAATTTGAATATCTCTATGATAAGGGCTTAAATGGAGCATTGTTCTCCTTCTTCTTAACTCAGAATCACAATAAGTTTTATTTTTCAGAATCAGTTTTATTTGCCAAGTATGTTAGACAAACAAGGAATTTTGTTCCGGCATGATGGTGTGTCTCTCTTGTAAAATTGCAATTTACTGTATTTACAATTTATACAGTTATATTTACAAATAACAAATTTGCTGTACAATATGATACATATATTATAGTATAAACTATATTTTATATTTTGCGAAGTATGTTACACACACAAGGAATTTGGTTCCGGCATGTCGAGCGGTAAAATTGCAATTGACTGTATTTACAATTTATACATTTCTATTTACAAAAAAAAACAAATTTGCTGTACATATGATACATGTGTTATAAAATCTAAAATATATATGGTAAAATGTCTTTCCCACAGCATGCGTTGAGCAGACATTGTGGTCAGTCAGTTGCAACACAGGTTTGAACTCCCACTACTTTTATTTTAGATTAATAAACTCTTTCATATTATATCATAGCTTTTAAAAACCTAATTAGATGCTGAAATGAGGATGGTTTTCTTTTAGGGCCAGCGTCATGGTGATGGTTGGAAAATACCAATTGCTCATCACCTCTTTTTAAACTTAAAAAATTTTACATACACCAGCATCAACGAAGACATGGAGGTGTTCTTTAGTCTATATGATGCTCGTGACAGCAAATATATCAGGTAAGAGGCACAAATTTATACATTGCAAACTGGAATCTTGCTTAGGACCATTAAAAACTTTATGTCGTGTGTGTTGTTTTTCCAAGAGACATTTTATTACATTTCAAATTGAATTTGAATTGTTGAATTATATTTTATTAAGCTAGGCTTTGCAATGCTGGGCCCTAAAGGGTAGATATTTCTCCACTGTAAATATCCACCTTCATTAATGTCATTTTGCTTGGCTAATTGCACATGTTATTCATGGTAATATAATTTCAAAAATGATATAATTAATGATATTGTTTGTTTCAGTGAAAGATTTCTTGTCAAATTGAACAAAAATGGAGGACCACATAATCCAGACAAAGTGGACAGACTCTGCACTCTTTACACTGTAAAGCCCACCATCAAAGCTCCATAAAATATTATAGAGATATACAGTAAATATTATAAATTATATACATATAAAATATTATATGTAATTTTCCTCTAGGATTTAAGCACAAAGGATCTCAAAAAGGAACTCTACATTGTTGCACATGTCATTCGAACTGGTAAGAATCCCCATGTTTCATATTAACTTTTAGTACTAAGTTATTATTTTTTGTTTTAGATGTTTAATGAAAGTTTTTTTTTGTGTGTGTAAAGGTCGTATGTTACTAAATGACTCAAAGAAAGGTCCTCCACATGTGCAGTACAGACGGCCATACGGTTGTGCTGCTCTGGCCATTAGTGATGTCTTCAGTTCCATCACAGACCCCAAAGAGGAGAAAGATTTTGTGTTAAAAATCTACACGTAAGAGTGTGTGTGTGTGTCTGTGTGTGTGTGTTTGTGTCTGTGTGTGTGTGAGTATGACTCGGTACAGATGATTTCTTATACCACTGTAAACAATCCAGTACACCACATTTTCTTTTTCTTTTAGCTGTAACAATGAAAGTGAATGGTATCAAATTCACGAGAGCATCATCCGAAAGTCCAGCACAAAATACTCCGCTCCAAGCACCAATTATGGTAATCAGTATATATATATATACAGTCAGCTCTGAAATGTTGGGAACCCTTAAGAACGATAAGTAAACACCCATTGCAACAGTGTGGTCATTACATATAATTTCTAGATTTTTTAATTAAAATCTTCTTCTTAAAAAAAAAATGTTTAAAATGTTTAAATAGAAATTAAAGAATCTAAGATAGGGAGGTGGTAAACGGCAACCTCTACTTTAAAAAAATTGGTCGAATCCGAGATTTAAAAACAAAAATGGACAGTGTAGCAATGAATATTAGAGCTTTTTCCTCTTACGGTTGATTTGTTGTTATTAGAATCATTCAAAGCTTCATGTTACAGTTTGGTCTTTGGCCTGTTCATTTAATTAGTTAATACTAAGTAATGTTTCAAATGTTTTCCTGTTTATTGTGGTCTTTAGGTCTCGTAGTATCTCTGCAGTTGTTCCGTGGAGATCTAGATGCCTTGCGGAGAGAAAACCCAATGCTGTTTAATAGAGGAATGACTTTTACTCATAAACTTGGATTTCCTGACATCATCCTACCAGGTGAAAATAATGGGCAGAATATTTTTGGCACTTCAGTACAATTCCCAATTCTCTCAGTGTTTACTATTAAAGCATTTTTTGACATTTTGTTCTTGATATTTGTGTTGTAGCGGACAGTCGAAATGACATGTATCTGACGCTGGAACGCGGTGAGTTTGAGAGAGGAGGCAAGAGTGTGCAGAAGAATATTGAGGTGACGGTGTGTGTGCTGTATGCAGATGGAGAGACTCTCAAAGTAAGTCTGTAACATACCTTCCTTTTGGAGCAGATGAATTTTTTTACTTTTAACAAAGAAGTGTGCATAAATGTATATTTAGATTTTTTTTAAAATTTTTTTTTTTTTACGTTAGTTTAATCCATGTATTGCTTTCTGTGTTCTTCTGTTTTTTATTATTAATAAAAAAATAGTCACAGATATATCTATATCCATAAGTCTATGTGATGTTAAGACATCAGTAAAACTGTGGAGTCTTCTTAATAGTTGAGGGACTGGTGGTTAGAGAACTTCAATGTTTTCAAAATTGTTGATTTCACGATGCACACACAATCACAGGTGAAAATGCCCAAAAACATCAGACTATACCATCAATTTAACAGCTAGTGAGAAAATTCTGTAAGTGAATCAAGGTACAGCTTCTCTGTAAACAAACCACATTCTACTGAGGTCTTTGTTTAGATTGAAGCATCAATCAGACATCATTCTGACCTGACCATTCAGAGGCTGTCTGGGAAATTCTGCCAGATTTGTTTAGTTTAGTCCCAATTTGGCATTTACTTCACTATAAGGAAACAGGCTGGTTTAAATAACCTGACTTGTTTGTTTTAAAACACTTCATTCGGAAATGAAAATGCATTGGCTGGAATGAACATGGACCCCGGGACCCCTTTTTGTTAGCTTTGTCCATTTTGAGATTTGCACACAACAATAAACAATAGAACTCTGTTTGTTAAACCTTTTAAAAAGTTTTTGGTTTTTGTAAATGAATGGTCTGTGTTTTTTGTAAAATAAAGGTAATTGATACAGACATTTTGTTTAAAATGACTCTTTGTGTTTCCCCTGTCTGTCTGGTTGTGTTAGGACTGTATAAGTGTGGGCAGTGGAGAACCAAATGTTTGTGAGCACCGCTCTTTTGTGCTATATCACAATAACAGTCCTCGCTGGAGTGAGAGTCTCAAGCTGCCCATTCCGATCGAACGTTTTCGGGGCTCACACTTACGGTTTGAGTTCAGACACTGCTCCAGTACGTACTACCAACCTCACACACTCCTCCAATGTGGACCAAACTCTTACTTATTTATTGAAAGATTTTTACATCCATAACATCCATCCATTATCTTCCGCTTTATCCTTTACTAGGGTTGCGGTGGGGTTCTCCATGCCCATCAAGGGAAGAACTTTTCGGGCGCTGGGCAGATAAACCCAGAACAGGGCGCCAATCTATCACTGGACACACACTCACTCACACAGACACACTCTATATGGGGCAATTTGGAGAATTCAATTGACTTGATCCATGTTTTTGGACTGTGGGAAAACCGGAGAACCCGGAGGTAACCCACGCGGACACAGGGAGAACATGGAAACTCCACCCAGGAGAACCTGATAACCACTAAGCCACCGTGCCGCCCTACATTATAATGTGTTTTCTAAAAATTGTCATTAAATTCAGTTTTTTTAAATAAATGACTAAAATAGGACACAAACAGACTTGGCTAGTAGAGGCAGGCAGAGCTAAGCAACATGAAACAAAACAATATTTTTAATATTAGGTTAATTAATTTTACATGTCATGCTGTGACAGATTACTTTCTGTCCTTATTAACAAATACTAAAATATAAATGTCCTCTAAACAATGACCTTTGCTGCACCTTTGTTTTCTCTCTCTGTCTCTCCTTTTGTTTACATACTACTTTATTAAAGTAACATAAACATTTCTTGATTATGTTCATCTGCTTGCTATTTTTTTGGTGTTCAAAATGATTTTTATCATTTTCCTGTATCTATTTATATCACAGTAGCCACACTAATGGGGTATTGTTTTGTTTGGACACTTCCTTCCTTCAGGCCTGATGCCACTGAAACAGAGTTCTCCTTTCCTTTATTCCCATTCTTTGTGTAATGCACTGTAACGTTTAGCTGCTATACATTTAACTTTCACTTCAACATTTTTACTCAACAATCAAAAAAAAAAACCAACAGTGATTTTAAATCATTATGTACCACATGTTATAATAGCCACCAGTTTGTTTTGCATTTAACCAAATTCTAAATGATTACCACATATTTTATTGTATATTTTGTCTTACTTGTGTTTAGCAAAAGATAAAGGAGAAAAGAAATTATTTGGGTTCTCATTTACTCCACTTATGAGAGAAGATGGAACCACCTTAGGAGATGAATGCCATGAGCTTTATGTGTATAAGGTACAAAAACAAACATGACAACACACACACACACACACACACACACACACATGCACAAACACAGATAACCTGAAACTAAATTAAGTGGTCAAATTATTAAATAGTTAAATACTTGCTTGAAATGGCCACATACACTTTTCTATGTAATTTGCCAAATAATCTTCAGTTGTTTCGAACTGAAAACACAATTTAAAGGTCAGAGGTCCCATTTGTTCAGTTTCACTGTATTTGTACAGTTTTTTTCTTAATGAAGCAGGATTTTTGTATATTTTTATCTCTTATTTTGATTCTATGTGTGATTCCTGGCTCTATTCCATCTGTTTTTATTTAGTGTGATGAGAACACCACGTTCAGTAATCAGGGTCTGTATCTGAGCATGCCGTGCTGTAAGGCCGACCTTAACAGCTGTCCTGCTATTCCAGCTTCATTTCCCTTCCAGCGAAGCAACAAAGAAAACTTTTGCATCAGCACTATGTTGGCATCCACGAAGCTCACACAAAATGGTATTTAATTACATTTTCAAACGTTTCAGTTATAATAGTTCAGTCTTTAATTACTTTGCTAGTCAAATACAAAAGCAATGTGATATAAAGTATTATTGGGCCAGGCAAAAAAAATAAAATAAAATAAATTTTACGTAAATGAAAATGTAAGCAGTTAATTTAATGAAACCAACAACACTGTGAAGCCACATGCGTTTATGAGCACCTCCACATAAAGTGTACCTTTATTTTAACAGTGGATCTTCTGACTCTGCTGAAATGGAAGGCGAATCCTGAGAGAGTTCTAGATGTCCTTGGTCGCCTTCGATTGATCAGTGGCGAGGAAATTGTAAAGGTACATACACATGCATATATACACCCACACATACACTTTATATGTGAGGGAGCGGTAGCTCAGTGGTTAGGGCATTGGACTATCAATCTGAAGGTTACCAATGTGGGTCCTTGAGCAAGACCCTTAACCCTCATTGCTCCAGGGATGTTGTGATTAACCCTGTTCTCACCTTCTAAGTCGCTTTGGATAAAAGCGTCCAATAAATGACCAAATGGAAATATGTAGCTGTGTAGAACACTAAATATGTTAAATGACTTATGATGCATTTCATTTGCAGTTTCTGCAGGATTTACTGGATACTCTCTTTTCTCTTCTTGATGACAACATCGACAAATATGGACCACTTGTGTTTCAGTCACTGGTAGGAAAATATGTATTCTTCTATAAACATAAGACATTACGTACACTAGGTAAGCTTAATTCTACTTACAAATGAGCCTGTGATTAATTGTTATAATTTGCACATTTGTTTGTTCTATTGATTTTAGGTATTTATCATTAACCTTCTCAGGGATCCACGGTATTACCATTTTCGCCCGGTAATGGATGCCTACATACACAGTCAGTTTGCTGGAGCGCTAGCCTACAAGTAAATAATCTATCATATTTATTCATCTTATGAGAACATTAACTGATTAACTGTAACCACGTAGTCTGTTAATTTCATTATAACAATAAGTACAATTGTACAATAAGTAATTGATGGAAAAAATACATTTATTTTGACTTTAAAAATTGGATATCGATCTTTTAAAATGACCATTGTATTTAAATTGATAAAAATATAAATCATAGGATCAGGCCGCATCTTTTTGGGTTGAAATAAAAAGAATTCAAAGAGATTCTTCATGTTCTGTCATTCCCGTTGATGCTTAGAGAGCTGATTCGCTGTTTAAAGTGGTACATGGATCGCTCTGCAGAGGTGGTGCGCCAGGATCACATTCAGGATGCTATGAAGGTCAGTCACATGCTTGTTCTCATGTTAAAAGTGCAACATTATATCATAATGTGAACAAATGTTTTTTTTAGTACATTTAAAAAAGATATTAATGATACTGTCCACGTCTACAATAGCCAGGAATTGTGAATTGTGTAACTTAAGAACATCATTTCCACGTTCCATGTTATGGAAATATTTCTTCATGATGTGTGAATGGGTTTAAAGGGAACATTTGAGTTGTGGTTAAAAGAATTGTATCTGGCGCTGATGCTGGTGAACTTGATTTTGGTGATGTAGGCCCTGGAATACCTCTTCAAGTTCATTGTTCAGTCTCGGGCTCTTTACTCGCGGGCGACGTGTGGAATGGAGGAGGAGCAGTTTAGATCCAGTATTCATGATCTCTTCCACTCCATCCGCTTTTTGCTCAGTCTGGATGGACGCAATGCGGAGACGCTTGTCTGCACACAGGTGACTGCACATTCCCATTTATTTGTAATGTACCTTATAAATTACTTTATTTATAGTTTTTAATGCATTTGGTCTAATTTGTTTTACCAAAATGGGAAAAGCAATATTCAACATCTCAAATGTCCAAAACAAAATGTAGAATTAAGAGTAGAATTTATTTAGTTAAAATGACACCACTGAATTCTCATTAGTCATTAATGTATTTATTAATGATAGAAAGAGTCTGTAATACAAACCTCATTTAACCCAAAACTGTTAATATAACCTTAAAGCATTTTTAAGAATATTTAAAAGGTTGCCAAAATGCACTTTTTTTGTAAAATTAGATGATTTAGTGCAGAAATCCCTGATTTCTTTTATTTCTTTTCTGAGTTTTTTAAAACTATTTAATTTATTCATGAAGGAAGTAATATTAAGCATTCCTTTGTCTCTCTGCAGGCTGCGCTGTTGACCAGCTTTCCAGACATCTTTGATGAACTTCTGCAGATGTTCACGGTGCAGGAGGTGGCGGAGCTGGTGAGGGGGACACTAGCGAGCATGCCCAGCACAGTGGATATCGGACAGTCCATGGATGTGGTCAAACTTCAGTCCATATTGCGAACAGTTGACAGCAGATTGTTCTACTTTCCAGGTGGGCCATCAACAGTCTGGTCTGATATATAAACAATTAAATATCATTACTGTAAGATAAGAATATTGTATAACATTTCAGAAAGGATTTTAGGATAAGACTGCGTTGACGTAGTTGGGTTTTTAACATTTTGTTGTATTGGTTACATTACTGTAAATCTTTGCTATTAATGGGCAACACAGTAATGTGGGGTTCGTGTTTTCACCTCACAGCAAGGTATTCTCGAGTTAGTTTGGCAGTCTGTTCTAAATCTGATGATGTGATGATTGCACTGTAGTTACACAAAAGCTGATATAATAAAAAAAAAACAATAACAAAATACATATTTTCTCCTTTCTCAGAGTCTCGTAGTATTTTGCTTCCAGTAGTCCTACATCATATCCACCTCCACCTGAGACAGCAACGGGAATTGTTATTATGTGCCAGCATACTAAGCAGCATCTTCTGCATCCTTAACACCAGTACTCAGGTACATTTACACACCCCTGGTATTACAGGAGATAATGTCATGCTTCATTTTCTTTAAGCAATCAGACTCAGAATGGAGGTGGTACTTGTCTGCGTTTACAGCACTTTTCTCCTGCTCCATAGGAGTCTTTGTGTGTGCAGGATGAAGTGGAGATGATGGTGGAGAGCTTGTTAGATGTTCTTCTACAAACCCTTTTGTCTATCATGAGTAAGAGCCAAGCAGTGGAAAATAGCAGGAGTCAGCGTTGTCCGCAGTGTACAGCTGAGATAACCGTGAGAACATTTTTTTTTTTTGCAAACACATTCGACCCCATCCATCCATCCATCCATCCATTATCTTCCACTTTATCCTCTATTAGGGTCGCGGGGGGGTTCCCCATGCCCATCCAGGGGAGAACGTTTCGGGCGCTGGGCAGATACACCCAGGACAGGGCGCCAATCTATCGCTGGGCACACACTCACTCACTCACAGAGACATACACACTCTATATGGGGCAATTTGGAGAACTCAATTGACTTGATCCATGTTTTTGAACTGTGGGAGGAAACCGGAGAACCCGGAGGAAACCCATGTGGACACGGGGAGAACATGGAAACTCCACCCAGATGGGGATTCGAACCGGGAATCTCTAGCGCTGAGAGGATGACGTGCTAACCACTAAGCCCCACATTCGACCCCAGTGTATGTAAATAAAAAACAAAGTGAAAAAGACATTAGCTTAACTTTTAGCGATCACGATGAGATGAATCTTAAAGTAAGTCATTGAGTTCCTGTGTTGAGTTTTAGAGTTTGTCTCGTTTGTGTATTTTTGTGAGTGTGATATCTTATAAACCTAAAAATAAGCTAGTGATGGTCAATGTGACGGATTAGTCTGATTTTGTTAAAGATCCACGTTTTCCTAAAATTACAATTGCTGTGCTTGGTTTTAATTTATTCAGGTGAACACATTATTTTAGAAACTAAACTAAAACTAACTAAACCCATTATCTGTTGATTCACAAATAATGAGAATTATCTTTAAAAGAGTTTTTCTGTGTTTGCAGGGTGAATACGTATCATGTCTCTTGTCTTTATTAAAAATGATGTCAGAGTTACATTTCCATCATCTGCTTAACAATTTTCACAGCAAAGATGAACTCAGGGTGAGCAAACTACACACTTAGAATAACAAAGTTTAGCTTTAACAGTGTTCTTTAATGCATGTAAATTACCCATGAACCTAAGGTTATGTAACTAATGTAACTGTGCAAATAAATGATCACAACAGGAGTTTCTGCAGAAGACCTTCTGTGTGTTCAGAAACCTGATGAAGCTTGGTGTGTTTCCTCGAGACTGGAGTGTTATGCGACTTCTTACCAGCCAGTAAGTGTTTTTTTTTTTACTAATCTTTTACATGTTTTTGGACTGTGAGAGGAAACCGGAGAACCCGGGGGAAACCCATACAGATCAGGGTTAAAACCTGGGTCTCCAGCACTGAGAGGTTGATGTGCTAATCACTAAACCTATTTACTTTAAATTGGATTAAATAAAATGGTATAAACTTTGAATGGTTCAAACATCAGATAGAACTTTGTTGTGTAATTGAAAAAAACCCCTAAATAAATAGAGTAATATTGTTTATCCTAATAATTTATGGCATATACATAATATTACATAATACAAATAATATTAGAAAAAGCAGTTGTTTTAACAGCCATCCTGTTGTGTGTGTTTAATACTGGACCTGTTTAAACCATAGACTTTATTTCAATTGTATATTTGTTTTTTGTATGTCACTTATTTTAAACTGTGACGTGTATTCAACTCACATTTTCTTACTGCAAATAAAAAAACATAATATTATTTGTTCAATGTTCTTGTTTTTCAGGATCATTGTGACAACAACCCAACATCTGACTCCTGCACTGCACAAGAACTTCTCAGACACGGACTTTGATTTTAAGGTCATAGATTCTGCTCTGAAACAGAACTTTGAGTGTTGTTCAAACTAAATGCTGAACAGTTTAGATTTTCTTCCCAAATTTTCACAGTTTCTTGTAAGTGCATTGATTCAGAATGAATCCATGGACAGATTTAGCAGATCATCTTGCATTCTGTATTTAAATATATCTATGGTATAATTTTGTTCATAAATATTTCTGCTTATAGCTTTGGAACTCCTACTTCAGTTTGGCCGTGTTGTTCATTAGTCAGCCCAGTCTGCAACTTGAGTCTCTCAGTCAAGTCAAGAGGAAGCAGATATCAGACAAGTATGAACCTATACATTTAGAATAACACTTGCATTCCATCAGGTCTTAATATTGGATTTTTCTGAAATGAGCACCGTCTAATGTGTTGAACAGATATGGAGATTTGAGAGTGCAGATGGCCTATGAGTTGTTCAGTATGTGGCAAAAACTAGGTGAGGATTCTCTCTTTAGATCCAGTTATAAAATGATTTATAGTTCAGATGACCATTCTGTCTAATTCTCACTGGTTTTAGGAGACAGTAAGCCTCATTTCACTCCTGGGATGATGGGACCATTTCTAGGAGTGACCCTGGTTCCTCAGGCTGAAGTTAGGAACATAATGGTTCCTATTTTTCATGACATGATGGACTGGGAACAGCGCAAGAATGGAAACTTTAAACAGGTCAGAAGCTACAGCACATGTATCTTGTATTGTTTTAGTATCTTAGAATTTTAATTGATTTTTATTAACATATTTTAATGTTATACTGTTTTATTTGTTTAAGTGTATTTGAGGTCCCTAAAAGCACTACATAAATAAATTGTATTATTATTATTATTATTATTATTATTATTATTATTTTTATTATTATTATTATTTTAGTAGTGGTATTTGTTCTGAGCATTTAGTCCTTTGTGTTACATCTTTGATATTTGACCGCCCCAAAAACTGGGTGTGTTCACTATTATTAGATGATTTTTTTTTTTATTTTCCCCTGCAGCAGAATCTCTAAAGAAAAATCACAGATTTAATGTGTAGTAAATAGACACTTGTTTTAATTTGGGTATAAGTAACATTTAGGAAAAAGAAGTGTCTGTTAATCTTTTTATGCATGGATGCTGCTGTAGCAGCTCATCTCATCTAATGAGGGACCGTACTATTTAGGCAGGCAGAGAATGTTTTAAAGCCGATATTAAATAGATATATGTTTAATAATGACACCACAGTCTGCAAAACCAAGTGTTAGCTCATGACATATAATAAACCAAATCTGATAAATTTGCTTCCACTGTTTTTAATTTAGTGACAATTAACATTAAAAACTATTAATACTCATTAATAATAATAATTTCATAAATAAATAATAAATAAATAAAATTACGCTTTATTTTTATGCTCTCTATAAACAGAAGATATTTCCTGTTAAATTAATGGATACTAATGTGTATTTTTGTTACTCTATATTGTTGCAAGTGATTCATGTGTGTCCATGTTCTTGTTTCTGTAGGTGGAGGCTGAGTTGATGGATAAACTAGATAGTATGATGTCAGATGGGAAAGGAGAAGAAAACTACAGAGAACTCTTTGGTTTATTGTGAGTCCAGCATGCACATGAAATACTTTACAAAATTTAAATAAACCAATGCAATCCCTGATCTGTCAACACATCATTACTATGGATTATTATTATGAACTAAAATGAACTGAAGTGTTAACTTATAGATTTATTTAGTAATGTAAGCATGCAGTTAAAAGAATAATATTCAGCCCTCATGTAATTAATTAAAACATTAACAAAAGAAAGAAAATCACCTTTAATTTAGTTTGTTTTTGGAATAATAATAAACAAAAAAAAAGTGAAAAAATCTGAGGCAATAAAAATTAACTATAGTTTATTTTCTACAGGACGCAGCTTTTTGGTCCATACCCAAGGTATGAAAACGCACACACACACACACACATTTTCCTTCCTTATTAATTTGTGTGTACATTTAACACAATTCTCATAGAATATCTGATAGAAGCAGATAAATAATTGTATAAAATTTTATAAATGATTTTAATTGTTGGTTTTTGTGCACAAGTAAAATTGGGATCCAAAACTCTAAAATGAACAGACACCAGTATTTGTATATATTGTGGACATCAGGATTATTGTTAAACATATCAATGCTGGAATGATCAAATATTTTTTT
Source organism: Corydoras sp. C115 (assembly GCA_019802505.1). Taxonomy (NCBI): domain Eukaryota; kingdom Metazoa; phylum Chordata; class Actinopteri; order Siluriformes; family Callichthyidae; genus Corydoras; species Corydoras sp. C115. Next base: position 2,269,871 of record JAFMOC010000074.1, on the reverse strand, counting down.
AGGTTTAATTTCCCTTTAAAGAACTGGTTTGTGCTAGATTCAAGAGATTCAATGTCAAATATAGTTTTAATTTTTAGTTTGTTGGAGAAGATCGAGCAGGAGACGTGGCGGGAGACGGGCGTGTCGTTCATAACCTCTGTAACACGTCTCATAGAGAGACTTCTAGATTACAGGTGTGTGGTGCTTTTTGTGTTTTCACCAATATTCACTCATTCAGAGTTTTGTTACACTTACAGTTACGGCTTGGATCAAATGTTTATTCTCTTTTTTTAAGGGAGAGTCTGAGGGGCGAGGAGACAGAAAAGAAATTGGGGGTTAATATTATGGTAAAAATTTTATTGTATTCATTGTTAAAATAAGATTATGCATGTTATGTCTTACAAAGACAGTTCAGAACCCGAGAAATACACCAAACCCAAAATTATAAATGACAACTTTAAACAATAAAAGAGTTATAAGTAAAAGAACATAAATTAAGTTAAATAAGATTAAGCGAAATTAAAAGTTTTATTCGGCGGCACGGTGGCTTAGTGGTTAGCACGTTCGCCTCTCAGCACTAGGGATTCCCGGTTCGAATCCCCATCTGGGTGGAGTTCCCATGTTCTCCCCGTGTCCGTGTGGGTTTCCTCCGGGTCCTCCGGTTTCCTCCCACAGTCCAAAAACATGGATCAAGTCAATTGAATTCTCCAAATTGCCCCATATAGAGTGTGTCTGTGTGAGTGAGTGTGTGCCCAGCGATGGATTGGTGCCCTGTCCTGGGTCTATCTGCCCAGCGCCCGAAAATTTCTCCCCTGGATGGGCATGGGGAACCCCACCGCGACCCTAATAGAGGATAAAGCCGGAGATAATGAATGAATGAATGAATGAATGAATGAATGAAAAGTTTTATTCTTGTGGGTAAAATCTAGATTACCAAATAATAACTTGTTTTGAAAATTCACCACACAGACCTCATTACTTTGAGTTTTGTCAAAAACATTTAGCCATGATTTAATCTGTGTATGAGGAGAATGTGTGGTTTAGTTTTTTTTTTTTGCAGCATTGAGCACTGATGAGCTAATTGTGGCTCAGGTCTCAGGATGATGATTTGTTGTTAGATCTCATTCCAAACTTTCAAAATTGTTGTTTTTTTCCACTTTTATCACTTCATCCACTGTAAGGAAATGTATACTGCCGTTAAACTCTTTTCTTCTGTGTCTTGACCATTTTACATGTTTCTTACAGAATTTTTACAAGAGTGAGATAACCAAAGAAGACATGTACATCCGCTACATTCACAAACTTTGTGACCTCCATCTACAAGTGCATAATTATACAGGTATGCAAAAACTAACAGACAGATTACTGCCTGTTAATATAAATTTCATTTGTTAGCTCCTGTGCTGGTTCAGTGACCCTTGTGATGAGATTATAGTATCAATCTTAATTCATTTAATCATTCATTCTCTAAGCCACTTGATCCCGATCAGCATCACAGGGGCTGCTGGAGCCTATTCAATACTTATGAGACAAAAAAATGACCCTCCACAGGCTGCCTTTCCACACAGACACTTACACAAGTTAATGTATCTTTAAAATGATGCTGTTTAATATTGAATGTTATTAAGCAATTCTTTTAATTCTATGTTAATTTAAGCAAAAATGTAGAACTCTGTGTGTGTCACAGAGGCTGCTTTTACTTTACTTCTGTATTGGGAGCTGCTACAGTGGTGTGATCAGCCTCTTCGTGAACTGCTACAGTATCCAGCGCAGAGTCAGTGGCAACGCAAAGAAGCTCTCAGCCGAAAGATACTCCACTACTTCAACAAGGGCAAGGTACACGCAGTGTCAATGCTGCACTGTTGTCTTAAATGTCAAAGTCTGTGTTCCAAGCCATGTAATGGAATTTTGAACTATTTATGCTTATTATCTTATTTTATTAATACAAAAAAATGTAAAAGGTGTATAATTGGCTATAAATCAACTACTGGTTCCATCACAAACATTATTTATACTCTTATTTACTAAGAGTATATATAATGCAAAATTTTGAAGCTTGTGCTGTATGCATGAAGGTTTTGTATAAACTGCTTTAAAACAGAATTTAACTAACATTATAAGCATTATTAAGCTGTGTGTGTGTGTGTGTGTGTGTGTGTGTGTTCAGTGTTGGGAGTATGGAATTTCTCTGTGCAGGGAGTTGGCTCTTCAATATGAGATGTTATATGACTACCACAGCTTGAGCTGGATCAGGGTGAGTGTGTTTATTCATTCATTCATTCATTCATTCATTATCTTCCGCTTTATCCTCTATTAGGGTCGCGGGGGGGTTCCCCATGCCCATCCAGGGGAGAACGTTTCGGGCGCAGGGCAGATACACCCAGGATACACGCTGGGCACACACTCACACACACACACACACTCTACATGGGGCAATTTGGAGAACTCAATTGACTTGATCCATGTTTTTGGACTGTGGGAGGAAACCGGAGAACCCGGAGGAAACCCACACGGACACAGGGAGAACATGGAAACTCCACCCAGATGGGGATTCGAACCGGGAATCCCTAGTGCTGAGAGGAGAACATGCTAACCACTAAGCCACCGTGCCGCCGAGTGTGTTTATTGTTTTGACAAATATACTGTATATATATACACACACTTATTTGATTAATCTTAAACCCCATTTCAGAAAATGGAGGCCAGTTTTTATGACAGCATCATTGAGCAGCAGCGTCTGGAGCCAGAGTTTTTCAGAATGGGCTTCTATGGGCGCAAGTTTCCATTTTTCTTGCGCGTGAGTCTTCAAGTTTCAAAGTTTGGGAAGTAAAATTTAATACAATTTTTTATGTAAAACTTAAATGCTTTTTCTGCGTGCGTGTGTGTGTGTGCATAGAATAAGGAGTTTGTTTGTAGAGGTTATGATTACGAACGTCTAGAAGACTTTCAGCAGAGGATGCTATCTGAGTTCCCACAGGCCATTGTCCTGCAACATCCCAACCAACCAGATGACAGCATTCAACAGAGCAACGCCCAGTGTATCCTGAATATTGAAATTGATTATTATCTGTATTTAGAGAGAGTAAGATAATTATGGTGATTTATATGTCTTTACTAATTATACAATCACACTTTTATTTACAGTAAGTTATTTTATTTTTATTTATTTTTTACAAAAGATCATGTAATAGACTTTTTGATTACTTTAAAGCTCTGCACTGCTGTACGTTTCCTTAATGTTCGTCTGCAGATCTTCAGATTTACACTGTAACACCAGTATCCGAGCTATCTGATGGTCTGATGATGGAAAAAGTGCCTGAAAGAATAAAAAGCTTCTATCGAATCAATAACGTCTCTAGATTTCACTATGACCGACCTCTGCACAAAGGCCCCAAAGACAAAGAAAATGAATTTCGGGTGAGTTATATATTATTACATATATTAGTTATATATAATTCATTCATTCATTCATTATCTTCCGCTTTATCCTATATTAGGGTCGTGGGGGGGTTCCCCATGCCCATCCAGGGGGGGTTCCCCATGCCCATCCAGGAGAGAACGTTTCGGGCGCTGGGCAGATTCACCCAGGACAGGGCGCCAATCTATCACTGGGCACACTCACTGGACACACACAGACACGCACACAAACACACTGTACATGGGATTTGGAGAACTCAATTGACTTGATCCATGTTTTTGGACTGTGGGAGCAAAACGGAGAACCCGGAGGAAACCCACGCGGACACGGGGAGAGCATGGAAACTCCACCCAGTTTGGGATTCAAATTGGGAATCCCTAGCGCTGAGAGGAGAACATGCTAACCACTAAGCCACCGTGCCGAGTTATATAATATTGAACAAAAATTGCTTAATAAACATTTCAATCTGATTTAAACTAAAGTGTGTATGAATTACAGAGCTTGTGGATTGAGAGGACCACTCTGGTTCTGTGCCGCCCTTTGCCTGGAATCTCTCGCTGGTTTGAGGTGGAGAGAAGGGAGGTGGTGAGTGTATAAATAAATCTGGGATTTTAATTAAAAACAAGTTGATCTCATTGCATTATTACAAAAGCCATTTTGTTTAAAATCCCATCATAAGCTTATGTTTTATGAAGAAGCAAACTCCAGTGTTGTTCTTGACGACAAAAGTATACACAGTTCCGGTGGTGCTGCGTTCAGTCGTGTTGATGTGATGTTTAAAAGGGAACAGTGCATGTTCGGATGAAAGTCATCTGATTTGTCATCTTCTTCAGGGTGTGAAAATAGAATAATGGAAATGTATTCCCATAACAGAAAAATCTTTTTAAAAAAAAAAAACAGATGTGCTTTTTATTTGCACACTACAACATAAAGCTCAGGCAATCATATTAGGAAATCACGTACTACATGAAGATAAATTAATTTTTCAGTGAATATTTTCAACTTTGGAAAACCTGTATTTTGTTGAATGCTTAAATTTGTGTGTGTGTGCTTGTGCATGTGTTTTAGGTGGAGGTTAGTCCCTTGGAGAATGCTACATACATGGTGGAAAATAAAAACCAGGAACTGCGCACTTTGATCAGCCAGTATCAACACCGTCATCACCATGGAAACGTCAATCTGCTGAGCATGTGTCTTAATGGTGTGATTGATGCTGCTGTGAATGGAGGGATAGCACGCTATCAGGAGGTGCACATCAAACTGTTTTTGGTTAAAATATTCTGTAATCTACACAAAGTCATTATGACAACTATTTATCAACAATTTTCATCTTTGTGACTCTCTTAGGCGTTTTTCGATAAAGACTACATTAGCAGTCACCCTGATGAGATGGAAAGAATCACCCAGCTGAAAGAGCTCATGCAGGAGCAGGTTGGTTCAATACACATTACACATTTAGGTCTTTTATGTTATTTAGTGTATTAATTAACAAATAAATGTTTATAAAAGGTTCACATTCTGGGAGTTGGGTTGGCCGCTCATGAGAAATTGGTGCATCCAGAAATGCGTCCATTACACAAAAAGCTAGTAGATCAGTTCCATGTGATGAGGAATAGTTTATCTCATGTGAGTATCAATGCTTTTCATTTTTTCATTTTTCTCTTTTTGTAATAATATGCACTTTAAGAATTAATTTTTCCTGTTGTCACTTGTTTTGCAGGGTATTGCAGCACTTGATCGATTCTGCCCTTCAGGAATGAGGATCCTCCCACCAAGTCCAGAAAGTAGCCGAATGTTTCATAAACATGGGTATGGTTTTTTTTTTGTTTTTTTTTTGGGGGGGGGATTCATTCTTCTTGATGCTGACATTTCAGGTTGCTGTTGGTGGTGTATTGGTGTGCAGAATATTGTCTGGATACATATTGGGTCACTTAGACTAGTTTCAAAAGCCATAGCCTAAGTAAGCAGCTCTCTCTAAGTATCAGCAACAGATTTATTTGTCCAACTATGTTCCACACACCAGGGATTTCGGTTCGTATTGATGTTGTCTCTCTAGTATACTGTACATTTACAGTTTACTATACTGTATGCATATATTTAAATTAAGGTTCAGTGTGCATTATAGTGTAAGAGCAATAAGGAAAGGTTTGTAACTATTTTTGTGATGCTGAGAAGTTCAGCATTATCCAGAAATAACTCCAGACAAGTTCAGTTCGTAAATTGTACAGTTAAACAATTGTCAATTTTGTCAATTTTATTTGTCCATTTTTTTTTGTCAATTTCTTTGGTCAATTTGTCAATTTTTTTGTCATTTTGTCAATTTTTAAAATAAAATTAAAATTTTTTTATAAAAGTCCTATAACTCTACTTTTACATCACAGATGTGCAACCATCAACTGCATGATACTTTTATATGCATAAGTATGGACCAAAATCACTGAGATAGCAGCATGGTAAATCTATACCATAAAGACGTTATTAAATTAACAAACATTTCTTATACATTTTTTCACTGTTCCTAAAATATGTTTACTTTAGGGTTCAGTACAGGATCAAAATGCACTGCATTGAGCTCATATTTAGGCTTTTATTACTGAGTGTAATTATTTAGCATAATAGAATAGCATCATGTATCTAGAAGTTTGAGATGCAAGAGAATTAAAAGTCAAATCATGGTTTGTCCTGTACTTCTCAAAATAGATCCGTAATTTAAATATTTTCCATTAAAGAACTTTAGGATTAAATTTTTTTTTTCATCAGTACCCAATGAAACCTGATCAACCCTTTTATATATTTTTTCTCTTTCTCTCTCTTTCTTTTCCTGTTAGTCCCATGGGTTCCCTTCGTCTGCCTCCAGCTCATGCATCAAATGAAACTGGGCCTTTGATGATTGTGACAGAAGGACTGATGGACCAACCGGAGGACTCTCCCCTTATGCAGGTAAGAATTCTATCCTTATAAGCATATTATTGTTTTATAGTTGAACAGATTTTCCAGTTTAACTCTCCTTTTTGTCACATCTAGCCCAGTCCTTCATCCTCAAGTCTTAGCTCGCTTCGCTCCTCTTCCTCACAAATGATTAACTCAGCCCCTTCTAGTGCCAGAGGTAAATCACTTCTATTACCTCATAACCCCACATTACACAGGCTTTTCTTCCTATAATGATGACCTGGTTTTATAACTTTCACTCTTCCAGCTACCAGTTTGCTTTTTTTCTTGTTGTTTTAGGTTCACCGTGTCTGTCAGATAAAAACAAGAATTCCCGTGAACTTCCGATGTTGCTCCCTCCCTACAGAGAGAGACCAAGTGCTAGTTACAATGGAAACAATGAAAATCCCCAGGTACAAATTAAAAATTATGGGTTAACAAACGGGTGCAGAAAATAGATTCACATAATAATTCATATTTTTGAACAGCGAGTCTGATTCTGACCGGTGACCTGTCCAGGGTGTTTCCACACCTTTTATTTAAAGATAGTGGGTAGATTTCAGGAGCTCTCTTTTCATCATAAGAGGTTTAAAACAAGACAGCATAAATTAATGAAATTTAAAATTGTATTTTGCAGTCTGTTTTAGTCACTTTATGAAAATTCCATTTTCAGATCAGGGAACAATACAAGAATCCAGCACATTATATTTCCTTCCGAATCTAAAAGTTGTATAAATTAAATTCAGCAGTTAATTTTAATAATAAGTTTATGAACTGTAATGTGACCGAAAAGTAATGGCTTCCTGCTTTTCTTTTAGTATCTTCCTCACCAGAACGTCACAATTTAAGATGTTTTGGTTTTCATGTTTTTTCTTTTGACTTTAATAGCACACAAAAGCAAAAATGTCAAATCTGGTTTCAATTCACGTCGAAGTGTTGGCACTGACAACTTAAGGTTTAGCTGAGTTCAGGGCTTCTGTTTGGATTTATATCAGAATGCATAGATGACCAATTGAGAACTCTTCAGTTATAAAATACTTTGTAAGAGAAAAGAGTGCAAAGATCTTTGTCTGGTGTTTTGCTCGGGGTCATTGTTCTGTTGAAAGATGCATGATCTTTGTTGGTGTCCAGGTTTTATGATGTCAAACACCGTCAAGGCATTAAAGGCATGAAACATTTAGCAGACACTTTTATCCAAAGCGACTTACAAATGAGTACAACACAATCAGTAGTTAAGGAAGAAACCCAGCTGTATGATAATGAAACAACACTAAATCATCTTTAAACCTCTTTCTGTACTTTTTCATTTATTGAAAACCATTTTATTTTCTGTAAATAGCACAGTGCAATAATGAATCCCTCATCACATCATGGTTTTTGAATGTATTTCCAGATGAATAACCCTCTGCGCTCTATAATACAGCAGCAAAGCCCCTGTAAACCATGGACTGATCCACACTCAGTCCATACTGACCGAGGTAAATGCCATTGATTTATCTTTAACTCAAGACATCTGTATGGATTAAATAACTTTATGAATTGCACTCTTCTGTTGGCCATGACATTTTAGCACAAGTTTTAATATCTTACCAGGGTTTTCTACACCTCCAGGAGGCTGGAATCTAGATGTGGAATCTGGTTCCTGCGCACAAAACGCAAGTTCACTTACAACACTGCATGGTTCCTCTCGAACCTTTCCACAAGGTAATAAAACTTACCCAATGTACACATTGTATTGCATGTTTCATGTGGAGCACAATTAAACAGTCTTTATAAACTGCAGATCAGAAAAGATGGACATTAAGTTTAAAGCTTATATGTTTAAATGAAACAAAGCTCATTTGTCAGCGGTCAAGTTACAATTTTAGACTATTACAAAGTGAAAAGTAATTAAGTAAATGCAATATCTCCAGTAATTAATTAAATCGTTACTAAGTTTAAGTCATTGCTGAACATATCTCACATGTGAGTATGAACATTAAGTATTTATCCAAGTCAAAGTATAAATAAATACTAACATTTATATTATGATGATGGAAGAAAGGGGAAACTTATGCCATTTATGTGAAGGTGCCTCTTATACTTCTGTACTTTTGTTGACACCATTGTACTTCACAGTTCAGCAGAAGGGAACAGTTGTTTAGGGCATCATGAATTTCCCTTGGAATATATCATGAAATAAATCATAAATTCAGCTCTTCAGGTTGAGGACTCGCTGAAGATCGCAAAAATAGGACCCTTAATATTGTTACAAACTGATTTTAAAATTAACTTTATACCATTGTGGAGATGCTCAAGCTGTAACACTGAATTCAGAAACTTAGAAATCTATGCATTTTATTTGAATGTAATCAGAACCGAAACCTCATAAGAGAAATAAAGAAAACTATATAACTATATATAGCAGATCTGATGCAGGTTTAAAATAGCTCTGTATTATTTATATATATATATAAAGAAAAAATGCTTTATTTACATGACAATCAACACAATTCTGATAGAACCACTCAATTAAATTTTTATGTTAAAAACTTTTAGAAGCATTATTATTATTTATTTTTATTCATATATTTTTTTCAGGTCACTTCTTGATGCACTTTGATTCAGTTCAGCAGCAGCTGATGAATGCCCCTGATCCACCACCTTTGCCTGCAAGATCACTCAGAAAGGTAATCAGAGCTTCACTCCTTCACTGCTTTCATGTAGTCAGTCAGACGGTTCATTCCACTTGATTGGGTTATTTTTAGAAATAAAAGCTGAAAAATGTAAAAATTAAGACATGATGAAATTTTAAAGACATGATGAAACGCAGCGTTATTATTTATTTTCTGAATTTAACTTATTGGATAGAAAAATGAATCTGCTATCTGGTAAAGGCCATATTTAATATGATATTTGATTAATTAGATAAATATCTAATGAAACTAATTTAATTGGGTAAATGTCTTTATGAAACTAGAACAAACTCTCTTCATTTCTTGGCAAAATTACTTTTCCCTTCATTTTCTCCACAGTCTCCTTTGCAGCCTATCCCTGGTTCCCCCACTAGTCCTGTGTCAGTTTTGGGTGGTAGCAACTCAACATTGTCAGGCAGTGCCAGCAGTGGAGTTTCATCCCTGAGTGAAAGTGTACACAGTCACGCGGAAACCCCAAGCCGTAATGAAAATGTCCCTGTGAACCGCCAAGACAATCCTGTTGATCCTGCTCCTGTTCATTACTGGAACAATGATGATCAACTGGGCAACCAGTACCTGCACGTGCACTTCAGTGGAGTTCCAGAGCAAGTGCACTATTCCTCAACTCCTGACAATACTCAGTACAGCCACAACAACAGCCACTATGGCTTTTACAATGCAGACATAGAGTCATCAGAGCCTCAGCGACTGTGTCAGCTGCGTCCAGCTGGTTTCACTGCTGCACAGGAGCACTTTCATCATCACCTTCATCATCATCATCCTCATGGTTCACTACGCAGAGCCGGAACCCCAACGGTGCCCCCTAAACCAGGACAGAGGGATGAAGAAGGGGTTGGATCACAACCAGTGCCACTCCCCAGGCGAATATTTCCGCCTCAACGCGCCACATGGGAGCATGGTATCAGAGAGGAGCAGGAGGAGAACACGGGTTAAAAGAAGAAGAGAAGAAGGGAATGAGTGGGGCAAAGATTGGATGAATAAAACGGATGTCCTTAAAATGCCCTGTTTTAAAAGCTTTGTTAAGATAAAGTGCATGTGGAGGTACTTCATCCCGGTGTAAAGAGGCTCTGCATTTCTATTCCATCCGCACTGTTTACATAAGATCTGTCTCTAGACCAGGAACTGCCTAGCACCGAAGACTTGAAGAACATAAGGCAACGCTTCAGCTTGCAGCACATGGCGTACAAATCATATTCTCTTGTGCAAAAATATCTGTGAGCATGGGTTTTTGTACCATTTCAAATTAAAAGCTATATTTTGTGAGTAATGTTACGAATATACAATAGACAATCCCTGTTGTGTCCTTGAATTATGTGGCTTTTGAAGTGGAAAAAAGGGGCCTTCCTATTAAGTGCAGTGCTTTTAAAAGGGTAACAGCCAGTGTAACTGGACCATTGTTCTCATAGACTTTCTAAGTTTCTAAAGCTTGTTTACAGAACCTGTCTGTATCTTTCGACATACAGTAACATATGATGTCTATACATGACATGATCTTTTGACTGGATGCAGTAGAGGGTTCATTTCTCTCATCTTTAAAGTTTTTGATGTTCCTCAACAAACAAATCAGGTGGTAAAGGATGTCCTCGCTTTCTTCATATATACTTCTTCCCAAAATCCCTGTGGGGATTGAATCTTAATTGAAGCAGCTGTAAATAGCACATGCTATCATATTGTCTACACAAGCACACAGACCTCATGTGAACCACCTTTCGTTCAGGAATTTTGAATACATAAAATTGATTGTACGTGTTCTGAATTGCACCCATTACCTCTGATATTCTGTCAGGTTGTATATTACAGCGAGCTAATTAAGGCTTACCAATTGCTTTTGAGTGAAATGGAATCCGACCTCGACCCTACCAATTTAATAATTTTAAGTGTGTTTGTAGTATTATGATAGTTAGACACTTCACAGGTGTGGACAGTACATACAAATCCTGTCTCACTGACATGCTTTAAAACCAAAACAAGCTGTCAAATGAAACAAAAAGAAGCCCAGACATTTGACAGAAAAATGGGAGGCAAAGCTGCCCGAACAATCGAAATCTAGAAATAGATTTTGCAGGCCGGAAGATTGTTGGTCATTTAGCCGTCTGTCAGACGTCCGGTCTGGTTACAGTCGGATTTAACAATTACACACCTACTTTAGTCCTGCAGAGATTATCCAAAAAGAACCTCATATTTTTCAGTATACCTTCCCCCTTCCCATAGAAACCTCACAGTCCAATTATTTTCTTTTTCTTGTTTCTACTTATTTTCCAGCATATCAGTTCAATTTTCCATATAGATGGATTTTGTAGTTTTACAATTAAATTCTGTACTTCATTTGTTTCTTTACATATTTTGTTAGTTCCCTTTGTTCTATTCACTAATGACAGAACATCACAGAGCAGGTATTATTTGGATGGTTCTCAGTACTGTAGTGACACTTGCATGGTTACATGTTGTGCTGATATGTTATGATGGGAGTTTTTAAGCACTGTCCACTAACTCTGCACTGTATTAGACACAATGACCATATTGATCTTTCATTTGCATAAACAGTAGGTCATCTGTTGCTGCACAGTTTGTTATTCATACTTAATAAGTGCTTACAGGATGCGGAATACATGGTGATGGTGGCTGGACGTTTTTGGTGGTGGGTTATTTTGTGCCCTGCAGTGACACTGAGGTGCTTAGAAACTCCAGCAGCACTGCTGTGTCGGATTCACTCGCACCAGCACAACATACACTAACACACCACCACCATGTCAACATCACTGCAGTACAGAGAATCATCCACAAACCTAATAATACCTGCTCTGTGATCTTTAGAGAACCGAGTAAAGGTGTAGAGAAACAGATGGACTACAGAATGTAAGTGTAGAACTACAAAGTCCATCTATTTGGTAAGTGGAACATCACGTCTACATTATGAGGATGTACATTCAGTTACTGTACCTGTATAAAAGGAATCGGTATGTTGCTTTTGTATAATCACACACTTTTACAGATGTTGTGTCTTGTTTCTTGTACATAACCCAGATGTGCTATATAAAATGACTGGAATTTCATATTTATATTGGGCAACTTCTAGATTGTGATTGTCTCATTTGTTCTTGACCTAAGATCAAAAGATTTAAAAAAAAGAGTATTTTTACTTTTTTTTTTTTCAGTGTGCGCTCTTGTACATAATGTGAATGCATGAATAAATAACAATATGGATTCCAGATTTTTTTTATGTTTCTTCTTTAATCATACAGGCAAAAAACAATGTTTTGAACAAGAGATACTCTGCAGATTACATAGACATACAGATGTGGTGTAAAAACATATTATTAATGAATATTAAGTTTCCAGGCGGCACGGTGGCTTAGTGGTTAACACATTCGCCTCTCAGCGATAGGGATTCCCGGTTCGAATCCCCATCTGGGTGGAGTTTCCATGTTCTCCCCGTGTCTGTGTGGGTTTCCTCCGGGTTCTCCGGTTTCCTCCCACAGTCCAAAAACATGGAACAAGTCAATTGAGTTCTCCAAATTGCCCCATATAGAGTGTGTATGCGTGCGTGTCTGTGTGAGTGAGTGTGTGCCCAGTGATGGTTTGGCACCCTGTCTTGGGTGTATCTGCCCAGTGCCCGAGACGTTCTCCCCTGGATGGGCATGGGGAACCACCGCGACCCTAATAGAGGGTAAAGCGGAAGATAATGAATGAATGAATTAAGTTTCCAGTCAAAAATGTATTTTAATTAGATCAAACTTCTACATCATTTATAATTTGATTAATTTCTTTTTCAATCTGCTGGGATTATAAAACATATCTTTGCCACCTAGAACATGGAAGTAATCCAGCTTCAGCCCTGATCCAAAGACGAGGTCTAATCATAATTTATATATTATGATATTTGAAAGAAACACTACTTAATGTAAAATCTTAAAACAACCATTTCTAACTGGATAGAAATATTATTATTCTTAATGTCATTTAAGGCGACACGGTGGCTTAGTGGTTAGCACGTTCGCCACTCAGCGCTAGGGATTCCCGGTTCGAATCCCCATCTGGGTGGAGTTTCCATGTTCTCCCCGTGTCTGCGTGGGTTTCCTCCGGGTTCTCCGGTTTCCTCCCACAGTCCTAAAACATGGATCAAGTCAACTGAATTCTCAAAATTGCCCCATATAGAGTGTGTCTGTGTGAGTGAGTGTGTGCCCAGCGATGGATAGGCGCATTAGAAGGATGGAGGTAGAACATTAGAAGGACTGTGCACAAACAGTATAAACCTACGGCCAATTGGGGGGGAAGGGGGTATTTAAACCAATACTTGGGATAAATTGAGCCAGCAGCGATGGATTGGCGCCCTGTCCTGGGTGTATCTGCCCAGCGCCCGAGACGTTCTCCCCTGGATGGGCATGGAACCCATCCGTGACCCTAATAGAGGATAAAGCAGGAGATAATGAATGAATGAATGAATTAATTAATGTCATTTACATTTATCATTCATTTGTATTTTGATCTGTTTGGGATTACATGGCAGATCCCTGTCCAATGACATAATTATGTCTTCTGCTCTTAGACACTGGATCTCTGGCTTTGGCTCAGCATCTTTAACACAAGATGGATTCAGCTTCTTCTCTCAGCCAAAGCTAAGGACAAATTCACTCATTAATTAAACCCTGAGCTCAGTGAATGTTTAAAATGTTATTTTCTTCTTTGCATTCAGAAATATTAATCAAGATCAGAGACGAAATGACGTCAAGAGCTGTATTAAAAAAAGAAAGCTGCTGCAGCCCCTCATTGGGGCTTGGAGGCAGTGCAAGCAAGGTTCAGCATGAATAAGGCCAGTTAACAACATGCAACAATGATGATTTTTTTTCCTGCTAAAATAATATTATAGGATAAAATTTGTAATGTCATTATTTGATGAAACCCCTGACATCAAGCTACATTTTCATCTCCAGCACGAGGCACTGAATACAGTATTTAGGATTATGCATACTATAATAAAAGCTAAATTTAACCCATGGTTAAAGACAGAAGCAATTTGGCTGTCCTGAGACTTATGTTCAAAGATCAGCCAGGAATGCAGAGTTTATCCAAATAAGTTTAATGTGCCACTATTACTAAAATACAGACAAACAGTTGAATACAACCTGTAGAGCTCTGGCTCAATTTCATTCATTCATTCATTCATTATCTCCCGCTTTATCCTCTATTAGGGTCGCGGTGGGGTTCCCCATGCCCATCCAGGGGAGAACGTTTCGGGCGCCGGGCAGATACACCCAGGACAGGGTGCCAATCTATCACTGGGCACACACTCACTCACACAGACACACTCTATATGGGGCAATTTGGAGAATTCAATTGACTTTGATCCATGTGTTTGGACTGTGGGAGGAAACCGGAGAACCCGGAGGAAACCCACGCGAACACGGGGAGAACATGGAATATCCACCCAGATGGGGATTCGAACCGGGAATCCCTAGCGCTGAGAGGAGAACATGCCAACCACTAAACCACCGTGCCGCCCATTATTATTATTATTTGGTTTATTTTGGTTTATGGCGGCACGGTGGTCTAGTGATTAGCATGTTCTCCTCTCAGCGCTAAGGATTCCCGGTTCGAATCCCCATCTGGGTGGAGTTTCCATGTTCTCCCCGTGTCCGTGTGGGTTTCCTCCGGGTTCTCCGGTTTCCTCCCACAGTCCAAAAACATGACTCAAGGTCAATTGAACTCTCCAAATTGCCCCATAAAGAGTGTGTATGCATGCGTGAGTGTGTGCCCAGCGATAGATTGGCGCCCTGTCCTGGGTGTATCTGCCCAGCGCCCGAAACGTTCTCCCCTGGATGGGCATGGGGAACCCCCCCGCGACCCTAATAAAGGATAAAGCGGAAGATAATGGATGGATGAATGAATTTTGGTTTATTTAGATTTTTTTTTTGTGGCTGTAGTCATTCATGGGAGCGCCATTTTCTTTGCCCCGCTCAGCGCATCGTGCATCGATTGCTCGCGACTGCTTCATCCTTGTTGGTGAAAGTTGACATCAGTGGGAGAGATTGATTATCCAGACTCATCTTTAATAAACACCGCGGACTCTGGAACAAAGAACGGAGATGTTAGGCTTAAACGACGTGAGTGTGGGGGTTTGTGTGGGTTCGGGGGGTGCTCGCGTGCGGGGCAGGTGCATGTCGGTGGCGGGGTGACATTTCTCTACAGAGGAATAAACGCTGAGGGTTCACGCGCCCGGGCGTTACGTCAGAGTTTTGTTGTAATGATTAAAACGTCGGATCTGTTTGTAAACACGCGGAGCAGGTGCGCCTTTTAATTGCACCGTCTTTAGCTAATGAGTTAATAACGCAGGGGGTCGGCATTTCCAGGCCTTTTGTCAGGTTTCAGACGAGGCTGCTTTCTGATCAGCTCCTCATCGATCTTCTGATCAACTGATCGATTCCTTATCGATCATTTCTTCACCTGCTGTAATAACTAAACCTGCAGTTTCATCCAGACAGAACCCAGATCTGCTTCATACGATAGATATTTATATTGGGCAACTTCTAGACCTAAAATCAAGTTTTTCCATCCATCCATCCATCCATCCATTATCTTCTGCTATATCCTCTATTTGGGGTGGTTGGGGTGGTTGGGGTGGGGTGGGGTGGGGTGGGGGGGGGGTTCCCCCAATGCCCATCCAAGGGAGAACGTTTCGGGCGCTGGGCAGATACACCCAGGACAGGGTGCCAATGCATCGCTGGGCACTCACTCACTCACTCACACAGGCATGCACACATACACACACTATATGGGGCAATTTGGAGAATTGACTTGATCCATGGGTGGCCCGGTGGCTTAGTGGTTAGCACGTTCTCCTCTCAGAACTAGGGATTCCCGGTTCGAATCCCAATCTGGGTGGAGTTTCCATGCTCTCCCCGTGTCTGTGTGGGTTTTCTCCGGGATCTCCGGTTTCCTCCCACAGACCAAAAACATGGATCTGTCAATTGAGTTCTCCAAATTGCCCCATATAGAGTGTGTGTGTGAGAGTGTATGTGAGTGAGTGTGAGTGTTTGCCCAGCGATAGATTGGCGCCCTGTCCTGGGTGTAACTGCACAGCATCCGAAACATTCTACCCTGGATGGGCATGGGGAACCCTAATATAGGATGAAGTGGAAGACAATGGACGGATGGATGGACTTGATCCATGTTTTTGGACTGTGGGAGGAAACCGGAGAACCCGGAGGAAACCCACATGGACACGGGGAGAACATGGAAGCTCCACCCAGATTGGGATTCGAACCGGGAATCCCTAGTTCTGAGAGGAGAACATGCTAACCACTAAGCCATTGTGCCACTCATGGATCAAGTCAATTCTCCAAATTGCCCCATATAGTGTGTGTATGTGTGCATGCCTGTGTGAGTGAGAGTGTGGCCAGCGATGCATTGGCACACACTGTTATCGTTTAAAAATTTTTAAGAATTAGAGATGCTAAACTAACAGAATTATTAATATGTGCAAAAACATTTGGCTGTGTCTGCCCTGTGATGAATTGACGACCTCTGCAGGGTGTTTTCCCACCTCATCAAATGTATGATCAGATGTAGTTGTGATTTATTCAGTATTGTTACTCGTTTCTAAATGTACTTAGAACCTAATTTAATAATGCCTTTATTACTTTTAGGATTCGTTTGGCGAGGAAACTTTGGTTAAGATGGTGCAGACTGGACAGCAGCTAATGGAAAAAGAACAGCGAGGAGAATTAATGGCATCAAGGCTTATAATTATAATTTAATAAACTGAAAAAGGATGAACTACGAAGAATGTGTGATGCCAACCGTGTTGGGACTGCTTCTTCTGGGTTTTGTAACGTGGACATCAGCGTCAGAAACCATGGAACTGGAAGCCTCCATGCACTCCTCCCTGCTGCTGGACATGGAAACATCAGTGATCAGAACGCCCTCGGATGCTGAAGCCATGGTGGGCATGATGTTTAAGATGAGGATCCCAGTGGTGTCGGACAACTGCCACAGCACCGTCATTGTGAGTTTCATTTTAGTGTTTCTTTTAAATTTGGGGAAAGTCTCCTTTAGAAAACAATTTTGTTAAACTCTAAAATAATATTAAAAATAAAATGATTGTGAGGGCGGCACGGTGGCTTAGTGGTCAGCACGTTCGCCTCTCAGCGCTAGGGATTCCCGGTTCGAATCCCCATCTGGGTGGAGTTTCCATGTTCTCCCCGTGTCTGCGTGGGTTTCCTCCGGGTTCTCCGGTTTCCTCCCACAGTCCAAAAACATGGATCAAGTCAATTAAATTCTCAAAAAATTGCCCCATATAGAGTGTGTTTGTGTGAGTGAGTGTGTGCCCAGCGATGGATTGGCGCCCTGTCCTGGGTCTATCTGCCCAGCGCCCGAGACCTTCTCCCCTGGATGGCCATGGAGAACCCCACCGCGACCCTAATAGAGGATAAAGCGGGAGATAATGAATGAATGAAAATGATTGTGGCATCTTAAATTTATGAACTGTAAAGCATTTTTGTGTTATAGATTATCTATCTATAGATTAGATTAGATTAGATTAGATTCAACTTTATTGTCATTGTACTGAGTACAGGTACAGTGCCAATGAAATGCAATTAACATCTAACCAGCAACTAACATCTATATGTTATAGTTGGTATACCCATTATGTACAGGGCGAATGAGTAAATATACATTGTATTGATGTATTGTGACAGGTCAACGGTATTTACTTTGTACAAGTTGTGATGGTGCAGAATTCATTCATTCATTCATTAATTATCATCTTCCGCTTTATCTTATATTAGTGTCGCGGGGGGGTGGGGGCACCAATCCATCGCTGGGCACACACTCACTCACACAGACACACTCTATATGCGGCAATTTGGAGAACTCAATTGACCGGTGAACCCGGAGGAAACCCACGGGGAGAACATGGATACTCCACCCAGATGGGGATGCCCATGGTGCAGAATTGGCCCATGCAAATATTCAGACATGAGAATAAGGCAGAAAATAAAGTTGAGTGTTATAAGGTGATGAAGTTAAAGTAAAATGACTGACCCATTTTTATTGTCATACGTTTTTGCAGTTATTTTGTCTTATTTACACTTGTAAATGGTCAACTCCGCTTTCCAACATTTTTTTTTTACCAGTCATTCTCGTCTACAGCACTTTTATCCTGATGTTCTAATCAAATCATGTCGTTTGAGCAGCGCTGTTTGCATTAGATGATGTGTTACTTTGGATAAAGCTTATAACAGTTTGTTTTATAAAACAGTCATTAAGTTCCCTTTCTCTCTTATTTGTTTAGTTAGAGGCTGACGGTGCAAGACTTCCTACATGGCTGCATTGGGACAGTCAGTTTTGCGTTCTGCAGGGTCTTCCATTGGAGAGTGATAAAGGTCTGTATCGGTTCACCTTGTCACAGTCAGCTGTGGAAAGAGGCCGTGTAAATGGTCACCTGGTTCTTAGTGGAAATAAGCTGAGTGTCAGTGCTGGTCCTATCTCACATGAGCCAGACAGCTTCACCATTTCAGTAAATTTAGACGACCAACAGGATATTGAATCTGCTTCATTGACACTGCACTCACAGACCAATACAACAGCATGTGTTTGTTCAAGTGGCCAGACAGTCACCGTTTTTACTGTTATCCTGGATGTTGACCTCACCAAAATCAATTCTAAGGAGCGATTGGTATTGCTACAGAAAATGAGTCTATTTGCCGGCGAACCTCCAGAGCTAATGCGAGTCATGCCGGTCATCAACAACCGTTTTTTTGATATGACTGCTTTCATGGCTGGACCAGGCAATGCAAAGAAAGTGGTGGAAAATGGTGCATTATTGTCATGGAAACTCGGCTGTGCACTTGACCTTAACAATCTACCGGACATCAGTGGGGTCCAATTGCCAGCCAAAGATGGCACTATGTCAGAATTGCTGGGTTACCCGGTTGTTGGCTGGTACATTGTCAATAAAAAACCACACATGGTTAAGCGAGTAAGAAGGCAGCTTTACAATACTCCAACACCCATGCTATCACAGCTTCCTCCAACTTCTCACCTGGATCCAGCAGAGCGTATTGTGCCTCTTCCCACTTCCCCTTACGTTGCTGGCTCCACTCATCTGTGGGTGAATCTTGCTCGCGGTCCGTTGCCTTTGCCGGTAAAGCCTACTCTTCGACTCCGTGATCAGGTAGTTTATACACCTGCTCTAGGCCATCCCCTTCCCACTCGAGTGCTAGAGATTAGTAGTATTTTTCCTACAAAACCAACACTGACTCACCCGAGCTTTGTAGAACATACAGCCACTATTACCCCTCCAACTACTCGCAGACCGAAGACCACTTCCTCAAAAAAGGATAAAAAAGAGTCCTCCAAAGAGTCTAAAACAACAGATAAGGCATCTGGAGATCCTTTAATTAACCTAAAGCCTCTACTCCTCAATCCGATTGATGAATTAAACGTGTGGGTTGGAACGTATTTCGAAATGAGAATCCTAGTGAATGCAGAATTCGATCAAGAAGTTGGAAGTAAAGAAATGTTGCGGTTGTCCTTGCACCAGAGTCCCAATCAAACACTTGACGAGAGCTCCTGGATACAATTCAACAACACCAGCCAGGTGTTGTACGGCCTGCCAAATGAGACCCACGTTGGCCGACACAAATTTTTCATGATGGCTATAGATAAAAATGATTCGAACACTACAGATGCTTTTGAGGTCCTTGTTCACGACTGGACCAGTGACGACCAATCGCCTGTCATATTTGCTGCTCGTTTTCAAGGAGAGCCCAATCTTGTGACCAGTGACATTCACAAGAAAATTTTATTAAGCAAGAAACTTGCCTCAGCGCTGGGTGATCGTAACATCAGTTCTGTAAGGCTAAAAAAAATCTCCAGTGGTTCTATACTCGTAGAGTGGACCAATAATAGCTTACCTAAGAATCCCTGCCCTGCAGAGCAAATTCAAAATATGTGTCGCAGGATTTCAGATGCTCATGGTCGACCCACATGGGCCTTCCACAGTGCCATGGAACCAGACTTTAAACCCATCAATATCAACGTCCGTGGTGTCAACAAATGCCAGAGGTTTTTATTTGTCCCTCCACAAAATGAGTCTGTCCCAAATTCACCAGTGAATATATCGAAAGTGCCATCTTCTATCCCACCATCTAACTCTGGTTGGGGAAGCAGCAACGATGTGTACCTGCACACAGTTATACCTACTGTAGTGGTGGCTGCTCTGCTATTAACTGTTGGCTTTTTTGCTATGGTTTGCTACAAGAGGAAAAGACATGGGAAACTGATTACAGAGGAACAAGCAACTTTTATCAGAAAGGGTGTTCCGATCATTTTTGCAGATGAGATGGATGATGCCAAGTCGCCTACCTCCTCCAGCATACCATTGATTTTACGCGAGGAGAAACCACCGCTTCCTCCTCCACAATATTCCGGTTCGGCATGTGGAGAGGGGGCATTGCTTAATCACATCCTGGAGGAATATGTCACCTTCACCAACGATGACCAAAGTGCTCTACCTTATCAGCGTCCACCTCCTTTTACTATTCCAGTAGAGGGACGAGGTTCGCGACCGAAGAACATGACAAACTACAGGTGCCCACCTCCTTATGTACCCCCATAATAGATAACGAAATCCTTACATTTTGTATGAAAAGGATATTGTAAATGACAACTTGGTTGATTTTCTTAGAAAAAAAAGAAGAAAGCAGTTGAATGTAAGGCATGCTGGAATCAATGACTCTGAATGACGCTGTATTCTCCTGATCCCAAAACTACAACGCATCGAAAGAGAGCTTGTTTAAAAAGTGAAAGACTCAGAAGGTACATCTGATACTAACATACTTTAGAGTTTACTGACTCAATACACTACTGCCACCCAGAGCTACACAATCAGACTCTACGCTGCAGAGAAAATTGTCACTATAGGTAATATATTTTCTTTTGATTTAGATTTTTTTTTTTTTTTCTTGCTTCGATGCAAGATTTTTATGAAGTGATGTGTTTCTGAACCATAAAAAATGTTGGAAACTGCCGGGTCCAAATAAAAATAAAAAGTAGATATGTGGTTTTAAAAGCTGCATTTATGCGAAAAATGTGACATGCTCATGATGTATGAAAATGAAGACATGTTTTACTAATTCATGGCCTTTTTTCGTTAAATTGTGATCACGTTTTAGTTTTTAAAATTCTTGCAAGCTTGTATTTGTAAAAGGTGCTAAATACACTAAAGTTTTTATTGTTATTATTATAGCTCCTTCTAAGATGAGTTATATGCAACCAATTAATCTGAAACAAAGGCTTTCAGCAAATAAACCGACTTGTATTTCATTTTAGCAAGTGAGTCTGGTTCACTGCAATACTTTATCATTTTGACGAAAATATTGCTGCTTCAGTTAAAGGTGTAAGCAGTTATTACATTAAGTTGATTCAGTTATTCTTCTATACTAAAACAAATCAGTTTCCCAGTAATCCCAGACAAGATAATTATTTCACATTATTACATGGTTCATGTCCAAAAAGTAAAAAAGTCATGGTTCTGATTCTGTGGGTAAATAAAACTCACTAACTAAAATAAGTCATGTGGTTTATTTGCTTAACTTGTTTTGTTGAATGAGATTTATTAGCTCTGAGATCAAGATATGAATGTATGAGAGTTTAGGATTTTCGTGGTATTTGTTCTTCATTTGAGATTTTTAAGGTTAAGTTTATTTATATAGCACACTTCACAAAAGTGCATCATCTCACCTAACTCGAACCCTAAAAGAGCTATTTGTTCCTGCTATTTGTTTTTTTTTTTTATATAAAATTTAATATTGTTCATTGTTATAAAATTGAAAAGTGAAAATGAAAGCCGGTATTTTATTTTCGATTAATTTGATTGATCTTTAACATAAAGCTATACAGAACATTGGCATTTTAATGTTGTAATTATGAACACTTCATCCTACACATTATGTGCATCAGTTTAGCGTTGCAGTCCTACTGAAAGGGAATGTTTTGGCAGGTAGGTGACATCACTGCATAGTGTCTCTAAGCAGCATTCCAGGCTGACAACCACATGTTAGTGTCAATAGTTAAGAAAAGTTCAAATATTTTTCTAGGTTAAGCTGTCCTAAGGCGTCGTGTGATACATTGAATGTAACAAAACCTCTAATAACTAAATATCCAGCTAGCCAGTTCATAGCCTTTGATAAAAACCTCTTTTACATTTACCACACTGTGTAGAGAGGACCGACTCCATCCTGCCATCAGGTGGTGTTTAACAGGGCTGCATTCAAAGCACTGCAGTGTTTCTGGAATGAATTCCTTTCACACTAAAGTATTGTGGCAGATCATAGTGCTCTTGTATATGTAAATCTGCTCCTCATGTGAGCCAAAAAACATTACTAAATGCCGTTCATACACAAATTTGAGCTGTAAAGTTTTTTAAATTTAAAGAATTATAGATCCAGAATATAAATCCATCCAGTGTGCAGGATGAGTAAAACATGGCAAGAAGTCCCCTCATTAACGTAAATGTTCAAAAGAGCCTTTTATAAAAGTGCTTTTAAGAAGAAAATGTATACTGTAATGAAGCTTGCGCTTGATTTAAAAAAAGAAACTTGCAATGGAAACAGGTCAGCAGCATTCATTTTTCTAAGATGCTGATACATTTAGAGCATCTGCAAATGTTCTCTTTAGTGTGGACGCTCATTTTATTGCTAAAGTCGTTATATTTATAGTTCTCGGTGTGGATGAGTCTTAGATATCAAACACAATTGTTTTCATTTTGTCCAATAGGATTCCGCTTGAACCATAAATGCAATATTTTACTAAATAAGAAAGTTGATAGTAAGCCTTATTCTGGATGTTAGATTGGACTGACGAGCTGATGAAAACTCACTATGAGTAACGATGATGATGATGATGATGATTATGAAACTGGAGAAACTGAGTCTACTGTTTTTACTATGTTTTGATATGTCTTATATTGTTTATGAGAGATATGTTAATAAAGATGTACTAAAAATCTGCGAAGTAAGACATTTGTTTCAATCACCTTTTGCGATAAAGACGTTTTAGTTTAAACTTCAAAACATTTAACGCGGCTACTTTTTGCTTGAAAGCGACAGTGTCTCTTCTACATTTATTTACTTAAGAATGATATTTTTGAAAAGTGTTTATTAAAGCAGTCAATATTTATTTGCTAATAATTAATGCTATTTGAATCCATACAAACAATTTTAATACAATAAGAAGTGATTTGAAAATGACTCCATCAAATAGTCTGTGAGACACCTCACTGTGCATTACCCAGCCCTCGGGCGGTATCGTTAAAGAATGATGCAACTATTGTAATGAACATAAGCACATGGGTTTTGAATTCTGTTGGAAAAATCACAGCACATAACATTTTGCTTGATAAGCTTTATGTACATGTTTTTTAAATAAAACTTTTTTAACCAAAGATTCTTTTTTGTTTAAGGCTGTGCCGAATCATGCCTCGAGTGAAGAGTTGAGCTGAATCAGTGGTAATGTCGATCATGTGAGCCTGCAAAAGACGAGTTGTTGAGTTTAAGATTAGTTAGAATAGAAAGGTTGTGAATAGTACCAGTGCTTTCTGATCTGCCTTCAGTGTTTGAGTCATTCATTGAACATTTTTTTTTTTTTACCTTCTCCAGTGCCATCAGGGTTGACAGAATGTCTCCAGTGCGGCCGGTGCAAAGATCATCACTGAGATATGTTTCTGCATAGAGGCTGCAGAAATGTTCCTCTTGATGAGCTCTTGTTCCTTTTTCTTGTTGAAAGGTAGGCGTAAGACCTCATTTATTATCCTACAAGTTAAAATGGATAGGAAGTCTGAGTATAGCATGGCTGTGGTGGATATGGTCTTAAGACAGAAATTACTAATAGAATGTAAATGTGTGGAGTGAGACATACGTCTGCAGCTCTCGCCGTATCTCCTGGTACTCCTCCTGGTTATTTAGCATGGCTGCCATGAAAAATATCAATTCCTCAAACGAAGTCACAGTCAGATTCCCGAGGCAGGTGCTCTCCTCGAGTGTGTGTAGCATCGTGAGTTTAGCTTCAGCAACCACTTTCTTCAGGTTGATGTTTTTGTCTTGTTCTTGCAGTATGGCATCTTTAAGGTCTTCTGATTTCCCCTGTTGTAAGTCCTATGTGCAGTAGAACAAAACACGTGACATTTTAAAAGCAGCAGTGATGTCCGTCCTCATTTTACACATCACATAGAAATGAATTATTAGTCATTTGCACAGTGCTGTTCTCAAACATTGCAGCCTTACTGTATTATCTGCCGCTGCAGTTTGATACATTGAAATCATCGCCAACTCCAGATTTGCGAGAACCACAGTAATCGGATGATTGACCAGAACAAAGCCAGCACAGATTATAAATATGATGAAGTACACTCTGACTGCATACAGTAGAACGGTATCACTGTAATAGACATGACATCAGAATCAGAATGCTTTAGTAATTAAATTGCAGCAGTTACAGGTACCCCAGTTTATAGTAAACAAATAAATTTTAAAGGATAGAAATGCTACTAGTAATAATAATAAGTGTCAATAAACTGTATATATAGTCAAATAAAAAATTTAAAAGAAATATACAATAAAAATGTAACGTGGCAGGGGCATAGATATATAAATTTACATTATATAAAACCGAACATCAAATGAAGACATCAGGTTTATTGTAAAGGTATTTTATGAAGGTAGTAGTACTAATTCAGTAAAAGCGAAAAGAAACATTTCTCACTTCTCTGCAAACTCCTCATACATAGGCATCCACCCGTCCTGAGTGATGAGAACAAACAGAGAGTACATGGTCTCCTTCAGACCATCAAAGCTCTCTGAGGAATGTCGAAATAGTCCAATTCCCACCACTCCAAAGGCCTGAAAAAAAAACAATGAATCTATTAGCAGCCACACACAGAGGCTTTAAGACAATTCTTCAAAATACAGTCATTGGAGAACATACCAACATGACGAGGCCGAGAAGTATGAAGGAGTATGCCACGTCAACTAAGGACTGGCTGATCACGTGGTTGATCATTGAAACCCCTTTGAACATTGCAAACCCTCTTATGCTGCGTAACACGCGAAATATTCTGTAGGATTGAAATAGCAGATGAATTCAAAATGTGCATGCTAACTATTTATAATAACCACCATACAACTAATGGAATTCTATGTAAACTAAGAGTTATTTCTAACCACTGAACCCTCAATGAGAATTAACGGTGCAACCTGTCAAAAGTCAGCCTAAAAGATACTAATGTTTATAAAAGTGATTTAAATTTCTGTTTCAATGAGATTGACAGATCACTCAACCCTGAATGAAGGGAATAATCATGTGTTGCTAATATGTTTATAATGTTTATTACTTACATAATGAGTTTAGCAGCACGAACAGGTGCAATTCTTGATGCTATCAGCACAGTACTTGTGCTAATAAATTCTACAATGTTCCAGCCATTCTACAAATTTAAACAGACAAAATGTAAACAACATTATCTTTACATTAAAATGACTTTATTAAACACCGCCCCCTTAGTTACTGATGCTACATCAGTCTTGTATTTTGAACAAATGGACTAAAGTGACAGATCAAGAATTCTGATTCTGATGTAAACGCTAGTGTGAATATTCATGAGTGTGAAGAAATGTTGTAGGTTCAATAGGCAAACAGTTGTAGCATTTTGACATGCACATAGAAAACAGTGGTAAAATAGGATTGGACAAGGGGCTATCCGTTCACCCAATATCTATCGTTTTATCTTCTACTAGGGTCGCGGTGGGGTTCCCCATGCCCATCCAGGGTGGAACGTTTCAGATGCTGGGCAGTTACACCTAGGACAGGATGCCAATCTATCACTCACTCACACAGACACAATCTATATGGGGCAATTTGGAGAATTCAATTCACCTTGAGCCATGTTTTTGGACTGTGGGAGGAAACCGGAGAACCGGAGGAAACTTACGCGGACACGGGGAGAACATGGAAACTCCACCCAGATTGGGATTCGAACCGGGAATCCCTAGCGCTGAGAGGCAAACGGCTAACCACTAAGCCACCAGGGGCAAGGGGCTAATAAAAGTGAATTGGAACTCAAAACAGACCTTCCAGTAAACTCGGAAACCGTAAAACCACTTGATGAGAATCTCCCACATAAAGACAGTATGGACGATGTCATCAAGGATTTGTATTGCAGGACTCTCTTTCTACAAAATAGTAAAAGAAATCAGATATCAATTATTTCGAAAAATAAGCAATTCCAATTATTAAATAATTCTGCAGAGTAAACCGGTCACCATGACCAGACCCTCTTACCACACTATTTGTGGGATCAATCTTAAAAGTGATCGCCACCAGATTTCCAATTATTCCAATAAGGGCGAAGATTTTGAACAGGGTGTGATCCATAAATTCTCCTGTCAGTGTTTGACTGAGATAACGTTCATTATCAGCCTCATCCTGAATGGGGAAGATCAATTTCTCATCATTAACACTTTAGCAGGTTTATGGTTCTATTTAAATCATAATAAAATATACGACTATTTATTTGATTTATATTATAGTATTCATTTGTTCATCTACACTGTTAGGACACAAATCCATATTTAGTTTAAGCTCCATTCTTATAATCAAATGTCCTTACACTTTGATTGTAGTCCAAAAAGTCTGAATCTGGCGTGTCATCATCAACATCTTCAGCCCACTGTTTTTTTAATTTATTAGACACTTCCTAAAGATACAAAGATTTAACAATATACATATATTTATTATATTGCAATTCACACACACACGCTCACACACATAAAAAACACTTTTTAAAAACATTTGTAATGCTGCATGGGTGATTACTTCATTGCATTTATTATCCATTCATTATCTTCCACTTTATCCTATATTAGGGTTGTGCGAGGGGGTTCCCCATGCCCATCCAGAAGAGAACATTTAGGGCGCTGGGCAGATACACCCAGGACAGGGCGCCAATCTATCGCTGGACACACACTCACTCACACAGACACACTCTATATGGGGCAATTTGGAGAATTCAATTGACTTGATCCATGTTTTTGGACTGTGGAAGGAAACCGGAGGAAACCGGAGAACCCGGAGGAAACCCACGCGGACACGAGGAGAACATGGAAACTCCACCCAGATGGGGATTCGAACCGGGAACCGGGAAACAAATGATTTATTATCTTACGTTTAATCCTCTACTAGGGTCGAGGAGGGGGGGGGGGGGCACTCCGGGTTCCGTATACAAACTGCTCAGCCAATCAGATTTAAGGACCTGAACTACCCGTTATTTAATATACATTAATTTATGCTTGATATCTAAGTCAGACCTAAACGTGTGTTTTATTTAGCAAGTATTTGAATTTTAATACTTATGTGAATTTTAATACTTATGTAATTTTAATACTTATGTAAATTTTAATACTTATGTCAATTTTAATACTTATGTAATTTTAATACTTATATGAATTTTAATACTTATTGAATTTTAATACTTATGTGAATTTTAATACTTATGTGGTACCTGGAGCAAAGCGGTGCGAGTTCTGTAATCCATTGCTGCGTCTTAAAAACGAACGATAAACGCCGCAACCGCTGCTAATGTAGCGCTCTCGGTGTGACGTCATAACACAACAATCGACGTTCTTTTCCAACGTTCTTATTTATAGTCATTAACGTCACATTATACGTTACATAATAATGACAATGTTTTGACTGAAACTTCAGGACGATTTAATCCGAGTCCTAATTTCCATCTTTCAGGACGATATATTTACTAATAACAAAAATGATTTGATTTAATTGAGGTAGATATATATGTAAAAGCTCAAACACTACATACTTCATCAGAGTTTATTAGTCCTCGGTAATAATTTATAAAATAAATGTATAAATTTATATATTTTTAATAAATTTATAAGATATATAAATATAAATAAAATTTATAAAATAAAGTTGGGTGATGAGTTGGCGCTCTGTCCTGTACTGACGGGTTAAGCTCTGAGAGCCGCTCATAGCAGAACCTTGTTTTAATTGGAAGTTAATTAATTCTAGATGCAACAGTACAACATGTGTAATTCTGCATTACATTAGATGGTTCATACATGCATTGTATGTACATATTGTAACGGGGGGTGTGAACGCTAGGTGGCAGAAGCATCACACTGCTGTTACGCTGCTGTTTCACGATTTGGTTGCGGTGCACGAGTGCGGCTCTGTTCTCAACAGAAGGAATTGTCTAATGAAGATTAAGGTTGAGACACAAATGTCTTAAGGCTACAATAATTAACAGGGAAGGTAATGGTTTATGTAGTGTTTGTCAAGTCCAAGAGGATGTAGATTTTTTTTTTATTTAGTTGCAATAAATACACACAATAAAGACAACAATGGCAAGACAGAGAGGCAGTAAATGAAATAGAACATTTGGTAGAAGAAGGGCTGCAGAGCGACAAGATTAAATCCTTATTAATCTTTCCTATAGACACAGGTTTAATTAATAGAATCTGAATTCCAGCCCACGTTTTCTGGTTCATCATTTATATATAAATGGTATTTATATATAAATAAACTTGCTTTTTCCTCAAACCTATACTAACACGTTTTGAAAGACTGTGATTCCTTGAAAAAATAAAAAATGTGTAAAAAAAAATAAAACATGTAACTTGTAATACATATATTTTTTGGTGTTTGATGTCATGCTGCTTTTTCTTATAAAGATAAAACATTATGGTGAATGAAATATTGAGAAGCTTATTTAAAATGTCCACATTATAATAGATTGGAGGCGGCACGGTGGTTAGTGGTTAGCACGTTTGTCTCTCAGCGCTAGGGATTCCCGGTTCGAATCCCCATCTGGGTGGAGTTTCCATGTTCTCCCCGTGTCCGCGTGGGTTTCCTCCGTGTTCTCCGGTTTCCTCCCACAGTCCAAAAACATGGATCAAGTTAATTGAGTCCTCTAAATTGCCCCATATAGGGTGTGTTTGAGTGTGTGAGTGTGTACCCAGCGATGGATTGGTGCCCTGTCCTGGGTGTATCTGCCCAGCGCCCGAGACGTTCTCCCCTGGATGGGCATGGGGAACCCCACCGCGACCCCAATAGAGGATAAAGCGGGAGATAATGAATAAATGAATGAATAATAGATTGGGGTTTTGTCACTTTAGATATTAATTCATTCATTCATTCATTCATTATCTTCCGCTTTATCCTCTATTAGGGTCGCGGGGGGGGGGGGGGGGGGGGGGTTCCCCATGCCCATCCAGGGGAGAACGTTTCGGGCGCTTGACAGATACACCCAGGACAGGGCGCCAATCTATCGCTGGGCCACTTTAGATATTGATTATTATTTATTATATTTATTATTATATATTATTATGTACTGTAATCTGTCATAGGAGTTAAAATGGATCACAACTTAATTACACATCAGGTAATTGGTATTTATCTGTAAATCAAATAACTATCATTACTCTGAGCAAAACATGGACTGCTGGACATGGACATGGACAGCTGAGGTGTGCCCCCGTTTGTTCAGTAGGTGGCGCTGTACCCCAAAGAGACGTCACCCGACAATAAACTAACAAGAAGCTGAAGAAGATGTCCCGCGGCTCATTTGTTTTTTCCATGCCGCTTGTGTAAATAACCGCGGTAACTCTGTTCTGTAGTAGAAGGACTGAAAAGCAACGCCGAGGTGATGAAGACTCAGCATCGTTTGTTTTCTGCTGAAATGGGTGAGTGTTACGTCCCCCCTCCTGTTTGTGTGTGTGTGTGTGTGTGTGTGTGTGCGCGTGTGCGCGTGCGTGCGTGTGTGTGTGTGTGTGTGTGTGTGTGTGTGTTTTTTTATGTTTGTTTTGGGTCTGTGTGTGTTTGTTTGCTTGTTTGTGTGTGTTTTTATGTTTGTGTGTGTGTGTGTGTGTTTTTATGTTTGTTTGTTTTGGGTCTGTGTGTGTTTGTTTGCTTGTTTGTGTGTGTTTTTATGTTTGTTTGTTTTGGGTCTGTGTTTGTTTGCTTGTTTGTGTGTGTTTTTATGTTTGTGTGTGTGTGTGTGTGTGTTTTTATGTTTGTTTGTTTTGGATCTGTGTGTGTTTTGTGTGTGTTTTTTATGTTGTTTGTTTGTGTGTCTTGTTTTGTGTTTGTGTTTTTTTATGTTTGTTGTTTGTGTGTGTGTGTTTGTTTTTGGGTTGTTTGTGTGTGCTTTTTGTGTTTTTTATGTGTTGTTTTGGGTCTGTGTGTTTGTGTGTGTTTGTGTGTGTGTGTGTTTTATGTTTTTGTTTTGTTGTGTGTTGTTTTGCTTGTTTGTGTGTGTTTTTATGTTTGTGTGTGTGTGTGTGTGTGTGTTTTTATGTTTGTTTGTTTTGGATCTGTGTGTGTTTGTTTGCTTGTTTGTGTGTGTTTTTATGTGTGTTTGTTTGTGTGTCTGTGTTTGTTTGCTTGTTTGTGTGTGTTTTTATGTTTGTGTGCCTGTGTGTGTTTGTTTGCTTGTTTGTGTGTGTGTGTCTGGAAAAAACAAACACATTTTTATGCCGATGGGCCTTTTATTTATTAATATTTTTTAATGTGATGCCATTAGTGTCCAAAGTAAAATTTATATAAAATTTAAAATTTTATAAAATTTTTGTTTATATAAGATTAACAATGGACAGTTAAAACATTAATCTTTAATAATTGCTTTGGTGCACTATACACTGCTTGATCTGTGCTGACACAACACTACAAGTAACTGTTTTCTTCTCCTTTTCCACCCGGGTCAGGTGCAGGGCCGGACACCGAAATCAACAGAAGAGCTCACATGGACTGCATATTTACAACGCTGCACAAATGTGTGAATGAAATCTTATGGCACCTGATTGACTGTCACGCATTCGAGTACTTATCAGGCACACGCCTTCACAGCTCCTGAGATCAGACAGGACCAGCCGTTTCCAGACAGATATGGACGTAAGCGATTGCTACCGTGTTGTTTGTGCATGGATGAACTCAAATATATGTAGAAGTAGAGTGTAAACAAGTAATGTTCATGTTTAAAGGCACCACTTTGTAACTGATTATTTACAGATATGATGTCACAATGTAATTTTTACAATGTAAAAAAAAAATTATATATATTCATAATCAGTTATTTTAAATGTTATTTTTGTAAATTAGACCAGATAATAAATGTTAGTTTTAGTTGCGACTCTGAGATAAAAAAAAAAAGAAAAGAAAAGAATATGTACAGTACACATCTGCTTGCCCTTCTGCCCCACCCTCTCTTCCTTTCTCATGACCCATGTGCTCACTTTGAAAGCCCGGCTGTTTTTAATCTACACATCTCAGATCTTGATCTGCATTCTACAATAAATGTTTGTTAATGACATTAAACTAATCCAGTGTGTAAAATGTTTTTAACAAACTAATTAAATCACACAAAACATTTAAAAAGTATAGCATTATAATGTAAAACTGAGCAATTAAACTGAGCAATTAAATCTAAATGTTTGGGGCAAATTCTGTAATTAATATCTCACAGCTAAAAAAGTTAAGGAAATCGGTTTCAACTGAGAAAAGTTTAAAATAATCCACAAAAATGTTTTTTAACAATGACATATGAGTATCTAATAGCCTAAAGTATATTGTAAATAAATACATAAAATATTTTTTTATATTTGAGCAGTAATTAGAACTTGGAAATTAATTGATAGTTAATTTTTGGCTATACCAATTTATTTTGCTCCAACTGTTGCTTTACATAAAGAAGGTCATTGTTAATTTATGTAACAGGAGCTGTGAAGGGCTCCTCAATGTTCCAGTTCCTACTTTGTCTTGGCTTTTATGCAATCAGTTCCAATGAATGAAAATTCCACATAAACATAATTACGTAACATGCTTGCACAAACAAGAGCAGCAGAGTCTGATCTTAGATTACTGACAAATAACCTTTTGGGCAAGTAAATTGGTCCATAATAAAATAGAGTATATAAAGTCACACATATACACTTTATTATTAAATCATTGTTAAAACCATTGTATGTTCTAAAATTCAATATTTTACAATATTGAGAGTTTATATATAAACTCAAACTCCTTATTTTAAGCAGTTGTGCATTTGAAGCAACAGTATGGGATATCAGTCAAGTTTAGAAGTCAGGCCCTTCCTTTTTCAGATTCTTGTAGTCTGTTTTGACAGCAACAAACTAAAAAAAAGGGGGAAATGTTTATATATGGCCAAATTTAGAACAGGAATACTTAGTAAATAGCTTTAAATACAGTACCAGTCAAAACTTTGGACACGCCTCATTTTGGCTGCACTTATTGAACATTGTATCCATTCTACTTACTGTAAAGATAGACTTTGTCGTTCTACAATTATAGACTGTAGTCCATCTGTTTGTGAACTACAGTACATACTGTGTTAAATCCCTTTACTCTGTTCTCTAACGGTTCTAACCAATAGAAAACAGAGAACCAACAGGGGACTAACAAAAAAAATCATCTATATGTTAAGTGGAGACACTAGACAATGGAGCAAGAAAGCGATGTGTCCAAACTTCTGGCTGGTAGTGTGTGTGTGTGTATATATATATATATATATATATATACACGGAGAAAATTTCACAAACCCACCTTATACTGATATGTTGGACTAAGATTATTCCAGGGTTCAGGATTACTGGTCTTGTTCCATCTAAGCAGAAGAGTAAAAAATAAATCACACAAAGGTAGATATTTAAGGATATATAAACAGCAAACATAATATTTATGTCAACACAAATAAAACTTAATATATAAGGTAAAAAAGTAAAATTTACCTTTGTGTGTTTCTATGCAGTATATTGTTTATACTGTGTATGTGTCGGCCGATTACAATTAAATCAAATAATACATGTATAAAGTAAGCGACACTTACGTCACATAGGGTCCCTTCGCAAGACGAACCAGATAAAGAGCTGCACCTCCAATTCCTAAACATATGAAAAAAAACTGTGGAATAAGCTAAAAGGCAAACAGAAAAAGAAAGACGGTGGGAAAGAAATAACATGATTAGAAACAAATAGTAGTTTTGAGTCAATATTTCGTTAAAGTAATATTAATACTGTTACTACAAATAAAATAAAAATATAAATAAATAAATAAAAATAAAAACACATGTTCATCACAAATATATCCTGCAATTAAATACAGTTTTACATTGCAAAAAATACATCTTAAATAAATGATAATAAATTAATAAACTTACTCCCGGGTGTTTTCTGGCCTGGTTACGGATGGTTCGGAACATAGTTAGAACATGTAGTTAAAGGACACAGTTGCAGAGAACTGAAGGGAGGTAAAAAGATAGAAACGAAGTGAGTGGGGTGGAGATGGAAGGGTGGCTGGGAGTATAAGTGCGAGTGTGTGTGTGTGTGTGTGTGCGCGCGTGTGTCTGTATGTGCGTGTTATATGAAAGGAAGATGAACAGTGAGGGGGAGGGTGGGAGATACACAAACTGCAAAAAAGACAAACAAACCATAAATACACTTAAAGACTTGATAGTGTTGTACTGCAGCTCCCAGCACTTTAGAACTTTTTTCTTTAAAAATGTTTTTCTTTCATTTTCTAAGATCCTTTACCCTTAAAATGCAGCAATATTTTGAGAAGTTCCTGTTTATTTGGGATGGTGATTAGATAATGCAATGTGCAAAACAAAATTTTTATAAATCCCATAAACAAACAGTTTTCTTTCTGCTTGGTGATTTAGTATTAGGTTCTCTCCGGGTTCTCCAGTTTCTATGTTAAAATAACATTAAGACTGAATTGTTTTTGTGGAGTCCTTACATAGTCAAGTTGCATTTAATACAAATAATAATGGATTATTTTTAGAAGCATTATTTTACACTTTGCTTTGCTTTGCTTTGCAATGTAATGTCTAATCTTATTTTTGAGAATTGAGGCTCAGTATGGAAACCCTTTTGACTGCCTGATAATAGTAACCACTAACCAGCAAAATAGAAACAACCTCAAATACCCCAGCCAACATCTAAAGACGCCCTAACAGAAAATAAAGTAAAAGTGACAAACAAAGAACGTGCCCCATCATTTAGTCACATAATTTTGCTTTAGTAATGCTTCTATTTCCAGGCATCATTAAAATCAGGCTTGAATGAGCGACTTCCTTGAAGATTTCCACCAATTAAAAAGTATAATTCAAAAACAGCTGATTTGCATTTAAATCTGAAGTACCTGGTAAATAATATGTTAATCTTTATTCAGACACAGATTGTTGTCAGTAATTTTCCAAGAACTCTTATAAGGTTTAAAGTGTAGGATCCTGTGGGGGTTTATATACGCATGATTAAAGCCTCGATGGTTGCTATTCAGAACAGATCCCCTTAACCTCATTCACTTCCCTAATACAATAAGAGAACACGCTGTTGTTTGTCTGCTGTCAGGATAAAAGAACAGAATTAATTTAAGGTGAACTAATGAGAAGTGTGCAGACAGGACATAGGTTTTAATGTACAACTAACATCCTTCATTTTATGGATTCAAAATTGTAATAAAATTGTAAAATAAGGCCTTATACATTTAATAACTTTCATGAATACCAAATGCAGTCTGTACAAAATATTACTTTTAGAAGGCAGCAATAATAAAGATTATGCTTCTGTCAAAATAATAATAATTTTTAGATATATTTAGATATATAGTAGATATATTTTCCCCATTACAACGGGTGTACATATAATGTTTAAAAAAATAATAAAAGGTTTAACTTGTACATAATGCCATTATGATTTCAGGTTGCAGAGTCATATGAGTAATGAATAAATTAATAAAAATGACTAGTTAATCTTGTGCTTAATAGGTTGCAATGCACTTTGCTTTAAGTACAGATGGAGTGCAGTGAAATGCATGATGTCATTTTTAAAATTTCTGACTACAAAGAGCACATTAATAGACTTCATTATAGATTTTATGTCTTTAATATCAGAGACATAGCTGCTATCCAAAGCCAGCAACAAATCATTAATCATATGTTGAGCATTAATTATGTAATGTCTGTGGTAAGTGGAGAAAAAAAGACAATCGAGCAAGAAGTCGGTACTATATACCCTGATCCGGATCAATAGATGGTAGTTTATTCTATATATAGGAAGTTTGTGTCTGTCAACAACAATAAATGTGGGCTTATAAAGTGTTAAAAAGCATATAAGACATATTAAATGCTGTAATCTAAAATTTCTGTTGTAAACTGTATATATTATACAAACTATTTCATATTGCACAGCGGGTTAAACTCAGGCGATTGCTTTAGTATATATATAACTTTAAGATGAAAGCTCAGTGAGCAGGTCCCAGGACACTGGTGCAATTCAGATCTCTTGTAGTAGATCTGCAGGGAAGAAGCCAAGTTTACGGCCTGTGCTGACCTTCAGATAACCATTTACTTCCTCTCCCTTCTTTACCACTATCTGCAGAGGACACACACAAAAAAAGAATAAACTTTAGAAAATACTTTTGTGTGCACAAAATCAAAGAAATAATTAAAAGATTAAATTTCTGCTGCGAATTACAATTTGTGGAAGAAGAAATCAAAAGTTGATACCCTGTAGTAAGAAAATACCTCCTGAACAATCAAAACCACATTTCTTAGGATCTATTGTTGTTTGAAATGTATTGAATTCTTTGTCATCACCTACCTGATCTCTCTTAAGGGTAATTTGGCCCATTTCCCTGTTTCCCACAAAAGATCGGGTCACTTTGTAAGCTCTTTCTCCCGCACGCACTCTAATAATATAGGTCATTGGCAGGTAACCTGTTTTTTCTCCAATCTTTCCCTGAAAAACATCATTTAAAGACATATAGAACTAATAGTAGTATAAGTACATAAGGATTAACAAATGTTAAAACATAATAGGAATAGTCACCCTCCACCACTCTTCATTAGAATCATCGATAACTGTTATACGATCACCAGGACTGAAACACACACATTAACATAACATGTACATCAACATTCATGCATGACCTATACATTAATATATGTTTACAGTCATGGGGCGGTCAGGACATTATAAAAAATTTGAATGCAAGGTAAAACTTTATATACTCACTGAAAGTCTAAGTCATCCTTCTCAATTGCCTTGAAACGGTACAAAGCCAGGTAATAATGAGTCTGACTAAATGTCTGCTGCTGTTTTTTGTTCTTTAAAAATAAATAAAACAAATAATCAGTGATAATTCACTTCTACCATTACCAGTTTATATATATATATCAACTCTTTCTAACCTTGTCATCTACAGCTGCCTTATCTTTTTTATCTGCATCCTGTTTGCCTGTAAGAAAAGATTACATTAATAAATTACCATAAACACAGTAAAATAACCAAATCACGAACTAACGTGTAACATAACAGTGCCAGTCAAAAGTGTCTGTAATGTAGCATAAATAATACAACCTACCACAAACCATTCAAACAAGATAAATGGTAATGTTTTTTATTGACCAGTGAATTAAGCTCAGTTTTAAAACAAATGCAACTATTATTATTATTATTATTATTATT
The DNA here is from genome assembly GCA_019802505.1 of Corydoras sp. C115. Lineage (NCBI taxonomy): Eukaryota > Metazoa > Chordata > Actinopteri > Siluriformes > Callichthyidae > Corydoras > Corydoras sp. C115. The sequence goes on along the minus strand of JAFMOC010000074.1, from coordinate 2,233,296 downwards.
ATTATAAAAAAAATATATATAAATATAACTGACAATTAAAATGTTACCTTCACCGCCCTCTTCACCCTCTTTGGGCTGCTGGGCTTCTTCTTCTTCCATCATCATCACCATCTATGAGTATAGACATAATTTGGCTATTATTACTTGGCTCTTCTTTTATTTTTATTTTGAAGAAGAAAGCATTTTACATCTAAATGTATGTAAATAAAATTTTCTACTGATAATCTAACTATATTTTACTACTGTAATCTTTAGCAATTAAATATTTACAGTTTTTAAATGAAGAAATATTAACAGGTTCCCAGGTCTCCAAAGCCAAGTACCACTCACATTCTTTTTATCTTCTGATCTTTTTTTTCTCTCTTTGTTAGCCATTGTAACTCCAGTTCGTAGTGTATCAAAAACTGGATCTGAGCGATTTTGCTGGCCTACACACATACACACACACACCATCAGTTATGCAAATTGATATAAACAGAATTATTTTACATATTAGAAATTCATGAGGATAATTTCAAAGTGATTAACAGAGAGGGTTTTATATCGTCTTAATAAATGCATTTTATTTTAATGATACTCACCAGGGTTGTTTATCTCTTGGTCATACAAAGGTGAGCTGTATGCCCTTCGGAAACCTGGGGGCTAATAAAGAAAAAGAATAAAAATTAAAAATTTGTGCATACAGAATCACATTAAAGTTCAGCAGAGACAATTTTAAATACAATTATTAAATGCTTTTAAATATATGTTTTACAACATTGTTTATACATTGTCATGAGTTCTGGGAAGTGATTAATTAATTTGCAAAAATGAATTTCTTTTGCAGAGATCAAGTAAGGAGTTCAAACATTCAGTAGGGTCAACATAAAATGGATCAGCTGCAGAAAAATACAAGTAGGAATTTTTTTTTGTATTTACTTTGATTTTGTTTAATAACAGGGAAAATACACATTAAGCAACATAATTTTTTTATTATGTAAATGTGCCAGATTTACCCAAATGGTTCATTTTCGTCAGCATGACTTACATGTTAATGTTATGTTCAGAACAGTAAGAAGGTTGGAGACCAAATGCTGCTTCAAATTTCTTTAAATTGGAAAAGTGGAACTGATCAAATGGAAATAAGTGGAGCAAAAACGAGGTGTGTCCAAACTTTCGACTGGAACTGTATATAAATTCATGGACAGTTAATGAGGGACGTTTTATGGTTTCTACACTCACTTTATATTTAATCAGTTTATATTTCTATGTAGTTGCACTTTGTAGTTCTAAAATTACAGACTTGTAGATTCTGAATGATTTTCATTTTAAATACATTTTGAAGTGGTATTCTGTTTCCTTTCTGTTTTTACATTAAAATAAACAAAAAATTATTTCTTGAGCCCACGAGGTGCAGGTTTTATAGGAAATTGTGGCCAAGTGACACATTCATAATCAAAGAAAAATATCTTACTATTTTGCCAAAACATCTCTGGAAATCCACATATGACTGGCATGAATGATGGATGTTGGTCTTGCAGTTCTTGCACCGCAGACAAAATTTGTTATTAACTAAAAAAAAAAGAAATAACAGATGGAATGTTATAGAAATTAGGTCTATACTTATTCTCCCCTTAATCCTTAATACTAGGATCGCCCATCTTTGGGAAAAATGTTTCGGCGCCAATTTTTATTTTTTTTGACAAATCATAAAAACAAAAATTGTTAGACTTACGGACAATCATTCGAGCACAGACGTCACAGAACTTTGGTTTCTTGCAATAGTGGTCCTTAAATTTATGAGGTCTGTCATTCACCTGGACTATGGGTTCTGGAGTTGGGGGAGGAGGAGCCTCTTCCTCTTCTACCTCTTCATCATAAACAAAATATACCTAAAATGACATGAAAGGATAGTATTAAGGAATGTTGTATAAAAAAAATAGATATTTAAATGGTAAACACTTATTTTTTGGCAGTATAAAATTGTGATTGAAATTTTGTGTGTCTTGGTCATACCGTGTTGTCATCCTCCTTGACCACGTTTTCAGGTACAGGTGGGTTATCATGGATATCCAGAGAGTCCTTATCTTCAAGTCTGGAACACATACAAACTTAATGATTTGACCTTTATGTAAATTGACTTTAACGACTTTTTGTCGTTAGTTATTATTGTTAACGTTGTACACAGAAACGCCCAGTAGAGGGCGCGTCAGGCTCAGAGAAAGACAATGTACTCTGTATTTACGTTGCCTTTTGAAAATCATTATATCCATTTTACTGCACATTCTTCTCTCACCAGTCTGAAATTAAGACTTATTAAAATATTTCTCCACATCTACAATAACAAAATTTGGAAGCCCTCCAACCACAGTGTTTGATTGACAGAATGATTCATTGCAATTAGAAATACGTTTAAAAATATGATTGCTAAAGCATTTTGTCTGAGTTGTGAAGTCACAAGAAGGAAACACAGTTAGATTTAGATAACATGTGTATTATCAGTGGAAGATTAAATAACTTTTAATCAATGATATTTATTTTAAAGAAAGATTGCATTACAGTGATAACATTTAATGGTCTGTATCCCAGATCTACATCCTGAGCAAGTGTATCGTGATGTTTGTAACTGACTTACACTCCAACAAATGAGACTATATAATACTATATATTCACGCCTTCCATCTGCATGGTTTAAATAGCAGCGCTGCTTGTGAATATACCCGATAGGCGTGACTTTCACAAAATGAGGTGTGTTCAGGTACATTTCTGGTGCATTGCTATCTTGACATTGGAACACAAAGGTGCACCACTTATTAAACACAACATAGACAGAATAAAAAGACAACCAGAAACAAGGATACTCACTGGTCATACTGAGCCATGATGCTGAATTAAAACTGTATCTGTGCTTTGGCAGTGATCACCTGTGTAATAAAAAAAAAAACATAAAATAAAAAAAAAAAATTGTTTAGGTTTTTTTTTTTTTTTTTAGTGCAATACAATTTGCATAAACAGATTGAGAATAAGATACAGTTTTATTACATTCACATCTAAATATATGTAAGCACTTGCGTTTAATATAAATACAGTACAAAAATTGGAATCCCGATTTTGTTGGAGACTCCATGTTCCCCTCGTGTCTGAGTGGGTTTCCTGTGGGTTCTCTGGTTTTCTCCCACAGTCCAAAAACATGGATTCAAGGACAATGAATTGGCTACTCTTAATTGCCCTATATATATATATATATATATATATATATATATATATATATATATATATATATATATATATATATATATATATATATATATATATATGTGTGTGTGTGTGTGTGTGTGTTTCTGTGTGAGTAAGTGATATATTGGTGCCCTGTCCTGGGTGTATCTGCCCCATGACACTAGTATAGGATTTAAGATTAATTTGTGCATGTCTGTGGAATATACCATACAAATACATTTAACAAAGTACAATGTGTGTCTATATTAATTACATTTTTAGAAAGAAACAACATAATGTATACCCCCCCCCTGTTCCACAGTACAAATACTTACTTTTTAGTAACAGACATCCAGCTGGCTAAAATCTTGATTACTGAGTTTAGTCCGATTTGTCTTATTAGTAAAAAAAAAAAAAAAGCTACAATTCAAATGCCCATAACATTTAGACTTATTTTTCATTCACTCCACAAACTGACTGTATATGTATGTGAACTGTAGCAACAGTTGTCTCACTGTCAGCTAAAAGGGGCATTCATATATTTAGTAAGAGGTTGGTGGTGTGTGTGTGTGTGTTTCTGTGTCTCATCTTGATTAGTTCAAACAGGTGAACTCCTTAGTCAGTGAATGACGGAGAGTAATACGATATTCTGCTACAAATTCCTGTATGTACATATACATGCAAGCAAACACACAGACACACACACACACACACACACACACACACAGACACACACACACTCATCACACAAGCTGTCCTCAAAGATTGCAGTGCATTATTATTATTATCATAATACATTCTTAGATTTGAGCCATTCTGAAATCTAACAGACGCTATAGTACAATTCTCTTATCATTTGGAATAATATGATGTCATTTTAAAAAAGTCTACAGCATTAATGTGGCAGGTGGAAAATGCTGGATACCTTACAGGATAAGTATTAATACATGCAATAAGAAATTTAGATCTTCAGATGTTAGCATAAATAATACATCCTGAAGCGAAATAAGAACCATGAGACATTTACACAGACAAACAGGTTAATCACAGGTAAACTTTATTAATCCAGTGATAAGGAAAGGGAGAACAGTTGGTGATTGGTTGTTGGGGAACAGGTGTTAAGGCTGTCAGGATCTAGTGAATCTTGGGAAATGTAGTTTGAAACAGGAGATAAGCTCCAGAAGTGTGACACCTAAACAAGAGTTTGAGATGGAGCTGGATTGCACAACAGTAATGTTACAGAACAAACTAAACCTTTATAATAAAACTGAATGTCTATCCTTATATATATACAGTACATTATTCCACTCACATTGTTTAATTATTATTTGATTGGAATATGATTAATATATATTGTTATTATAATTATGGTTTAATTGTCTTAGAAATTGATAAGAAAAAACATTTTCTATGTGTTATTGGGCTTCTATTCAGTTCGGATCTTATCAAGCAGTTCGGACTTGTGTAAAAAGTGTGATTCACATGGATTTTGGCTTCTAGATCTACTTGGCATCTTATCTAGAATGCATGGAATTGACCATAACGGAATGAGTCTTAACCTAAATACATACTAGAGAACTATTTTTTTTTGTTATGGCTTACTCAGACATTTATATTAAGGTCCAGTGCTGATCAGTTTGCTTTGTCATTGTGAAGCATGCTGCGTGTTCACTGCTTGAGAACCATGGGTTGCCAAGTTGATCGTTTTACAGCTCAATGGCCACCCATCAATGTGTTCTATTGAGCACTAACACACACACATATGTGTATATATATGTATGTATGTATGTATGTATGTGTGTGTGTATACACACACAGTGTACCAGTCAAATTTGGGCACTCCCCCTTTTTGCTTCATTGTCTATTTCCTCTACTTACCACATAGATGGACTTTATAGTTTTACAATTACAGATTGTAGTCCATCTGTTTTCTTGTTTTTGTTAGTCCCCTGTTGGGTCTCTGTTCTCTATTGGTCAGGAGCATCACAGAACAGGTATCATTTGGGTGGTGGATTATTTATTGTCAGTTCAGCAGTGACACTGATGTGGTGAGGGGGTTTTAGTTTATTTATCTCAGTGACACTGCTGAGATGGGAATAATGCACCAACCAAATAACACCTGCTCTGTGGTATTACTATTGGGGTCCTGACGATTAGAACAGAGTAAAGGGGGTGTACATAGTATGTACTGTATTTCACAAACCGATGGACTGCAGTCTGGAATTGTAAAACTACAAAGTCAAAGTGTAAGTGGAACTGATAAAGCTGTCGAATTTGATTTTGTGAGAATAGACTAGATGACCTATCTAATGAGACCTTCACCATGTAACTGTGGATCAGAACCACTATAGACTGGCATGTAGCACAGCTATCCAAGGGTCTGACATGAATGAATGAATGAATGAATATCACACACGATGACTGAATTAAAAAAAAAAGACATGCACTTATTCAAATTTTAAAAGGCTCTTTATTTGAGAAAGTCTGATTTGAGGATGGGTGGCACGGTGGCTTAGTGGTTAGCGTGTTCTCCTCTCAGCGCTAGGGATTCCCGGTTCGAATCCCCATCTGGGTGGAGTTTCCATGTTCTCCCCGTGTCCACGTGGGTTTCCTCCGGGTTCTCCGGTTTCCTCCCACAGACCAAAAACATGGATCAAGTCAATTGAATTCTCCAAATTTCCCCATATAGTGTGTCCGTGTGAGTGAGTGTGTGCCCAGCGATAGATTGGTGCCCTGTCCTGGGTCTATCTGCCCAGTGCCCGAGACGTTCTCCCCTGGATGGGCATGGGGAACCCCACCGCGACCCTAATAGAGGATAAAGTGGAAGATAATGAATGAATGATTTGAGGATGGGCGGCACGGTGGCTTAGTGGTTAGCGTGTTCTCCTCTCAGCGCTAGGGATTCCCGGTTCGAATCCCCATCTGGGTGGAGTTTCCATGTTCTCCCCGTGTCTGTGTGGGTGTCCTCCGGGTTTTCCGGTTTCCTCCCACAGTCCAAAAACATGGATCAAGTCAATTGAAATCTCCAAATTGCCCCATATAGAGTGTGACCGTGTCAGTGAGTGTGTGCCCAGCGATGGATTGGTGCCCTGTCCTGGGTCTATCTGCCCAGTGCCCGAGACGTTCTATGGGCATGGGGATAATAGAGGATAAAGCGGGAGATAATGAATGAATGAATGATTTGAGGATCTAAACACACACACACACACACACACACACACACACACACACACACACACACACACACATATATATATATATATATATTGTAAGACAACAATGTCATACATACAAACTATTTGTATTTGGTTAACGTAAGGTAATATAAGTGTTGTATCGGTCAATCTGGCAACCCGGGAGTGTTGTCAGCGCATCAGACCGCGCCCTGGCCTCCGCATCCCCTATAACCGTAGCGCAGCATCATTTACTGTATCCGTACCAACCCGCCATCCCGCAAAGTCTGTCCAACCAGGAAAACAACATTATTCAAAACGATAAGTGTGCTTAGGTTTGTTTTAGGTAACGGACGTTTTGAGATCAAATAAAAAAAAAAAAATTGGCTCGGAAATAACCCAAACCGTCGTTCGTCGTTATTTTAACATCTGCGCGTGTTCACGACATCCTAGGACATTAATCGTAAGACGGAGCACGATTATAGATTTATTTTCGGTCGTATAAGATTTTCTTTCGGTGCCGTTTTCCACGATGACCGATCCTGCCGCAGAATGCAACATAAAGGTGCTGTGTCGTTTTCGTCCTCTGAATCAGGCGGAGATTCATCGAGGAGACAAATTTCTCCCTACGTTTCAAGGAGATGACACCGTCACCGTCGGGGTATGTTTCTATTTTCATATTAAATATTTAGTTTGATTTTTACCAAGGTAATAATTTATCATTTATAATGGCACGCAGCGCGTATTGTCAGTAAAGTGCGCATGATGGCCTTGGAGGACACAGTGACCATGACATGTATAATGTAATACTAGAATACAAAGAAAACGTCTTAGATTTGACTAAATATTTGAATTTGGTTTATTAATGTGTATCTCGTTTATTTCTTTCTTTATCCTCCTGTGATGCTGTGCGCTCCAGGCCAGGCCATGCCCTTCGTTTGAATAGTCATCACATGTTTGTGTACATCTGTCAATCTGTACATAATATTTAATACATTTTACATATCATTTTAAACATAGTCATTGTCATTATAAGAACTTGGTAAATAACCATACAGTACATTATATTAGCATTGTCTTGAATATGTAGAGATACAGCAAGGATGTTGTGACATTGTTGATTAGGAGATAAGACTTAGCAACCAGCTCTATGGCACAAACAATGTGGTGCCCTGAGCCATCATTTATTCTTCATTCCCTATGTGTAAAGGTGTATTGGGTCTCTTCTTCTTGATGTTTAGATTAAATCCATCTCACTCTGTCCTGAGTATCTTTATCCATCACCACTCCACCTGCTTTTCCTCCCTTACCAAATCCTTAAACCTCCTCTGTGGCCTTCCTCTCCTCCTCCTGCCTGAGTACTCCGGAGGAGGGGGAGGTGTTCCCATGACCATCTAGAAGGTTTTGGGCCCTGGGCTGATACACCCAGGACAGGGCACCAATCTAATGCTTGGCACACTCACTCACACAGACAGACACATATTATTTAAAGGCAATCAAGATTTTGTGAGCAGCCAATTCACCTTAAATCCATATTTTTTAATGTGGGGAAAAAACTGGAGAAAAGCCACACAGACTCTGGTAGGGATTCAAACCTGGATCCCTCAGACAGCTGAGGGATCCAGGTGCATTAAAAAAAGCATCGTTTTTCTTTGATGCGGCTGCAAAGAAATTTTAAAACCCACGATTATTGCCCTTATTCAAAAGATGTATCATCAAACTTTATTAATTACTTTTCCTGTAAATTGATATATTGAACATATCCAGAAACAGATCTAGTTAAAAGCTGATTATAAAATATAGTATGTTTAATAAGGAAGATTGAGGAGGTTCTTAATGTGTGTAAATATTCACATAAAGTTGCAGGCAGGTAGATTATAGATTGTGTAAACCATTTGTTTTTTGCCTTTAGGGGAAGTCCTTTGCATTTGATCGTGTCTTTCCAACCAACACCACCCAGGAGCAGGTCTACAACACCTGTGCCAAGCAGATTGTTAAAGGTCAGGTCCAAACTGATTGTAAATGTTGTTTTAAAACATTTTGTAGTGATATATTTAGTTTGTTCTTACATGACATGCTAAAGAGACAGAACTACAAGCCAGAAATCAAAGTTTAAAATGTTTGTCAGCATCACAAATTAATATAAAAATATTATTTACAAGAAACTTTTCCATCTGGCTAGAAACACACATTTATATATTTTTTGGTAGATAAAGTAAAAATGACAAAGGTCTGTAGCTTTCAGATCTGGGTTTAGTGTGAGTTTTTTGAGCAGCATGTTACTTTAGCTTAAAGTAATTTGGAAATGTGCCATTGGTGTGATCAGGTGTGTAAATGCTGGTGTCTGTGAAGATGAGAGGAAGAAGACAAACAAGGATTAGACTGAAAGTGAGATAAGTATGACAGAGATGAGAGGCAGGAAAGTGTTTGCTAAGGCCCTTAATCTTCTCCGTTGCAAAGTCATCTGCTGGCATGGAGGTGCTGGGTATCGGAAATGGTGGATAAATCAGAGACTGGTATCATTCCAGAACTGAGGACAGACCAGACTTATGGCATTTTCTTTCAGTGGTTAGAAAAATGCATTGTTTCACTGGGGAATATTTTAGCAAGCCATCAACTGTGCACTACACAGCTTGATTTAGGGTGTGTTAGTTTGCTATGGTTATGACAGGAAAAGTACATAAAAGGTGTCTTCTAATTCTCTTAATTATCTATGGGTGTGTTTTGGTTGTAACATTCAGTAAACCAATCAGTGTGTTACTTGCCGTTCCCTTTAAGAACCGGGTGCGTTCCACCTTTGGCAGATTACATTTTCACTGGCACAGTGTTGTAGAATAAAATTATTTTTATTTTATTAAATTTTTTATTCTATTTATTGTTGATGTAAAAGTTTGCATAGCTGACATCTTGGTTGTTTTCAGTCAGTGGTGCACCTGTGTTTTCCGTTGCTAAGATAGTAAAAAGCCAGAAATGTACCAGACCACACCTCATTTTGAGACTGCCACGCCCATCGGGGAGATCTATTCACGGGCATCATTATTATTTAAACAACGCAGGCAGAAGGCATGAAAACATTGTGTTGACAGGGTGAAAGGAAGAAATGACCATCAATACGTATAGGATAGGACCCTGGGATTTGGAGGCAGCGAGAAGTAGAACTCTTTTTTTTGTGTTATGATTAGATCCATTTAGGTGTCACGTCTTGTGTCTATCTGAGTTGTGGAGTAGCTGTAAGTCAAGAGAAAAAGAAACAGTAGTAAGTGATTTGTCAGTGCTCTTCACCAAAATTTTTTTTTCCTATAAATCTTACAGAACCTAAAAATGTGTTTTAATAATGAAAATTATGATACTGTTGATCATTTTGATGTCTGTTTTTCCTGCATGCAGATGTTTTGGGAGGCTACAATGGCACCATCTTTGCTTACGGACAAACCTCTTCTGGAAAGACACACACCATGGAGGTATAGTAAATTCTAAGTAGAGTGAGGTGTAAATGCACCTTTATTTATTTTATACAACCACAATTCCAGAATAGTTTGGATGCTGTGTTAAATGTGAATTAAAACAGAATGCAATGACATGTTAATCACATGAACCCATATATTTTTTCCTATTGAACATCAACAACATTTGAGATGTTGATATGACAATCTGGGAATTTTTTTTTCTCCATTTTATAGAAAGTAATTAGTACATAATTAGTACAATAATTGGCACAAATCAGAAACAACTGCAGGAACACACTGATTGGTTTATTGCAAGTTACAGCCCAAACACATCCATAAATAATTAAGAGAATCATGCTTTTTGTGCGTTTTCTTACCATTGCAGTGAAGCGTCCCAAATCGAGCTGTGCAGCATGTGCTTGTGTGGTAAAATAGGTCCCATAAGTGTTTTTTGCGATTTTCAGTTGAATAATTTTGGTTACCAAATATTTTGTGCATCCCTAAAGAAACTACACATTATTTATGTAACGACATCACAGACATTTTGTGACAGATTAGTATATGTAGTCTTACATTGTGCAAAAACCTATTATATGAGACATACTTGTTTTACTTTTGCAGTATTTATTAATTCAATATAAATGATTTATTCTGGCTCTGCTCTAGGGCAGTCTGCATGATCCTCAGCAGATGGGAATCATTCCTCGTATCGCGGAGGACATTTTCAATCATATTTTCTCCATGGATGAAAACCTTGAGTTTCATATCAAGGTAGACAAGCATTTATAATCTGTGCAGGAGAATACCAGAGATCCTCAGTTTACTTTTCCTTAAGGCTGTTTCTAAACTTTGTTTCCACATTTTAGGTCTCCTATTTTGAGATCTACATGGAAAAAATCAGGGATCTTTTGGATGGTTTGTTTGCTTTTTGCTTATTGTTATATATTTTTATAATCTCTACTATCTTTATTGTACATTTCATGTTTGCCTTTCCATATGCCTCACTTTCTATGTTCAGTCACCAAGACCAATCTGTCAGTGCATGAGGACAAGAACCGTGTCCCCTATGTTAAGGTTAGCATTCTGCTCCTTTATATAACTTGAAGGCAAGTTTGGATTTTATTTTCACCTATTTTCACTGTTTGTTTGTTTTTTTAGGGCTGTACTGAGCGTTTCGTCTCCAGCCCTGAAGAGGTGATGGATGTGATAGATGAGGGAAAGTCCAACCGCCATGTTGCTGTTACCAGTGAGTTGTTTAAAGGCTTTCATGTTCAGTGTATCACTGAAAGGGATGAAACTCTCACTGAACAGTTGAATATCAGGGTTTTTAAAATTTTAATCAAAAGACTTATTGTCCACATTCTCGGTTCCACTTACTGCAAAGATGGACTTTATAGTTCTACAATTCCAGACTATAGTCCACCTGTTTGTGGACTACAGTACATATTGTGTACTCTGTTCTCTAATGGTCAGGACCCCAATAGTACCACCACAGAGTAGGTATTATTTGGTTGGTGCATTATTCCTATTCCAGCAGTGTTACTGAGATGTTTAAATGAAACTACAGCAGCACTGCTGCACTAAAACCCCCCTCACCACATCGGTGTCACTGCAGAACTGACAATAAACAATCCACCACCCAAATGATACCAAAAACAAGAAAACAGATGGACTACAGTCTGTAATGTAAAACTACTAAAACCTAATCTATTAAAGCTAAGTCCATCTATATGGTAAGTAGAGGAAATAGACAATGGAGCAAAAAGGGGGTGTGTCCAAACTTTTGATAACTACTGTATGAAACACATGTTGTTTACTTCTGTTATAAGGTAGAATATAAGGATATTGAAGAAATTACCTGTGAAATAAAATATCAGTTAATTTTTTTTTCCTTTTCTTCTTTTTTTAGACATGAATGAGCACAGCTCTCGCAGTCATAGCATTTTTCTGATCAATATTAAGCAGGAGCATGTGGAAACCGAACAGAAACTGTGTGGTAAACTTTATCTCGTGGATCTGGCAGGTAGTGAGAAGGTAAGTGTGATGCATCAAATCATAGATTACAAGAAAATGATGAAATAGTACATACTTTATTTAATGTACATACTCATGAGTTATATTGTACATCTAGAATAGATTCATGCTATTGGATCTAAAGTATTCAAATGCTCAGAATTAATTTCATTTACAGCTAATGTTTAAAAGAGGGGTTTCAAAGAGAATAACATCTCTTTGCACAGAGCTGCATGTGTGAGCTTGCTTGTGCATTAACCTGGGTGTGAAGTCAAATGCTTTTAGATATAAACTCGATTATATATTATACTTCCTTACTGTTTTTGTTCATCTTTATGTAGTTTTCAATAAACTCAGGAGTGTAATAAAATATCTTGAGGGGGGGCACGTGAGCTGACTGGAACATCCTTGGCTTCCTGCATCTAATGGCGTGCTGCCATCCACAGTCACCCAGTAATCGTTGGAACCCTCCAGCCTTCGTTACAATTATACTAATATAATTGTTGTAGGGCGGCACGGTGGCTTAGTGGTTAGCACGGTCGCCTCTCAGCACTAGGGATTCCCGGTTCGAATCCCCATCTGGGTGGAGTTTCCATGTTCTCCCTGTGTCTGCGTGGGTTTCCTCCGGGTTCTCCAGTTTCCTCCCACAGTCCAAAAAACATGGATCAAGTCAATTGAGTTCTCCAAATTGCCCCCTATAGAGTGTGTCTGTGTGAGTGAGTGTGTGCCCAGTGATATATTGGCGCCCTGTCCTGGGTGTATCTGCCCAGCGCCCGAGACATTCTCCACTGGATGGGCATGGGGAACCCCCCCGCGACCCTAATATAGGATAAAGCGGAAGATAATGAATGAATGAATAATTGTTGTATATTTGTGTTATGTTATTTGTATTAGGTTAGCAAGACCGGTGCTGCTGGAGCTGTCCTGGATGAGGCCAAGAACATCAACAAGTCTCTGTCAGCATTAGGAAACGTCATATCTGCTCTGGCTGAGGGAACGGTAAATGCACCAATGCAGTTAGAGAAACACAAATATATAAATGAATGTATCAGTTTAACATCTCAATGTATATCTATGTCTATGTGTATCTGTGTGTTGATGCGCGTGCATGTGTGTTTGAGTAGAAGACTCATGTCCCGTACCGTGACAGCAAGATGACGAGGATCCTTCAGGACTCTCTTGGGGGAAACTGCCGAACCACCATGTTTATCTGCTGCTCTCCCTCTGGTTTTAATGAAGCTGAGACAAAATCAACACTCATGTTTGGACAACGGTAACACAGATTAGTCATTTAAACTTTTGAGTGATTTTGTATCCTGATAGCTTTATAATAATTTGGTTTCTCCTTAATACGATTAAGGTTTCTGAACAAGTACACAGACTACATTAATGATTTCCTTTATAACTACGTTTGTCATTTGTTATTTGAATTAATTTATTATAATGACACATTAAGCTTTCTTCATTTTCCTTCTTTTATTCTCTTAGTGCTAAAACTATTAAGAACTCTGCTTCGATTAATCTGGAACTGACGGCAGAGCAGTGGAAACGAAAGTATGAGAAGGAAAAGGAGAAGAACAAGACTTTGAGGGAAACAATTCAGAGGCTTGAATCTGAATTAAAACGTTGGCGTAATGGTAAGAGAATCTGGGTTTTATTTTAGCGATGATTTAGGGTGTGACACTGTGTCTTTGCTATTGTGACGATGGGAAACGTATGCTTCACACTGCATGAAATCATTATAACCGTAATTTTTATATATTGATGTGTTTTGGGCATATCTTGCAATAAACCACTCAGCGTGTCACTTGCCGTTTCCTTTAAGAGCCAGGTGGCGTTCTTTTGAGTTAAGTTCTATTTAGTGGCATTGATCACCAGCCTGTTTTGATGATTAATTGTCGAGATAGCGATGAACGTCTGACTGTTTTAAGTCAGCGGCTATTCTCCACACTATTCATGTTTTAATAATTCAGCACTTAACCTGGAGACCAGTGTCCATCCATTCACTGAATGAATAACAACTCATTGCTCTGTTTTCTTGCAACATTTGGGTAAATAGGAGAGGATGTGCCAGAGGTTGAACAGGCTTCCACTGAGGTAACAAAACTGGAGACCAATGAGGAGAACCTGGATAATGAGAGAGAGATCGAGGGACAAAAGGAAAAAGAAAAAGAAAAAACCTTGGATTCCTCGTCCATTGTGGTGCGTATCTCAGAGGAAGAGCGGCAGAAGTATGAGGAAGAGATTAGGAAGCTTTATCGTCAGCTGGACGACAAGGTTATCTCACACGCACAGAATTGAACCAACATGTGCTTTTTATTGTGTTTTACTGACACTGTTTCTGTGTGTGGTTAGGACGATGAAATCAATCTGCAGTGTCAGCTGGTGGAAAAACTGAAACAGCAAATGTTGGCCCAGGATGAGGTACCTTTTCTATTTGCTTCTATATATATCAAGGGGGGGTTATATATGAAGGAATTTATAGTTTTACATTCACATTTTACATTTGGTCATTTATTGGACGCTTTTATCCAAAGCGACTTACAAGGTGAGCACAGGGTTGAGGCAATGAGGGTTAAGGGTCTTGCTCAAGGACCCACATTGGTAACTTTAGTGGACCTGGGATTTGAACCGCCAACCTTCAGATTGATAGCCCAACACCCTAACCGCTTAGCTACCACACCCACATTTACAGACTATAATCAGTTTGTTTTCTTGTTTTTGTTAGTCCCCTGTTGGTCTCTGTTCTCTATGGTCAGGGGCATCACAGAACAGGTATCATTTGAGTGGTGGATTATTTATTGTCAGTTCAGCAGTGACACTGATGAGGTTGTGGGGGTTTTAGTTTATTTAAACATCTCAGTGACACTGCTGGGATAGGAATAATGCACCAACCAAATAATACCTGCTCTGTGGTATTACTATTGGGGTCCTAACGATTAGAACAGAGTAATGGGGGTGTACATAGTATGTACTGTATTTCACAAACAGATGGACTGCAGTCTGGAATTGTAAAACTACAAGTGTGCGTGGAACTGATAAAGCTGTCGAATTTGATTTTGTGAGAAAAGACTAGATGACCTATCTAATGAGACCTTCACCATGTAACTGTGGATCAGAACCACTATAGACTGGCATATAGCACAATTAGTCCCCTGTTGGTTCTCTGTTCTCTATTGGTCAGGACCATCACAGAACAGGTATCATTTGGGTGGTGGATTGTTTTTTGTCAGTTCTGCAGTGACACTGATGTGGTGAGGGGGGTGTTAGTGCAGCAGTGCTGCTGTAGTTTCATTTAAACACCTCAGTGACACTGCTGGGATAGGAATAATGCACCCACCAAATAATACCTACTCTGTGGTGGCACTCTTGTGGTCCCGGCCATTAGAGAACAGAGTACACAATATGTACTGTAGTCCACAAACAGAAAATTGTAGAACTACAAAGTCCATCTTTATTGTAGTAGCGAAGATTAATGATCAAATTTAATTTTCGGCTTCGGGACGAGAGCTACGTTGCTCATAATGATAACAGTAATGGTACACAATTAATGTGGATAATAAACAAATGTAATAATTAAGAAATAATATATTGTGTGATGATCAGTTAATAGCAAAGAATTCGACAAAACCAGGACACAGGAAACAACAACTGCAAACGACCTATATACCTTTTGTCCTCAAAACAAATTCTTGGAACAATTCCATCAGTGGATACGAGGCTTTGAGACTGGCTTGGCTCTCAGACCAGTCATTAGATGGAAAATGAAACTTTTTACACAGTAGCTCTGCTAAGTCTCTGTTTTTTCAGTGACCGACCCTGAAGTGGCCTCGATGCCCACTGTGAATTTTTAGCAGTAAGCTGAATAAACAAAGAAAATGAAAAAAGACAAAGAGGGGCCTCAGCTGTAATTTAAACTGCCAATATTTTATGGCCCCAAGACCCTTTTTCCATTTTATATTTAACGATCGTCCATCTGATACATTGACCCTGTCTTGTTCCGGCTACTGTAAACAGAAATGAGTTAGTCATTCTTTAATAAGTTCAAGTTCAAGTTCAGTCTTTAATAAATGTAGACAGATTTATAGAAAAAAGCACATTGTAAATGAAAAGAAAAGGAATAGTAATTAACAAAGGAAAATTTAACTAGAATTCAAACAGTGCCAGCAAATGAGTTGTTTGAACGAAGGATAACACCGAACGTGTTCATATTGCCTTTTATAGTGCAGTCACTTCTTCTGCCCTATGGCACCAACCATCAATAAACTCAGAGGCAGCAGAGAACTTAAGTACTGCCTGTAGATGGCAGCGAAAGCACTAAAGTGAACCACAGATCAGATCAGCAGTAATAAAGTCACTATATATCAGAACAAGACAACAGCAAAAGCAAAACAACACGTAAAGCGCTCATGCTTAACATAAAGAGCTCAGGTAAACATAGCTAAATAAACACCAACAGAGGTAATGCAAGAGAAATCAGAAACCCTCTCAAATATGCGGTGCAAGAAGGCTTTAGAAGTGTACAATACTGAAATGATGACGTGTGTTTTATATATCTTTTTTAGTTGCTGGCATCGACCCGTGGAGACAGTGACAAGGTGCAAACTGAGCTGGGTCAGTTGCAATCAGAGAGTGAAAGCGCAAAGGCCGAGGTGAGGGAGGTGCTGCAGGCACTCGAGGAGCTTGCTGTCAACTATGACCAAAAAAGCCAGGAGGTGGAGGAGAAGAGTCTGCACAACAAGCAGCTGGCTGAACAACTCAGTCTAAAGATGGTGCAGTGCACACACACACACACACAATGATTATTGATGTAGTTAATTAAAAAAGCTAATTAATTGTGACGATGATTAATTTGTTGCAGTGCTAACACAAACACACAGACTTCTGCCCATATTCATAATTTGATTTAATTTAATCATTAAAGTCATCTGATCCTCACTCAAGATAAAAGTTCATTGTTTTCATCACAGTCGCATCATGGTGTGGTTCTAGATGAAGAGCTGTTGTGACCTTAACAAAAAAAAAAAGAATATAGGAGTTAAACTTTTCCAAATTAAAGTAAAATACTTAATTGTCCGTACTCGTGTCTGTTCGCTTTTTAGGCCTGTCTTATGGAGCTGGAGGCTGAATTGGCTCAGATGCAGGAACTGAGCTCACAGCAGAGGAAGCGTATTGTTGAGGTGCTGAATGGACTAATGCGCGACCTGAGTGAATTCAGTACCATCGTTGGCAATGGAGAAATTAAACTGGTAAGAAATAGAGTTATAGTAGATGTAGAGATGTTATATATTGTACACTGTTAAAAAAAGGTAGAAAAGGGTTCTTTAAGGGCCAGAAATATAAGTTTTTAAATGAAAATTGAAGCACCGTAGATGGTATCACCCAAGTAACAAGCACTATACCCCACTACATTTAAATCTACATGGAATTTATTGCTGTGCAATTTTGTTAATGTGCAAATTAAAGGTAATTATGTTGT
The DNA here is from genome assembly GCA_019802505.1 of Corydoras sp. C115. Classification (NCBI taxonomy): domain Eukaryota; kingdom Metazoa; phylum Chordata; class Actinopteri; order Siluriformes; family Callichthyidae; genus Corydoras; species Corydoras sp. C115. Next base: position 2,215,990 of record JAFMOC010000074.1, on the reverse strand, counting down.
ATATAGAAATATTGTTTTATTTTCCTTCTATATATTTTTTAACTCTCCTTCACACTATAGATTCTACTTGCAATACTGTCACTTTGCTGCTGTCAACAAAGTACATTTCCTTCCATATGGTGGGACTAATACAGGTTTATCTTGTCTTATTTCAGCCAGTAGAAATAAGTGGGGCAATTGAAGATGAGTTCACAGTGGCCAGGCTTTACATCAGTAAAATCAAATCAGAGGTGAAGTCAATGGTCAAGCGGTGCAGGCAGCTGGAGACAATGCAGCTGGAGTGCCACCGCAAGATGGAGGAGACTGGAAGAGAGCTGTCTTCCTGCCACTTGCTGATCTCTCAGGTATGTGATTAAAACTTAAAATGCAGTGAAAAGACTTTAAGAGTTCTGTGCACTAATTTTCACAAGGCTTAAAGAAAGCAACTTTTTCTAAAAAGAGTGGGCCAAAGATGTGAGAGACTGTTCTTCCAGTAATTATGATGCTCATGAATTTACTTTTCTACTAATTAATCAGTAAGAAAGTTGTTCACTCATTAATGTACAGTACCAGATTTAATGTACAGTACAGTTTGGACACACTGCAAATTTGCACTGTTGTCCATTTCCTGCACTTACCATATAAATGGACTTTGTGGATTGGTGGATTGTTTATTGTCAGTTCTGCAGTGCGGTGAGGGGGTTTTAGTACAGCAGTGCTACTGTAGTTTTATTTTAACACCTCAGGGATACTGCTGGGATAGGAATAAAGCACCTATTGGGGTCCTAAGTGAAGGGGGGACACACAGTATGTACTATAGTCCAAAGTATAGAACTACAAAGTCCACATATACAGTTAGTTTAACAGAGAATATTGACAAGTAGTGGAGCAAAAAGGAACTGTGTCCAAACTTTTGACTGGTACTGTATGTTTCTGCTATTATTATTATTATTATTATTATTATTATTATTATTATTACATGTTTATGAATTGCATGTGTGTATGTCTGTATGCAAAATGGTAAAAACTATTTTTTTTGTTGTAGCATGAGGCAAAGATCCGTTCCCTCACTGAGTACATGCAGAATGTCGAGCATAAAAAGAGACAGCTGGAGGACAGCTATGATGCTCTGAGTGAAGAATTGTCTCTGTTACAGAACCCAGGTAACTCACAGCATGACTGTCCTGGAAGGCTTTGTCTTTAGTGGTGCAGTTTTAGTGAAATTCTCTGATGTAAATGAATGCAACTTCAAACCTGGAGTATAAAAGGTAGCCAAGGTCATTAAAGTGGAAACGTGCCAGACTGTACATGAAGATATAAACACAGGCAGCTTTTATTGCTTTCAAATAACAGAGAGTGAAGCTCTATTGTCACTAAAACACAGCACCTCTAGTGTAGCTCACCCACTATTCCTGTCTGTGGACCAACCTGATGCCTTATACTGTGTCTGAAGTCTGAATGTTCTTCTCCAACAGAGTCCACTGCAGAACAGCATGATGAAGCAGAAAAGCCAAAGAGTGGAGAAACTGATGTGAAGGTAATTAAACGTTGTTTTTTATTCAATTTAATTTCATTACATTTCAAAAAGTCCATTACATTTTTAAAGGAAGGAATAAAATATTATTTTATTATTATATTATTTCAAAAATTCCTAAAATTATGTACTACAATTTTAAAAACAAAATATACAAACAAGAGATTAGTATATTCTAGATTTTAGATGACAAAATCTTCATCACGTGCAAGAACTAAACAAAAGTAACCGGTACCCTTAATGTCTTGTAGTCATGTATTAACCGAAGTGTCTTCTGTATTTTTTGCTCACATTGCTGATGTAACTGTCATTTTAGAAGAACATGCACCGAACTGCTGGACACCGTGAACCTCGACAGACTCAGCTTAGCCAGTTACGTGATGAGATTAATGAGAAGCAAAGGCTAATTGACGAACTCACTGAGTATGTGCACAGTTCTTTAATCAGTTCTTTAATCATTTTCAAACCATATAATTACAATGAACATAGCATTCTGAGATAGAAGAAATGACATTGCACTAACATTACGTTACAGATATTATATATATATATTATATATTTTATATATACAAATCTATATATATATATATATATATTTTTTTTTTTTTTTTTGTCTTCTAGTAAGAACCAGGCTCTGGAGTTGGAGCTGGCTCATGTGCGATCTGACTTCAGCAATTTGAAGATTCAAGAGGACACCAAAAATGCTCGTTTGGAGCAGCTGTCGTACGTTGCTGCATCAAGATTTAAACTATGATGCTTTACACTTAATTCTTATTAACCATAGCTTTAAAAAGATTTATATTATGAAGCAAGATGCATAGAGTAGTCTATTTTCTGTCTTTATGAGATATATACAAAACATCATACTATATTGTGTAATGCGGTGTATCAACAAGTCATTATTGTCATGTAGTCTGTACTGCATGTGCTTTAAACATCTAGTCTGCCTTATTTGTTTATAACCAATAATATACAAACCAGAGTATAATTCTATATTTTATTACAGATTTCAGCAGGAGAGGCATGAGCAGTCTAAACAGGATCTTAAGGGGTTGGAGGAGACTGTGGTAAGCCCCCTATTTTCCACTTTTCACATTATCATTAGAAGCGACGGAGATGGACAAGATTAGGATTTAGTTTTTCATAAGGATGGTACAGGTATGATGTTCAGTATACAAAGTTAGGGAGGCAAGATATATGTGCGACTAATTACACATAAATTAACAATTCCATGTCATCACAAGCCCCAGCCAATTGGTTTGTTGTTAATAATAAATCAATAAAGTAAATGAGGAATTGAGGTTCTTGAGGATCAGTGGTGTGCCCCATATTTAATATGATCAGTGGCTTTAAAACAATCTCTTTTCTTACACATTTTCTTCTTTTTTTTTTCTTTTTTTTTTAAACTTGTTGCAGGCCCGGGAACTCCAGACCCTCCACAACCTGCGCAAGCTGTTCGTTCAAGACCTCACGACTCGAGTTAAAAAAGTAACCACATTGTGCTCTTACCCCTGTAATCTCTTTGACCCCATAATATTGTTAATAAATAATGTCCTACTTTGTCTATATATGTTACTAATGTGTAGTTTATCTCCTAACATTTATCTAGAGTTCAGAAATTGGACCTGATGATAGTGGGGGGTCTAACACCCAGAAACAGAAGATTTCCTTTCTTGAGAACAACCTGGACCAGCTTACAAAGGTTCACAAACAGGTGAGGGATTGAAATTAAAGAACATACAGTATGTGTGTGATATCCAATCAGATCTGACCCTTCGTTACAGTTTATAAAATTTAAATTAAAATTATAATAATTTGTTCTTTAGCTGGTACGTGATAATGCAGATCTGCGCTGTGAGCTTCCGAAACTGGAGAAGCGTCTTCGGTCTACGGCTGAGCGCGTTCGGGCACTTGAGGCAGCACTGAAGGATGCCAAGCAGGGTGCTATGAATGACCGCCGCCGCTACCAGCAGGAGGTGGAACGCATCCGGGACGCACTGCGACGTAACCCAACGCGCCGCCCACACACGGCTCAAATCGGTATTACTAAGAAACATAAAAAATTGCATATGGGAAAATATGGGTTCCATTGGATGTGCTACTGTAACATCCCGGGACACAATAAGAATCAGAGACAGGATTTTCCAGACACAGTGACAGGCTTGATTCACAGTGCGTTCACTTTTCCTGCCTCCAAACGCATGTGCTCATGGGCTCCTTCCATCCACTTTCCATTGTCTAGCCACTTGCACGTGTACATCCTTCAACTCCTCAACCAGGATCTGCTCATCCACATTGTCACCACAGACATAATTTGTCTTTTTTTTAATCAGCATTTATAATTAAATGGCTCTCAATGCTGTCTCCCTGACTAAATATAGTAAGCAGTTACGTCCACGATAAGTTTCATTGTGGAGAAAAAGGAAGCAATAAAGAAGGTTAATAAGGCGAAAGGCTTTAGTGTGCTTCCAAAACGGAGATTAAGGATGTCGAAAAGTTCGATGGTGTGAAATATGAATGCCATTCTGTTAATATTAGTTTTTCTTATTCATTTTTTCTTTGGTCTGTTTTGAGTATTAAACTCCAAAATTATTTTCTATAAAATGGGTTTAATGTATTTAGAAGTCTTTAGAACAAATGAATTGGATTTACATTCATTTAAATGAGAGCAGGTGCCTTAGTTTTCATTGATTTCGGATTTCACAGATTGTTTGTGGATGGAATAGCAACAAAAACGGGTTCCACTGCACATGATTGTAAAATGTATTAATCTATTTGGCTTTTTATATAGTTTATTAATTACAATAATTAATCGTATTGAATATTACATATTTGAGCTTTTTTAGGCTTTTCTGGTAAACTCAAACAACTAATTTAAGATTAATATTTTTTGTTGGCTTGTTTTTTTATTTTAGCAAAGCCAGTGAGACCTGGACACTATTCCATGGTTACATCTCCCACCACCTCCAGCGCTGTCCGTGCAAGTGATCCTGTAACATCATTCAGCAATGCCCTCTTTCTGAGAGACAAGCCTGCTCCCCAAAAGACCAACGTGTAGGTTATTTCTTATCTCTTCACCTCACTTCCTTCCTCTGCTTTCTGCTCTACTGTTCTAGCAGTTACACTAAAGAACTGTTTTGCTTTGCAGAGTTGGTTACAGCACTGTGCGATCTATAGACGTAATAAACTCCTATCCACTGGATGTAGAAAACGGTTTGTCTGTTTCCTATCTTTAAGTTTGCAGGCATTCAGTTACATTAGCAATTATCTTAAATACTAATACAATTCTGTTCTTGTTTTAGGAAACAGCCCAGACATCAATGACAACAGGTACGAGTTGTCATTGTTAATAGTGTATTCTGTTGTGATCATTAACTGATTTCATAGTTGTCAGTAGTACTGTATCAGTTGGTTAAGTGTAATATACTAAATTACATACACTGTGTTGTTTTAGGAGTGATGTACACTGTGGTACTATGGTGGATCCAAGCAGACACTATATCATGCAGCCAGAGGCTGCAGCTAGTTAAGTTCCACAGGTAAACTCCTAAATCACACAACACTCGACATAAATATTTTATGTGCACCGCGCAGCTTGATTAATGAAGTGTTGCTTTGCTATCGCAACAATGTTAAAAATATGCCTTGTCGTTTTGCATGAAATGTGCAAAACACATGTACAAATTCTCTTAATTATTCATGGACGTGTTCAGCACTGAGACACCAAATATGTGGGTCCTGTCAACTTAGAATAATTGTTTTATTTTTGAGAACCTTTGTTATTATACGTATAAGCGCCAAAGAATTGCTGCCCACTTACTCTGTGGACTGTGAAATGACAATCAATGCCTTTTAATCTAATCATTAAGATTTAAAACGATGATATTTAAGGATATAATACAAGCCCCAGAGGAACATAATGGGTGGATGGATGAAAAATTGTAGTGACTTCTTTCCTGACCATATTTTTTCTAACTTTTCATCCTCAACATTGTAACTATGACTCTGCTATGATCATTTGACGTGTTATGCCTGATACTGGTGTTTCTCTGCCCTCCTTTCCTCTAATACTTTGTTTTTTTTGTTGCTTTGTTTCAGCACTGATTCCAATTTTGTGCATGCTGTCAGCTTCCTCTCACCTCCTCACAACTTACAGAACTCTAGTTCTCCAATTTCCTAGCGCTATCCCGTCCTTCTATTGTGTAATCGTAAGTGATTCTGCACTGACCTAAAAGCTACTGTTTCATTTCGGCACTACCGTAGTCCTATCTTATATATTTCCCGGCGAGGATGCATGTTCGTTAAGTCAAGCTGAAACAATTACATATTTAGACTTATGTACACACACAAAGATTTTAGCCCCCACTTTTCTTAAAATCTTATACATGCAAAAATTCAGTGACAATGTGCATTTTAAAATACTCTAGATTAAATAAATGTAGAAAAATCCTGACTGCTCCATGAGAAATAATTGCAATGCCAACTATCCACACCTTCCTGAGTCCATGTCTATACATAGTGAATTAGAAAGCTGCTGTGAAATTGTATCGGTCTGTACATTTTGAAGAAAATGCTGTATTCATGTACCGACTACCTCTAGATATTCTAAATCACTTGAAAATCCTATTTTATATATTCTATAATCCTTTAACAACTTGTCTTGGAAAGTAATAACAGGAGTGATGATGTAATAATTCGATCGAATGTGGTTACAGCTCATTGTAATGACATTGCTGAAGATGATTTAAGGCATCCTGTCTCTTTCTCTTCAAACAACCTGATCAGCCAGTCAGGTAAAGAGAACGGTCTGGGTGATTTTGATCATATCTCACTGTGTGTAACTTATTCATAGATGCACATGGTCCATCAGTTTTGTTTGTCTGCCATGTTGTACATTATTTATTCAATCTTCATATCTGCCCCTGTTCTTTTCTTTTACTTACTGTAAAATATTAGTATCATACAATACTTACCAGAAAAATACTGAACTACTAAGCCTTACAGACGTAGTGATTAGAAGTTTCAGTATGTATATATTCCAATGAATGATTAATCCACTCCTATATTAATAAAGTCTTAGCCAAAAACCTAGAATACAGCTGCTCCTTAATGGGAAGTGTGTAACTTTAACATGTCTATTTAACAGCAGAGTACCTTACCCATGTTTTATGTACTATCCAATTGGGTATGTTGATGTACATGCATTTTGTTAGTCTTAATTGCTAGAAAAATGTTCATTAAAGACTGGTACCACTACTTTGGTGTGTGTATGTTTATTTGTTTTAAACAATTGGGGTTAATAGAGTGGCAGAAATCAAGTAATTAAAACTAAAAGATAAGGTTCCCATGCTCAGTAATGGGAAAGAGAGAGAAAGGGTCGAAAACTCCACTCTACTCTGTGGGAAATTCAGTGTCAGGCTTATACACAGCCCTGTAGGTCAAATGTCAGAAGTCAAACGGTGCACCCAAATCATGTCACTAACATTACTTCAGAGGTGCAGTAATGCAACTGAAGGATAAGAAGGTCATGAGGAAATAAATTATACGTAAAATGACGCATTTTCCTGGATCAGGCATGAGATAATTACAGATTTTGATGGTAAGTTTATTGTCCAAAAAATAAGCATAAAAATTACTACGCAGTAATTCGTAAATAAAAAAGTACCAGAAATCACAGTAACAATGCACGGATTCTTATGTCCATTGTCTATTTAATGTAAACATGAAATATCATTTTGTTTCCTGAATATTAAAACTATATATTATATTATTTTGTGAAAATCAAATTTACCAAAATCTGTGTTCCTTAAAGTACATATTAGGTTATATGTTTAAAAGTGTAAAAAGTTTTTTCCTGTGAGAACAAAGTAAACAGACATGGATGCTGTTACTTTTTGTTTTGTGCAAGTTTCCTCTTGTTTGAAAGTTTCAGCTACCGACATAATTAATATTTTTTCTTTATGAATGTCATGACGATGTTGAGGTGCTCTGATGATTAATCAATTCAAATGTTTTTAATCCTAATTGCAAAAATGTCTTATCCCTACTATGGATTTCCATTAGACAATAGGGGTATGTGCACTCACCTTGGTATTGTCTATAAACTCTGTCCTGGTTAATCCTTTTTGTTTTACAGCTTTTTATATTTTGCACCGGTCATTTGCTTTTACTCTGTGTATTAAACTATTGCATTGCATAAGTGTCAAATAGCAAGGAACAGGGCTGAACTGTGTGGCAATATTTCACATAAAATCACATTCAGGACCTTAAGGGCAAAGGTTTTTTATCTAGGGAGCAATTAATCAGAAAATGGTTCTGAAAGCAGAGCGACTGAGAGGGATGGAGGGATAAATAGGGTGGACTGCAGCTAGATGATGCACTGATGCAGAAATTATTCAAGATCAGACAATTTTAAAGCTTCTATATCAACTTCGACAACCAACCAAGTCTCAGCTCTTAGGACAGATAGACTGGAGTAAATGTCTGCTCACTGTCTCTCCTCCAAGCTGTTTAGAGTGATGAAAATAGACCTGTGGATCCTTTTACTCTCTCTGTCTGTGACTGTGCAGTCTTTACACAGGTAAATACTTTTTTTTTTTCAAATATTCTTACATTTTACAAATATGATATGTATATATATATATATATATATATATATATATATATATATATATATATATATATATATATATATATATATATATATATATACAATCTAAAGAATGGACTTTGTTGTTCTACAATTACAGAATGTAGTCCATCTGTTTTTCGGACTACATACAGTAGTAGCCCTCTTTATTCTGTTCTTTACCCCCTTACCACATCTGTGTTACTGTTATTATGTATACACGCTCATTTTTTTATTTTTATTATTCTCTTTGTGTTGCTTCATTAGGGTCAGGTTGAAAAAAATGCCCTCGATTCGAGAGACTCTTCAGAAGATGAGAGTAACACCACAACTTCTACAGAAATTGGACATTCACTCATTATCTCGCAATGGAACGGCTCCCACACCCCTAACCAACTATCTAGATGTGAGCTGTAATTCATGCGGTTAAATCTGGGAAATGTAAAACTCTGTGTCCTTTTACATTGACATTTTCTGTATAACTTCAAAAATAACCAGGAGACTGTTCACCTTTATTACATTCTGTTTGTTTTTTAATTATTAATTTGATAGTCTACTCATTATAAGGGTAAAGCTTTTATTTTAAATCCAATGTCTTTTAACAACTTCAAAACTACTTACAGCCTCAGAGATAATTGAAAACCAATCTATTCATTTATTTATTACATATTTTGCTCTCTCTGCCTCTACCTGTCTCTCTCTCTCTCTCTGTCTCTGTCTTTCATTTACAGACTCAGTACTTTGGCGAGATCAGCATTGGTGAACCAGGTCAGATTTTTAATGTTGTGTTTGATACAGGTTCTGCCAACCTTTGGGTTCCTTCTCAGAGCTGTTCTCCACTCTACACTGCCTGTTGTGAGTAACAGAATAGAAAGGTTTCTACAATTCACATTGTATAATCACTAATTTGAGATAGACATGACTGTGTTTTCCTTGTTTCTATATCAGTCACTCATAACAGATATGATTCCTCCAAATCTCAAACATTTGTCCATAATGGGACTGGGTTCTCCATTCAGTATGCGTCTGGAAATGTCCGGGGGTTTTTGAGCCAAGATGTAGTGATGGTGAGTAGAGAATGTAGAGAAAGTGTTACATCAGATTTATGATTCAGATTAGACAAGGGGCCCTATTTTCTGCCTGTGCACCTGACACACCCTGTGTAGTTGACAGCTTACCTAAAGTTCACTCAAATAGGGCCCCAACATGATTCAAATGTAACAATCTTTGCCTGGTGATCATATTTTTAATATAATAAACCTGACAATTTGATAATATCCACAGGTGGGTGGTATTCCAGTGGTGCAGGTGTTTGCAGAAGCCACAGCTCTTCCAGCAATTCCTTTTATCTTTGCAAAGTTTGATGGTGTTCTGGGAATGGGCTTTCCTGACATCGCCATTGATGGCATTACCCCGGTGTTTGATCGGATAATTTCCCAGGGTGTGTTAAAAGAGGATGTTTTCTCTGTGTATTACAGCAAGTAAGTATGTCATTTAAACACAACACTATTTCAAGTTACTTTAAAGTGGGGCAGTTCTAAGAGTTATGTAAGAGAAGAATCATAATAAATATCCAAACTCTTATTGTTTTTAATAAGTATATGTGTGAACCAGGGACCCACAGCATATTCCAGGTGGAGAGTTGGTGTTAGGGGGCACCGACCCTAATTACTTTACTGGCTCCTTTAACTACGTCAACACCAAGGGCAAAGGCAAATGGGAGGTGATCATGAAAGGGTAAGAACCTAATCCAGTTTTGCCTAATGTAAAAAAAAAAAGACTATAGCTGCACCTAATGTTAAAGGGATGTTGAGCTATTCCACCCACAATGAGATTTATAGAGTAACGCTCATGGGGAGTAATAAGATTTTAAGAATCATTTAAAAGAGCTCTTAACTTAATATAGGAGCATCTTTACATGTGACGTTAAATTAAACTATAAAAACTAATCTGGTCTGAAAAAGAAACAATAATTAGACAGATCCTTGTAGACACAAAACTTTATTACATTTGGAATCTTATATCTGGATGTGTGATAGATTTTAAATGTAGAAAATGTAAAAAACTTGTCAATGAAGAGGCAAAAACATAAAACTGCTATCTTTCATAAATTGCACAGCCTTTATTCTGTTAAAGCAACAAGGTGTGACATCTATGTGAGGTGATTAATGAAGTATTGATGTTTTAAGGATTCATTTGCAAACAACTGATAGATAGAAGTAATGTCATCTCTTTAAAAATGCATTGTTGCATTTTTCCCTTTATAATCATCTCATCTCTCATTTAATTATCTTCAACATCAATCTGGTACTAGGGTCCAGAGGAGAATGTTTTGGATAAAAATGAACTAAAATGAAACACTTTTAAAAATCACACGGGATTAACATACTAAATAAAAATTCATGCCCCACAGTGTGGCAGTGGGGTCGGAGACTTTGTTCTGTTTAGAAGGCTGCACTGCCATGATTGACACGGGTTCTTCCTTCATAACTGGCCCTGCCGCTGCTGTCTCTCTCTTGATGAAGACAATTGGTGCTGTGGAGCTGGCAGAGGGAGGAGTACGTATTGATCCTCTTTAGATTTGTATACATACACATACAGTACTAGTCCAAAGTTTGGACTCACGCCATTGTCTATTTTCTCCACTCACCATATAGATGGTCTTTGTAGTTCTACAATTACAGACTGTAGTCCATCTGTTTTCTTTGTTTTTGTTAGTACCCTGTTGTTTCTCTGTTCTCTATTAGTCTGGAACATAACAGAACAGGTATCATTTACGTCTACGAATCCTTTAACAGAGTTGTATGTCCTCACAGTAACATACTTGTGTGTTGTCCCAATGCTTTTGTATACATAGTGCATATGCACAGAATTTCACTTAAATTAATGTCCTTTTAAACTGATTTTTGACAATTTTACCAAATTGTGATTTTTACTGTTGCCTTTATCTTTACCTTCAGTACACAGTGGGCTGTGACCTGGTCATGTCTTTACCCAGTGTGACATTTCAACTTGGTGGTCAGGAGTATCCCCTCACACAGGATGACTACATTCTCTGGGTAAGAAGACCGAAATCTTCATTAAGACTTGGGTATTAATAAGTTGTTTCTAAATATCAGCCAAAACTTGAACTAGCCTCTGGAAAAAAAAAAAACAACAAGTAATCCAAAATCTAAAGAACAGGGTTGTGTTTCGCATAATGTATCTAATCTTAAATATTTGTAGTTAAGAATGTGAATGTGCCATGTTTCCTTCTGATTCCTTGCTATTGTTTTTAGTAAATATGTGTAAAAAAAAAAAACTATATACACTTGCAAAAATTATTATTATTTTTTTTACCTTTTACCACCTTCTTCTGTTTTCCCTCATACAGCAGTCACAGTTTGGGGAGGACATCTGCACTGTGACATTTAGGCCTTTGGATGTTCCACCTCCTACTGGTCCTGTTTGGATACTGGGAGCGAATTTTATTGCCAGATACTACACGGAGTTTGACCGCAGGAACAATCGTATTGGATTTGCTCAAGCTGTGTGACACAACAAATGTTATTGAATCAGTTTCAACAAATACTTTGCTCACAATCACATTTTAATTGTGTTTAGATTTTCTGCTTTTTTGTTAAATTGTTTTTTTGTTATAATTATTTAGTTCTGCATACTGTATATTTAACCTCATTGTATTGAACAAACATCAATACGTCTGAGAAAAAAGTAAACGCTGCTACAGTATGTGAAGATCTTTATAATACAAATATTGCATTGCAGCAAAAAAATGCACGTTAAGGTAGATCTGAGATCTGCAAGTTATTTTAATTGCCTCTTAAATTATTATTACACAGTAGCAAAAGAAATGAGTAGAACATGAAAGATACATGTCATAATTCAACATATTTTAAGACAAGGATTCACTGTTCCAGAAAGGCTTCACTTCGGGGCTTATCATTTTTAACAGAGGTTTCTGGGCTGTCACAACCACAAATACAATGATATTATCATTCGAGTGTTTTACTTTTGTTTTGATGAGACTGGAATGTGCTGTCATAATAAATTAAAATTACCCCCTGGGACAAAAGTGGTCTCTTTTTGTACATCGCCAGCAGAATTAAGCATCCTGGCATTGTTCATACTTTCACTTGACACAAACCCAATTGAAGGTTAACAAAATTTGTTCAATTTTTGATAGGTTTTTTTTGACATTTTGATTATATCACCTTTATCTAATAGAATATACCAGGCAGCCAACTAAGAGCAACTGGTGGTCATTATATCTTATACTCTAAAAAATGCAGATGTAAGGGATAAACCTCAAATGATTCAGCACTGTAGTAGGCAATAGTAAGACGTCGTTAATGACAAACATAAGGTGTCATTTTTGACAAAAAAAAAAAAAACGTAAGTAGTAAGACATCATTTAGCAAAAAAAAAAATCATAAGGCGTAATATCGTAAGACGTAATTTTTGGCAAAAAAAAAAAAAAAAAAAAAAGTAAATAAGGCTATAATAAGACATCATTTTTGGCCAAAAACTTAAGGCTATAGTAAGACATCATTTAACAAAGAAAAAACATAAGGCGTAAAAAACATATGACGTCATTTTTGCCAAAAAACCCATAAGGCTATAATAAGACTTCATTTATGACAAAAAAATGTAAGGCTATAAGACATCATTTATACATTGCATTTAAAAAATATTTATTCTAGGAAAATAAAATGCTATATATAACATTCTACATAAAAACCCAACTGAAAAACTGCCTGATTTAAAAAAAAAAAAAAAGAAAAAGCAATCTAGAACCCGGTTCTAGACAACGTTCTAACTGTCTAGAACCTGGTTCTAGACTGCCCCAGAATGGTAGAACCATCTGAAAAACTTTGCATCTTTTTTCTCAATCCTATTTTTTTAGGAAACATGTAAAGTTTTTCAGACGGGTTCTACCATTCTGGGTCAGTCTAGAACCAGGTTCTAGACAGTTAGAACATTGTCTAGAACTGGGTTCTAGATTGCTTTTTTTTTTAATCATGCAAAGTTTTTCAGTTGGGTTTTTATGTAGAATGTTATAGATAGCATTTAAAAAACATTTAGTCTAGGAAAATAAAATGCTATCTATAACATGCTACTTAAAAACCCAACTGAAAAACTTTGCCTGATTAAAATAAATAAAAAATTATAATAATAAAAAATAAAAAAATAAAAAAGCAATCTAGAACCCAGTTCTAGACAACGTTCTAACTGTCTAGAACCCGGTTCTAGACTGACCCAGAATGGTAGAACCGTCTGAAAAACTTTGCATCTTTTCTGTAAATCCTATTTTTTTTAACATGCAAAGTTTTTCAGACGGTTCTACCATTCTGGGTCAGTCTAGAACCAGGTTCTAGACAGTTAGAACGTTGTCTAGAACTGGGTTCTAGATTGTTTTTTTTTTATTATTTTTATTTTTTTATTTATTTTTTTTATCATGCAAACTTTTTCAGCTGGGTTTTTATGTAGAATGTGAAACATTGCATTTAAAAAACATTTAGTCTAGGAAAATAAAATGCTATCTATAACATGCTACATAACCCAACTGAAAAACTTTGACTGATTAAAATATAAAAAATAAATAAATAAAAATAATAATAAAAAAACAATCTAGAACCCAGTTCTAGACAACGTTCTAACTGTCTAGAACCCGGTTCTAGACTGACCCAGAATGGTAGAACCGTCTGAAAAACTTTGCATCTTTTTTCTGAATACTAATTTTTTAACATGCAAAGTTTTTCAGACGGTTCTACCATTCTGGGTCAGTCTAGAACCGGGTTCTAGACAGTTAGAACGTTGTCTAGAACTGGGTTCTAGATTGTTTTTTTTTTATTATTTTTATTTTTTTATTTATTTTTTTTATCATGCAAACTTTTTCAGCTGGGTTTTTATGTTGAATATTAAACATTGCATTTAAAAATATTCTAAATAAAATGCTATCCATAACATTCTTCATAAAAACCCAACTGAAAAACTTTGACTGATTAAAATATAAAAAATAAATAAATAAAAATAATAAAAAAAAACAATCTAGAACCCAGTTCTAGACAACGTTCTAACTGTCTAGAACCCGGTTCTAGACTGACCCAGAATGGTAGAACCGTCTGAAAAACTTTGCATCTTTTTTCTGAATACTAATTTTTTAACATGCAAAGTTTTTCAGACGGTTCTACCATTCTGGGTCAGTCTAGAACCGGGTTCTAGACAGTTAGAACGTTGTCTAGAACTGGGTTCTAGATTGTTTTTTTTTTTATTATTTTTTTTTTTTTTATTTATTTTTTTTTATCATGCAAACTTTTTCAGCTGGGTTTTTATGTTGAATATTAAACATTGCATTTAAAAATATTCTAAATAAAATGCTACCCATAACATTCTTCATAAAAACCCAACTGAAAAACTTTGACTGATTAAAATATAAAAAAATAAATAAATAAAAATAATAAAAAAAAAAACAATCTAGAACCCAGTTCTAGACAACGTTCTAACTGTCTAGAACCCGGTTCTAGACTGACCCAGAATGGTAGAACCGTCTGAAAAACTTTGCATCTTTTTTCTGAATACTAATTTTTTAACATGCAAAGTTTTTCAGACGGTTCTACCATTCTGGGTCAGTCTAGAACCGGGTTCTAGACAGTTAGAACGTTGTCTAGAACTGGGTTCTAGATTGTTTTTTTTTATTATTTTTATTTTTTTATTTATTTTTTTTTATCATGCAAACTTTTTCAGCTGGGTTTTTATGTTGAATATTAAACATTGCATTTAAAAATATTCTAAATAAAATGCTATCCATAACATTCTTCATAAAAACCCAACTGAAAAACTTTGACTGATTAAAATATAAAAAATAAATAAATAAAAATAATAAAAAAAAAACAATCTAGAACCCAGTTCTAGACAACGTTCTAACTGTCTAGAACCCGGTTCTAGACTGACCCAGAATGGTAGAACCGTCTGAAAAACTTTGCATCTTTTTTCTGAATACTAATTTTTTAACATGCAAAGTTTTTCAGACGGTTCTACCATTCTGGGTCAGTCTAGAACCGGGTTCTAGACAGTTAGAACGTTGTCTAGAACTGGGTTCTAGATTGTTTTTTTTTTTATTATTTTTATTTTTTTTATTTTTTTTTTTTATCATGCAAACTTTTTCAGCTGGGTTTTTATGTTGAATATTAAACATTGCATTTAAAAATATTCTAAATAAAATGCTACCCATAACATTCTTCATAAAAACCCAACTGAAAAACTTTGACTGATTAAAATATAAAAAAAAAATAAATAAAAATAAAAAAAAAAAAAAAAAAACAATCTAGAACCCAGTTCTAGACAACGTTCTAACTGTCTAGAACCCGGTTCTAGACTGACCCAGAATGGTAGAACCGTCTGAAAAACTTTGCATCTTTTTTCTGAATACTAATTTTTTAACATGCAAAGTTTTTCAGACGGTTCTACCATTCTGGGTCAGTCTAGAACCGGGTTCTAGACAGTTAGAACGTTGTCTAGAACTGGGTTCTAGATTGTTTTTTTTTTATTATTTTTATTTTTTTATTTATTTTTTTTATCATGCAAACTTTTTCAGCTGGGTTTTTATGTTGAATATTAAACATTGCATTTAAAAAATATTCTAAATAAAATGCTATCCATAACATTCTTCATAAAAACCCAACTGAAAAACTTTGACTGATTAAAATATAAAAAAAAAATAAATAAATAAAAAAAAAAAAAAAAACAATCTAGAACCCAGTTCTAGACAACGTTCTAACTGTCTAGAACCCGGTTCTAGACTGACCCAGAATGGTAGAACCGTCTGAAAAACTTTGCATCTTTTTTCTGAATACTAATTTTTTTAACATGCAAAGTTTTTCAGACGGTTCTACCATTCTGGGTCAGTCTAGAACCGGGTTCTAGACAGTTAGAACGTTGTCTAGAACTGGGTTCTAGATTGTTTTTTTTTTTTATTATTTTTATTTTTTTATTTATTTTTTTTTATCATGCAAACTTTTTCAGCTGGGTTTTTATGTTGAATATTAAACATTGCATTTAAAAATATTCTAAATAAAATGCTATCCATAACATTCTTCATAAAAACCCAACTGAAAAACTTTGACTGATTAAAATATAAAAAATAAATAAATAAAAATAATAAAAAAAAAAACAATCTAGAACCCAGTTCTAGACAACGTTCTAACTGTCTAGAACCCGGTTCTAGACTGACCCAGAATGGTAGAACCGTCTGAAAAACTTTGCATCTTTTTTCTGAATAGGATTTTTTAACATGCAAAGTTTTTCAGACGGTTCTACCATTCTGGGTCAGTCTAGAACCGGGTTCTAGACAGTTAGAACGTTGTCTAGAACTGGGTTCTAGATTGTTTTTTTTTTATTATTTTTTTTTTTTTTTATTTATTTTTTTTTTTATCATGCAAACTTTTTCAGCTGGGTTTTTATGTTGAATATTAAACATTGCATTTAAAAATATTCTAAATAAAATGCTATCCATAACATTCTACATAAAAAAAACCCAACTGAAAAACTTTGACTGATTAAAATATAAAAAATAAATAAATAAAAAATAATAAAAAAAAAACAATCTAGAACCCAGTTCTAGACAACGTTCTAACTGTCTAGAACCCGGTTCTAGACTGACCCAGAATGGTAGAACCGTCTGAAAAACTTTGCATCTTTTTTCTGAATACTAATTTTTTAACATGCAAAGTTTTTCAGACGGTTCTACCATTCTGGGTCAGTCTAGAACCGGGTTCTAGACAGTTAGAACGTTGTCTAGAACTGGGTTCTAGATTGTTTTTTTTTTTTATTTTTTATTTTTTTTATTTATTTTTTTTATCATGCAAACTTTTTCAGCTGGGTTTTTATGTTGAATATTAAACATTGCATTTAAAAATATTCTAAATAAAATGCTATCCATAACATTCTACATAAAAACCCAACTGAAAAACTTTGACTGATTAAAATATAAAAAATAAATAAATAAAAAATAAAAAAAAAAAAACAATCTAGAACCCAGTTCTAGACAACGTTCTAACTGTCTAGAACCCGGTTCTAGACTGACCCAGAATGGTAGAACCGTCTGAAAAACTTTGCATCTTTTTTCTGAATACTAATTTTTTCAACATGCAAAGTTTTTCAGACGGTTCTACCATTCTGGGTCAGTCTAGAACCGGGTTCTAGACAGTTAGAACGTTGTCTAGAACTGGGTTCTAGATTGTTTTTTTTTTATTATTTTTATTTTTTTATTTATTTTTTTTTATCATGCAAACTTTTTCAGCTGGGTTTTTATGTTGAATATTAAACATTGCATTTAAAAATATTTATTCTAAATAAAATGCTACCCATAACATTCTTCATAAAAACCCAACTGAAAAACTTTGACTGATTAAAATATAAAAAATAAATAAATAAAAATAATAAAAAAAAAAACAATCTAGAACCCAGTTCTAGACAACGTTCTAACTGTCTAGAACCCGGTTCTAGACTGACCCAGAATGGTAGAACCGTCTGAAAAACTTTGCATGTTAAAAAATTAGTATTCAGAAAAAAGATGCAAAGTTTTTCAGACGGTTCTACCATTCTGGGTCAGTCTAGAACCGGGTTCTAGACAGTTAGAACGTTGTCTAGAACTGGGTTCTAGATTGTTTTTTTTTTTTATTTTTATTTTTTTATTTATTTTTTTTTTTTTTTATCATGCAAACTTTTTCAGCTGGGTTTTTATGTTGAATATTAAACATTACATTTAAAAATATTCTAAATAAAATGCTATCCATAACATTCTTCATAAAAACCCAACTGAAAAACTTTGACTGATTAAAATATAAAAAAAAAATATATAAAAATAATAAAAAAAAAACAATCTAGAACCCAGTTCTAGACAACGTTCTAACTGTCTAGAACCCGGTTCTAGACTGACCCAGAATGGTAGAACCGTCTGAAAAACTTTGCATGTTAAAAAAATAGGATTTACAGAAAAGATGCAAAGTTTTTCAGACGGGTTCTACCATTCTGGGTCAGTCTAGAACCGGGTTCTAGACAGTTAGAACGTTGTCTAGAACTGGGTTCTAGATTGTTTTTTTTTTATTATTTTTTTTATTTATTTATTTATTTTTTTTTATCATGCAAACTTTTTCAGCTGGGTTTTTATGTTGAATATTAAACATTGCATTTAAAAATATTCTAAATAAAATGCTATCCATAACATTCTACATAAAAACCCAACTGAAAAACTTTGACTGATTAAAATATAAAAAATAAAAAATAAATAAATAAAAAAAACAATCTAGAACCCAGTTCTAGACAACGTTCTAACTGTCTAGAACCCGGTTCTAGACTGACCCAGAATGGTAGAACCGTCTGAAAAACTTTGCATGTTAAAAAATTAGTTTTTCAGAAAAAAAGATGCAAAGTTTTTCAGACGGTTCTACCATTCTGGGTCAGTCTAGAACCGGGTTCTAGACAGTTAGAACGTTGTCTAGAACTGGGTTCTAGATTGTTTTTTTTTTATTATTTTTATTTTTTATTTATTTTTTTTATCATGCAAACTTTTTCAGCTGGGTTTTTATGTTGAATATTAAACATTGCATTTAAAAATATTCTAAATAAAATGCTATCCATAACATTCTTCATAAAAACCCAACTGAAAAACTTTGACTGATTAAAATAAAAAAAAAAAAAATAAATAAAAATAATAAAAAAAAACAATCTAGAACCCAGTTCTAGACAACGTTCTAACTGTCTAGAACCCGGTTCTAGACTGACCCAGAATGGTAGAACCGTCTGAAAAACTTTGCATGTTAAAAAATTAGTATTCAGAAAAAAGATGCAAAGTTTTTCAGACGGTTCTACCATTCTGGGTCAGTCTAGAACCGGGTTCTAGACAGTTAGAACGTTGTCTAGAACTGGGTTCTAGATTGTTTTTTTTTATTATTTTTATTTTTTTATTTATTTTTTTTATCATGCAAACTTTTTCAGCTGGGTTTTTATGTTGAATATTAAACATTGCATTTAAAAATATTCTAAATAAAATGCTATCCATAACATTCTTCATAAAAACCCAACTGAAAAACTTTGACTGATTAAAATATAAAAAAAAAAATAAATAAAAATAATAAAAAAAAAACAATCTAGAACCCAGTTCTAGACAACGTTCTAACTGTCTAGAACCCGGTTCTAGACTGACCCAGAATGGTAGAACCGTCTGAAAAACTTTGCATCTTTTTTCTGAATACTAATTTTTTAACATGCAAAGTTTTTCAGACGGTTCTACCATTCTGGGTCAGTCTAGAACCGGGTTCTAGACAGTTAGAACGTTGTCTAGAACTGGGTTCTAGATTGTTTTTTTTTTATTATTTTTATTTTTTTATTTATTTTTTTTTATCATGCAAACTTTTTCAGCTGGGTTTTTATGTTGAATATTAAACATTGCATTTAAAAATATTTATTCTAAATAAAATGCTATCCATAACAATCTACATAAAAACCCAACTGAAAAACTTTGACTGATTAAAATATAAAAAATAAATAAATAAAAATAATAAAAAAAAAACAATCTAGAACCCAGTTCTAGACAATGTTCTAACTGTCTAGAACCCGGTTCTAGACTGACCCAGAATGGTAGAACCGTCTGAAAAACTTTGCATGTTAAAAAATTAGTATTCAGAAAAAAGATGCAAAGTTTTTCAGACGGTTCTACCATTCTGGGTCAGTCTAGAACCGGGTTCTAGACAGTTAGAACGTTGTCTAGAACTGGGTTCTAGATTGTTTTTTTTTATTATTTTTTTTTTTTTTTTTTTTTTTTTATCATGCAAACTTTTTCAGCTGGGTTTTTATGTTGAATATTAAACATTACATTTAAAAATATTCTAAATAAAATGCTATCCATAACATTCTTCATAAAAACCCAACTGAAAAACTTTGACTGATTAAAATATAAAAAATAAATAAATAAAAATAATAAAAAAAAAACAATCTAGAACCCAGTTCTAGACAACGTTCTAACTGTCTAGAACCCGGTTCTAGACTAACCCAGAATGGTAGAGCCGTCTGAAAAACTTTGCATGTTAAAAAAATAGGATTTACAGAAAAGATGCAAAGTTTTTCAGACGGGTTCTACCATTCTGGGTCAGTCTAGAACCGGGTTCTAGACAGTTAGAACGTTGTCTAGAACCGGGTTCTAGATTGCTTTTTTTTTTTTTTAAATCATGCAAAGGTTGGGTTTTTATTTAGAATGTTATAAAATAGCATTTTATTTTCCTAGAATAAATATTTTTAAAATGCAACATTTTTCATATGGGTCCTACCAATCTGGAGCACTCGAGAACCAAGTTCTAGACAACGTTCTAACTGTCTAGAACCCGGTTCTTGACTGCTCCAGATTGGTAGAACCCATTTGAAAAACTTTGCATGTTAGGTTTTCCCTGAAAACACTTTGCCCACCATTTTTATCCATGTAAGTCTTTTTGGAACTCTGTTCTAAAATACCTTTCTGTTCCATTTGGTGGGTTTTCTTTAAAAAAATATTGTCTTAAAAAGATTTCTTTCTCCTGAAATGTTAATGGTAAACATGCACATTTTCTTACCCAAGTGTTTTTTTTTTGTTTTTTTTTAAGAAACCAACCTGATTTCGTGAAGCCAGAAGGCCCAGTTGTGAAGCCATCCTCAATATGTCCTCGTCCGTTGTACTTACCAGTTAAGCATGAATTATTAAAGCTGGTCACTGTGATGCTTCCAGACAAGATGTCCAGTAGAATCCAACACGTACTGGTGCTATGTCCAAGTGAAGAACTACTGAAGCTTGAGTTTAACACACACTTTTAAGTTAGCTTTAGAACCTCAGAGAACCTTCATGGATGTGATTTTTATTATTTATTACATAACTGTCATAAGACAAAGTTTGTCAGACATTAAGACTCCAGACAACAGAACAAGACTTTAA
This sequence comes from Corydoras sp. C115, assembly GCA_019802505.1. NCBI lineage: Eukaryota > Metazoa > Chordata > Actinopteri > Siluriformes > Callichthyidae > Corydoras > Corydoras sp. C115. The sequence goes on along the minus strand of JAFMOC010000074.1, from coordinate 2,194,891 downwards.
CATTTTAGACACTTTAGGACTTAACACATTGAGACTCCAGACTTTAGAACCAAAAGGTTTTGATATTAGAGCATAACTACAGACTATTTAAGGATTAAAAGTAAAAAACAAAACAAAAGCAAGTCAGTGAAATTATTAATTAGAGCCGGAGAACGCAACTTTAAAACAACATCAAACTTTGTCGCTGTCTTCTTCATATAAAGTGCAAGACGCAGAACTTAGAGGATTCTGACAGTTCTTCGTAGGACAGTTCTTCGTAGGATTCTTCGCAGTTCTTCTGTGATTCCTCGCTCATTCATCCAGTTAACAAACACCTCTGGATCCAGTACCACGAAGACTGCAGCAAAGGTACAATTAATAATTCTGACTACAAAATGTTTATATGCACCAATGTTTGTCACTGTGGGTGCAAATTTTCAACATCACAACTGAATATGGTCCTAAAAGTGGCCTTTCATCTGACACATCACTAGATTCTTTAAATTATTAGGTTATTTAAATACAGGAAAAACAAGCCTTAGGTTTTCCCCCCAAAAAACGTCTTACTATAGTCTTACTAAAGTAAGACATGTTTTTTTTTTTATATAAAAACGTAAGGCGATACTAAGAGGTGTTTATTTTTTGGGTTAAAAAAACCCATAAGGCTATAGTAAGACGTCTTTTTTGGGTAAAAACGTAACGCGATACTTAGAGGTGTTTATTTTTTGGGTAAAAAAAAAACGTAAGACGTGTCTTTTTTGGGTAAAAACTTAAGGCTATACTAAGACGGGTTTTTTTTTTTTTTTTTTTTTTGGGGGGGGGGGGGGGGTAAAAAAGTAAATAGTAAGATATGTTTTTTGGGAAAATAACGTAAGGCTATAGTAAGATGGGATTTTTTTTTTTTTTGGGGGGGGGGGGGGGGGTTAAAAACTTAAGGCAAAAAAAAAAAAAACGTAAGGCTAAGACAAAACGTAAGACAAGTTGTTGGTTTTTTATGTAATAGTAAGATGTGTTTTTTTTTGGTAAAAACGTAAAGCTATAGGTAAGACATGTTTTTTGGGAAAATAACGTAAAAAAAAATTAAGGATATAGTAAGAGGTGTTTTTTGGGTAAAAAGATAAGACATCATTTATGACAAAAAAAAAACTGTAAGGCTATAGTAAGATGTCATTTATGGCAAAAAATGTAATATAGTAAGACGGCATTTTTGACAAAAAAGGCTCTAGTAAGACATCATTTTTGACAAAAATCAAACAAACATAAGGCGTCATTTTTGACGAAAACAAAACAAAACAAAGCTATAGTTAGATGTCATTTTTGACAAAAAAACAAAAACAAAAACGTAATGTATAGTAAGACGCCATTTTGGGGGGGAAACGTATGGTGATAGTAATACGTCATTTTTAACAAACAAACAAAAAAATATACGTAAGGCTAAGTAGTCACTGAAGCCTTTCTGGAGCAGTGAATCCTAATGATTTTTAACAGAGGTAACAAAAAATGAGATTTCTGGGCTGTCACAACCACAAATACAATGATATTATCATACGAGTGTTTTACTTTTGTTTTGATGAGACTGGAATGTGCCGTCATGATAAATTAAAATAACCCCCTGGGACAAAAGTGGTCTCTTTTTGTACATCGCCAGCAGTTTTAAGCATCCTGGCATTGTTCATACTTTCATTTGACACAAACCCAATTGAAGGCTAACAAAGTTTGTTCAAATCTTTATCACGAAAACTTTCAACAATTATTTATGTAAACTAAGAAACAGGAACCGGAAAAATCCAGAGCTGATGGTTATCAAAAGAAAAATCCAAATATAAAACATGCATGTTTAGGGGTTTAGAAGATTTGATCTTCAGAAGATTTGACCTTTATCTAATAGAATATACCAGACAGCTGATTAAGAGCAAATGGTGGTAATTATATCTTACACTCTAAAAAACGCAGATGTGAGGGAAACCTCAAATGATTCAGCACTGTAGAGTTCAAACCAACCAGTACCTGAACCACAATCTTTTGGTCTGTACTTCAGTACCATCAAATTATCGTGTAGTTTAGAATTGTTTCCTCCTTGTGCATAGTCTTAACCAACAAGAGATGGAGAACCCATTCTTTTAACAATAAATTAAAATATACTAATACACTGTTCACTGAGCAGAACATGGCTACAGCTGTGTGAACTGGGTTAGATTAGTCAACAGCTTTTAAACTAGCCAATTATAGTTAGAGAATCATTTAGATGGGAGGACATATTTAAGTGGGAGGACATATAGGAGGACACAAGGGGTGGGCTTTAGGGAAGAGAGCATGTAAATAAGACATGTGAAGACCAATATTAGACTTGCAATTCAGTTAGAGGTGGGATGTTTCTGCAGGGTCCAGTTAAATCTAAAATAATCTGGATTACAGATGGAAAATTTGAAAATTTTCTTCGTCAAGCCACTCAAATCTTCAGAGCGCAGACTTTGAACCTGTTCTGATGCATCTATGAATCTAATGTGATTTACTTTTGCTGGATCCTTAATCCAGATGACCCAATACAGCCCAGGCAAACTTTTTCTTCAGCTGCAGGTAAGCTTTGTGGACCTTTCTTTGCAGGGTATGCAAATACAACTGTACACATATGCCTGTTTCCATGTTCTCTTGTTTTTAGCTGCTCTAAATTGGCATCTGCTGCTTCAAAATCACCACGGTGCAAATTCCATATCATTTGGTGGAATGAACTTCCCAAGATGTTTCAAATTTTTAGTAAACAACATAAAACACAAATCATCCAGAAAGCAATTGCTATAAAAAAAAAAAAAAAAATATATAGAAAATCTAAGCATTGAAACCAGATTGGATAATGATCAGGTTTGCTAATACTACAGTGAAGCTGTTTCCTCTTTAACAACTTGTGGTGTTCCCTCATCAGTAAGTGCTTTGGATAAAAGCATCTGCTAAAGGACTAAATGTTTTAAAAACAAAAGCCAAATGAATTGTTTCATTGAATGCAGTTCTGTAATTCAACACAATTTTAATGAAGTGCATTTGCTACCTAATGCCATCACTGATTTTATTGACCTTTTTGTGTTTTTATTCCTTGCCGCCTCTAGGTGAAGAATGCAATTCTTCTTGTGTTCTTGTATGTTCCCCTCTGTGTGATGGGCAGCACTGAACCTTGCAGGCACTCCGTGACCAAAGATCATTTGGTCCTGGTCAATCAACTGGTGAGAGATAATATGTTGTACATTCATTCATTATCATCCTATCCTAACCAATAAGCAATGTGCCACCCTGTTTTACATTCAGTCAGCATCCAAATACAACATACACAGCATGTCTTCAAGGTTCACTGTGCATTACACTTTATAATTCTATAATTATTATAAATATATAATAATAATTATAATTCTGCAGTCAGTTCGGCCATTTTCCACTGACTCACACTAATCAATGATAGTTGTAAAATATTTGGGTTTTGCAAGCTTGAAAAAAAAATTCTAATATCATGTGTTTTCTTCCTTAGATCAACAACCAGTTGCGGAATGGATGCACGATTTCCTACATGTTCACCGAGAGGAGGAATTTGGTAAAAGACACATTTCATTGTTTTAAATCTAGTACCCCATAGAGGTCGAGGTATCAAAATGTTCTGTACTGAAATATGAAAACAAAGCACATAACTGGACTGTGGGACAAAACCCACACAGACACAGAGACAACAAAGAGCATTGCATGTCCTTTAAGGGTCCTGACCATTAGAACAGAGAAAAGGGGACTAACACAGTATGCACTATAGTCCACAAACAGATGGACTACAGTCTGGAATTGTAGAACTAAAAAGTCCATCTTTACAGTAAGTGGAATTGAGAACATGGACCAATAAGTGGATCAAAAAAGCGGCATGTCCAAACTTTTGACTGATACTCTCTATATAAATGTTTGTCTTTCAGAGCACGCAGTGTTATGTGAAGGCAGCATTGCCTCAAGTGCTGGATTTGCTTGTTCAGGTACACATCAGGTATGCTGCAGGTTCTGAGAATGAACTGTCAGTCCAAGTTTTGAAGAACCTCATCATCAACATCTATGCGCAGCACTGTGTACCATCCCTCAACGATAGGCTCGAGGTATGTTTCTACAATTCAAAATAAAAAGGGAGGTTAAAATTTGCAGATGGCTTTTATATGATCGTAAAAGCCAGGGGATATTTACTGAGTGATCACAAATAGTGTTATTGTTGATCTCTCACTGTATGTCAATTTGCAAGAATTCTCCGGGTTCCACCCACAGTCCAAAAAGATGGATTGAAAGTGAATTGGCTGCTCTAAACTACCCCATCCTATACTTTGCCCCTATATCTGCCCTGGGATAGATTGCGATCCTTGTATTGGATTAAGCTGAAAATAATGAGATAAGATTACATTTATCAAAAGTTACTGAATTTCAATAAATATCATACCGATGTCAATGTAGAGAAGACGCTTACAGTTTTCCTTAAGAGAAGTATCAATCCACCTCCAACAGGAGACTCCATTTCAAACGCAGCTCAGTGAATCACCAGATCAGGCTCTGCACAGAGTCAAGGAGGTGCTGGAGATCTTCTATGAGCTCATTACAAAAACAATGCCGATGGTGGACTGGAACTGTGCAGAGGAGTACAGTAACTACACACCTGCTGCTGCTGTCACAGAATTACAAACCACCGAAGGTAAGCAACAAGCCATGTGTCATTAAAAAACAATATATGAACAAAATTATTCAGGCAGCCACTTATTACTGAACAGGATTGTTCTGAAATGCATGTTTGTCCCCTTATTGTAGCTATAACAGCTTTTGAAAGAAGCGTTCAAGCAAGATTTTAAGAGAATCTTGATGTTCTTAAATATTTTTTAAAAACTGTGGCTCTAAGTAAATCTTAATGTGTAACTAAGAGGATGATCTGTGTGTTTCCTCCAGTGGCCATGTTAAAAGTCCTGGAGCAGAATCAACAAAAGGCCACGCACACAAGCTTTTACAGACTGGGCTTCATAGTATTGGCAGTGTGTGGAGGGGTTTTTATCATCACTGCTATATCATGTGTCATAAAGAAGGTGGGTTTGCAAGTGTTTTTTATATATATATATATATATATATATATATATATATATATATATATATATATATATATATATATACATATACACATATATATATATATAAATATATATATATATATATATATATATATAAATAATTGGTGTCAGAATAAGATACAATCATTGCAGCTACAGCTCCATACCATGACACTCTTAAGCAGATGTTGACCTCAGTGTGCACCCTATACACAATAAATAAATGAATCAAAAGAGAAAGTCCATCTATATGTTAAGTGGGAAAAATTAAAGAATGGAGCAAGAAAGTGTTGACTGGTACTGTTTAACATCTTACACACAGTAACCATCATTAATTTTTTTGCTTTCTGTAGAGACGTCAACATCAAGTACAAACTGTGGACTTAAGAAGGTATTTTATATTGATTTCTGGATTTCTTTGTAAAGCCATTCAAAAGTCAACTGCAAAAGATAATTGTAATTATTATTAAATAATTTAAACTCTCTCTCTCTCTATATATATATATATATATATATACATCTTTTATTTTACAGACTTGTCCCAAGTGACCTACTGGAACATGGACATCCTCGCAGCATCTAATCCTATGCATCATTGCTCCATTATAACTCACCCAGTACGTCAGCTGTAAGGCATCAAGCAGAAAAGGTTGTAGCTTTTCACATATGTAACACTGGAAGAACCCTGTTGATGGGCACACAATTTAGAGTGACAAATTTACCATGAATCCATGTTTTTGGACTGTGTGTGGAAACCGGAGGACACAGGGAGAACATGATGACTCCACCCACAGACTATATGGACAAAACTGTTGGGACACAGCTCATGACGTATAAAATAAAGCACCAATCCCTGCCTTTTGGACAACTGTACAGCAACAACATTTGGAAAACAGTTTGGGGAAGGTCATTTCTCTGTTCCAGCATGACTAGAGAAATAGTTCCCGACTTGTGCTCCATTAAGGCAGAAAAGAGACAGCACCAGCAGGACCTTCCATCCAACATCAGTGCCTGACCTCACAAATCCAAAATCTTAAGAGTTCTTACGACTGGAAAAAAGGGGAACTGCCTTAGAGGTGAACACATGAAGGTGTTCCAATAATTATCATTAATAATTTTAGATTATTAACACTTCTAAATTATTAGTCCATGTCTACAATAACACTTACTTAATGGAAAGAGCAGCTGCACACTTTTTGTCCTCTTATATTTAAAGCCTTTCAACTAGTGACCTTTATCATTAAAGTCAAGAGGATGTGTGTACAAAAGAATCCACTCTATTATTTTAAAAAAGGATTGCTTACACCTGAAAACCTACATCCTGTTAAGTTATCTGTCTGTACAGGTCAACAAAGTCAACCATGAGACAGGAAATAATCTGAACATCTTTTTATATAAACCTCATGCTTTCTTTTAAATCACATCTCTCATGGCTTCACTATGTCAATAAACTGGCAGCTACATGACTCTTAATGCGTCACTTTTAGAAATGTGAGAACAACTGACTTGTAAAAACAAAACATTTATACATCATTATTGCTTATCTGAGGGATCATTTAAATTCTATTTGTTTCTTGCTCCATTGTCCATTTCTTGCTCCATTGTCCTTACCATACAGATGGACTTTGGATGGATTGTAGTCTCACAATCACGGAATGCTGGACTTTTTTTTAGTCCACTGTTTTCAATTGGTCAGGCCCATCACAAAACAGGTATAATTTAGTTGGGTGTATTGTTTAGTGTCAGTTCTGGAGTAAACTGCAGCAGTGCTTCTGTAGTTTTACTTAAACTAATGCACCAATCAAATAATACCTGCTCTGTGGTGCAACTATGGGGTCCTGACAATTAGAACAGAGTAAATGGGACTAACATTATGTACTATAGTTCACAAACAGATGGACTACAGTCTGGAATTGTAAAACGGAGAACATGTACAATAAAAGGATTAGTTTTCAAACTTTTGACTGGTAGTGTATACCACAGAATGCACGCACTTTGATTTCATGACCTGTGTAGTGACAAATGTTATTAATTTCCCCAGGCACATCAGATAACGCACTGGTCATTTTATTAGAAATATCAGCTCACTGCATTCATTCACAATAAAGATCATGCAGCTTTAAACAGAATGGGTTCAAAAAAAGGATTTCTTAATATTGAAGTACTTAAAATGATTGTTGAGAATAAGTATAGAGGAGGGGGGGGGGAATCTGTTAACCCTGGGATCAGTACAACCTCAAGTCCAAGGTCTGTGCCGAGTTTAAAAATCATCATACACATTTTATGACCAATTCTGTCTATGTGAATAGATACAGGGGGGTGCCCTCTTCAGGGTGAGCCCTGTAACAACAGGACAGCAACACAATGTAAAAGCTCTGACGTTAAAAATAAACAAGAGAACCCAAATGACTTTTACTTCTTCTCAAAGCCATTTTAATCACTGGTTTACAAAATCATTTAAACTGTGATTACAAAAAGCTAGAAACGTAAATTAAACTCAGATATCTGAGTACATCCAGTACAACTGACCTGACGACCTTTTACTAACCCAGTCGATCTGGCTGACATGTGGCCCTAAAATCCTCTGCCAACCATGTGGAACCAAGATCTATGTGTGCTAAAGACCTCTCGAGACAAATAGCAACTGTCTTAAGAGAAGGTAACTGACGCAGAGCACGGTGACTCGTTTAGTCTTCATGCACTGCGAAGTTTGTGGGGGGTAAAGTACAGTAGGACTGGGGATCACCGGCGCGTAGGCCTCAGCAGCTGTGTGGCCGTGGCAGAGTCTGGAAACAGGTTGTGGTAGGTTGGGAGGGGCACATAGGCAGCGGTGATCATTTTACCTGTGAAAGTAAAGTTTTTTGCTTTACATTTACTAAAGCTGTTTTTTAACATGACCTCAAACACACTGATCTCTTACAGAGATACTGGAAGACAACTGATGATTACCTGCAAACCAGCGTCCATGTAGAGCAGCCACTGAAGCCATTGCAGATGGAATGGAGGGACATTTTACATACACGTTTCCCTACAAAACAAAATATAGGAAAATATTTTAACATAAAGCTTATCAAATGTAATTCATGATTACAGTGTGATGGGAAATGAGTTTTAATTAAATTAAGAACAAACATCGGAAGACACGTTTCCTGTACTTCAATGGGTTAATGTGTTTTTAAAACACATTTCAGTATTCAAGCAGCCACTTAAATACTGAAATGTAAACCCATTAACAACGTCTAAAATATTTTCACCATTTGTTTTTACTAAAACAATCAATAATCAATGCATTATTAAGAAAACTATTTTTAAATCTTACTTGAGGAGAATTCTTGTCCACGTATATATGAACAACTCCCCCATGTTTGTTGCACTCCTCAATCACATCATCCTGAATTTCGATGTCCCAGCCTGGTTCATTTTCCCTGTAAACAGTGAACATGGATTAGAGATGCTTGCAGATAACCATTAAACTGATTAATACAGCACATGACTTTTCCAAACAAAACTTTCATCAGTGAATTTTGCTATAAAACATAGAAAACCTCTATGGCCAGATCTCCATTCACAATTACTGATATATAAGACGGAACACAGAATACAACAAATGAAAAACAAAGAACAAAGGGAAGGCATGGACTGCGGACAAGGTGATGGATTCACTACGCGGACAGAAACAATATTGAACAGACTTACGACTGTGGGCTGAACAGGTTAGACAGCTGCAGACAGTGAGTGGCCAGTGGTTGGGTGGGGAGGTTCATGGCTTGGTTCATGCTGGGACTTGGGATAACTGAAACATACATTTCAACAGAAACCATTATATACTATAAACACAGAAGAATCATATTACAATCATTCTGCTATGCTGCGACTGTCCCGTGTTGTTTATAGGGCTGCGCCTAACAATTTTCCATTATTTTATTAATCTAACCAACAATTAATCTAACCTTTTTTTTTCCCCGATTACTCAATTAATTAAGGGCTGGGGCAAGCCACTGTTCTATACTGTTCTAGTTTGCTAGTTCATTAAAATCATGCAGGGGTGGTAAACTCATTTAGAAACAGATCTGGGTAACGATTAAAAAAATAAATAAATAAAATTAAGTAAATAAAACACAGACACTTCCTTTCTAAAGCTGGTAGCAATTATGAAAAAAATCAAAACAAAAGTGTCTAGAGACTCAACATGATCAATAATGTCTTTTATGGGACCGGTTGAAAAATACTTAAGTTTAATTTTACAGCTGATGTTGGCATCTTGGCTTGCATTGAACTGACTGTTCACAAATAAATGATGCAGCACTTGCTAAACACCTAGTTTACCTAAAGTTCATAAATCTGTTTATAAAAGATTCCTAAAACTGAAGGGAGATCTGAGTCCTCACCTGGAGGTATGTTGCCAAACGAAATAGTGCCGCTCATTTGCAGTGCCTGTTTCGCTGCTGGAGGGATCTGTAGTCCTGTACCTAAAATCCAAAACACAGGGCTTAAAACAAATGCCTTTAAATTTAAGGTTTAATACATGACCATCCAGAGTCCATTTACATGCTCATTACTATCATTTCAGCCAGCTGCTATTTTGTGCTTACCCTCTGCAAGTCTGGCCATCAGTTGCAGACGGCCTGTGGTGCCGAGGTCGATCCCTGTTCTCTCCAGTTCATCATTGTCCAAGAACGAGCTAGCGGCCGAGCCGTCTGAGCGCTCGGTCACATGTCCCACCTTCATGGGCCGCCCGGCCAGCTCAAAGCCGTTTAGCTGTTCGAGTGCCTTTTTGGCACATTCAGCATCTGCAAACTACAATCAAAAAAATAAGAGCTTAGAGTTGTCAAAATGCTACAGGAAGCAGGTCCAACCCTCACAAAGTATTAGTACCCAAGCATTAATAATAAAAATTCAAACATAAATAACTGCAAACAGAAATACTTACAGATATGAAACCATAACCTTTGGATCTTCCAGTCTCATTGTCCATTATTAACTGGATGCTTTCAATCTAAAAAAAAAAGTCAACAGTTCTATATTAAGTAAAAAAGTAATAAGAGAATTCAGTAAGGCATTTAACTGCATTGGGATGATAACACCTACCCTCCCAAAGGGCTCAAATATCCCTCGGAGCATGTCCTCTGTGATGTTAAAATGCAGTGAGCCCACGTAGAGGCGCATTGGGCCCGCCCCTCCTCTCTGAAGACTATTGGCCAGCGCTGCTGCTGCCCTGTTTTTCTCAGCCTACACCACAGTAAGATAAGATCACATGAGCCCAAAAAAAAGGACACGAGCATTACTGGATTATTAGATATGTAAATCGTACAGACCTGTGATGCCTGAACAATGATAGGCACTCCCAATAGTCTCTGCCCCGTCAGCCCAATAGCAAGCGGCACGGAGGTAGACTCCACAAATTCGACATAAGCAATGCCCTTAGACCTGCGAGAATTCCGGTCGGCAATCATTCTCACGTCTCGCACCTTCAGCCAAAAGGAAGATATAAGGATTATGAAGTACTAACATTAAATATTATTAGAATTATCCTGAGGTGTAAACAGTACCTTTCCCACTGCAGAGAAAAACTCCTCCAAGTCCCTGGGTCGGATTCTAGCAGCCAGCTGCATACAGAAGACTGTACGAGCATCCCTCTCTTCTGCACTCAGATTATCAATTGGCTTTCTGTCAAAGACAATCAGACTTATGGTTTAGCCTTTTCAGGTATTTTTATTATGAAAGAATTAATATTCATAAACATCATGGCTAATGAAAATTATCCAATATAAAAAGTGTAGATGTATATGGCTCCATAAGACAGTGACATAATGCATTATAAAATAAAAAAAACATACCATATCTGTTTATTAACTAACTCTAGAGATCAGTGTCAAAGCTTCATAGCATTAAACATATGCCTCATTAGAAAATGTCTTGTTTTACCTGACAGGACTCTTTTCTTTCTCTTTTTCCTTCTCCTTCTCCTTTTCCTTTTCCTTCTCTTTCTCTTTCTCTTTCTTCACAGGGGTTTTGCTTCGTGAGCGTTTGCGACTAAAACAATAATGTAATGAATTACAAAGTCCATCTTTACAATAAGTGGAAAAAAAGCAGTGTGAAAACTTTTGACTGCTACCATATATATATATATATATATAATTGACATTTCATATTCATTTATCAATGTCACTATAGATTGAAAACTAACATGGGACTTTTGTGACCGCGATGTCTTCCGTGTCTTTCATGACTCCGTGATCGTCGACGATCTCTGCTACGTGAGCGCTTCCTCTCGCGACTGCGGCTCCTTCTGCGATCCCGGCTCTTTTTGCGCTCCTTGCTCCTACTCCTTCGTCGGCCGGGGCTCTTGCTGCGACTCCGACTGTGTCTTTTCCTAAAAACAAAGCAAAGGTCAAAGCTGTAAAAATTAAACTTGCTCTTGACTAATTTAGTTCACTAATAACCAAAGAATGATACTCACTTCTTGTTGTGTTCTTCATAGCCATTTGCACTAGAGGACTTGCTGTCACCCTAAGCAGGGTTGATAGAAGAACATCGTGAGGACGGAGAGGATACATTGCAAGTCGTCAAGGGAATGGGGGGAGGGAGGAAGAGAAAATACAAAACATTTTCATTTAGAACTGTAGATTTCAGACTTGTTTTTGTTGTCGAAAGGCCTTTACAACTGCATATTGCAGAGCTACAAAAAAAATTACACCAAAAGTCCAGCGCACCGCTGGGTCTGGTGTTTTTAAGAGAATTCCCAGTGTTTACAATACAGGAAGCCCTAGTTTTAGAGCCTGACAGTACCCATCTATCTTAAAGCTAACGTTTGCTGCTTTTGGAGTGATTAAAGGGGTTTCCCCGGATGAGGCGGTCATTCCGTGGGATCTTCGTCCATTTGAGCGGTTGGACTGTGAGAGCGCGATGCCATCTCTGTCCCACCTCTCGTCCTGAAGCAGACAGGGATTTACACGGCTTAGTCAGAATGGATCCCAAAAAACATGGAATGAAAGTCATTTAACAAACCAGCAGACACCCCACCCCCCCCCCAAACTAAAAACCCAACTTTTTCATAAGTCTCTCAACTACACTACTGAAAAGATTCTATCTATAAAGGTCTGGAAAATCAAATAGCCCAATAAAATAGTTTTTAAATGTGAAGTGCAGGTATTGAAAAAGACATGCAAAGTAAATCAAGCCTGTACATCCGCAGCCCATCAGTAGGGATGTCTCGTAAGGATGGTATTCATTGAGATTGTTTTCTTTTTAAGAGCGAGTTCATGCAGAGGTGATCTGTATTTTTATACAGATTAAAGTCTTTACTATTACGATTTACCTGGTGATTTCCAAAATAATAAAGTAGTTACAGTTATGACTGTAATACACAACTGCTGACAACCTTGATATGGCAGGTCAACAAGTGTCACAAGAAAAAGTGAACTCTCTACACTTGATTATAAATCTCGGTTTCTTTTTCACTGCCAATACTATTGTTGATACCAAAAAGGTGACTGGATGCCTTTTTTTTGGTATTTTGACCATAGGGATCACAGTACATCAATTCAATCCGCAATGACGACCTTACTTTTTTCACACTTCACACTGGAATCAAAGGTGTATTCAGGGAAGCAGAGATGAGATATCATTAGGCAAGTCTATAAAGAGAGATAGACGGGCATTTATTTGTAATTCAGATCATTTGCTGAAGCATCACACAAAACATTATTCTCTCTACCACTCAGTCTGACGCTATTAAATACTGGTTTTCAGGGTTGCTATATTGTAAGAGTTACTCAGTCATGTGCATGAGTCTATAAATGTGAAATGTGAAACAGCCTTGTTCAGTTTCCCACCTTCCTATAAGGAGCTTCGAGCATGGCCTCGATGTCAAAGTCGTCTGCCATTGGTAATCTGCACAAAGAAAGGTAAACAATTCATTTGGCGACCCTTGAAATATGACCTTAGTAAACTACATTACTTTATTAACATAGCTCATTTCAGAATCTGTACATGTCAACTGTACACCCTGTGATTGTAAACAACTCATAATTCATAAACATGGAGTGCTGATATTTAACCAACAAACTTGTTTTTTGTTCCTTTTGAGTTGCAAAGACAGCAGTTCACCAATCAATGGTGCAGGTTTTGTGTGTAAGAAAAGTATGGTGTGACGAATAAATGTTTAATCAAATCTGTAAACACTGTCTTCATGTTCAACTTTGAAACTACAAAGCTGACAGCAATTAGTTGTTTAAAACATGTAGAACTGTATGTCTGAGAGCACAAGTTTTACAACAAGTTCATAATGAGTTTTCAGTGCTCGAGGTACAGAGATAATCACCATGTCAGTTTTTGAATACAATTTGTCTCATTCGCTAACAAAACAAACAGTATATTTTGACACAGATGTGTGGTTTATTAGATTATATTAAAAATCTACTTATATTTTGCATTTTAACTCAGTGACTGGTCTATTTTGACATAAAAGTTTGGGGCAATATGGTCCCGATTTTCTTTGCTTTTCCAAAGTCTACGTTGTGACTAAACCTGTTTTTAACACGGCAACTCGTTCGTTTAAAACTCCACTCGAAAGACCTTGAGAAATACAAAATGTTGCAGAAACATCACAACAATTGCTCAGAAATTCTGAAATCGCGCTGCAATAAACTAACAAGTTCTACCATGAGGCCGAAGTGTGACGTCACCATCTCAGTCGTCGCACAGTAAACTAGCACGTCGTGAAATTACACAGTGTTCTGATCAAACTAAACTACGTAACTCGTTGCTTTTGATTCTTGTTGCCCAACGCGGGGCATTAACTCCGTACAAACGAAATTAGTTGCAAATACGCGGCCATTTTGTCGCTCAAAAGTTAATCGAACATTATATAACTGCCTTTATCCTGAGCGCCAATCGCAGCCGAGAACACACCTCGATCTCACATTCAAACGATAACAAAATACAAACAAACACACGAAATAATATAATCATAATATACACTTTACCTGTTTTGTTGTTCTTCTCTGGCGGATATACAAAGGATAGAGCCGCTTCGCGGCTACAGTATAAAGGCAGCTAGCGCGTTAATGCTAACCGCCACTTACTCAAACACGTCAACACAACCGCACCGTTGACTGATATTGTTTCCCACTATGTTTCCAAATAAAAAAAAATAACAAAATGTTTTTAATGTAAAGGAAGGAGGGCAGACAACGCCGCTTCGCTGGACAAACGAAATTCACTGCGCGAGTGTTTCTTCTCTGAGCAACTTCCGGTTGAGTTCACAAAATGGCGTTGAAACGGGGTTTTCGAAGCTAAAATGCAGGGGCTGCCGGGGCAATGGGGGAGGGGTACTAAATTCAAAATGTTGTAGAAAATGTTTTGTTTACATTCATGCACTTTATAACTAATATTAACATTTATTATTTAATGAAAATTGACTAGAGTGGCCAGGGACATTGTTTTGTTTGTTCGTTTTAAAGTTCACGTTAGTTTCAAAGTAGTTTATTAGAAAAATAAAAGTTTGAAGTGGTAAAAAATAAAGTATACATTTTATAATAGAAATATTTCATATTTCTCCATTAAATGAAATGAGAAATGTACCTGAACACACCTAATTTCAAGATCACTATGCTGATCAACATAGATAGATTTACAAGCACCATTGCTGTTTAAATGAGCTATTTAAACACAAAGGTGTGAAAATAGACAGTGTGTGTGTGTGTGTGTGTGTGTGTGTGGGGGGGGGGGGGGGGTTGTAAGATATGGTCCCATGTTTACATTCTATTTTTCAGAAATTTTGGGGCTTACTTTATTATAATACTTTATTAAATTCACACAAGAGACTTTTCAGTACAGTAATCAATCAATAAGGCAATTTAGCTGACATTATTACCAAAAGCATTTTGCAGATCTCAGGGTAGTCACGCCCTGTGAAATATATCTTTAATTACAAATTATGATGAAGGGTACAAATTGCAGAACACACATTTAGCAAGATAAATGCTGTCCTTTATTACCAATATGATTTTGGGTGTCTATCCACATTTCCCCCTGTATTGCAAATGTAATGACCTGTAACAACCATAAATCGAGTTTTTGAGATTAGATTAGATTTACCTTTATTACCATTAAGGCAACAAAATTCAGTTTGGTTCAAATTCAAAGTGCAATAAGCAGCAAGCGCCAAAATACAGTGTCTACAGTATATATTGACACGTATATCTGTGTGTGTGTGTGTGTGTGTGTGTGTGTGTGTGTGTTACTTTTGCCATATCTGTGGAAATGCGCTTGCTATATTTTTTGGGTGGTAGATTTTATGAAGTGAACCTTCATTTACTGTCAAGTAACTTGCTTAGGTTGTCCAACACTGCCTACACATTTAAACCAACATTGCAATGTTAAGACACATTACTCTTACCTAAACATATATGTGGTATATTAAATGATCTTCACGTAATTTGCAGGAGTGTTTCGTAGATTAACTTGAGCTTCATCTGAACACAACTGATCTTAAGTTCTAGAAGACGTCCCTTTTGTTTTGTCACTATGACAACCACTCTTAGCATTTAAAATTTTTGGGAACATTCCATTACACTCTGTGGACAGTTGAGGGTTTATTAAACATAGTTATGCAAAATTAATATAACTGAATGTTTTAAAAAAAACAAAACATTGATGATAAAATGTAGTTTACAAATATAGCACTCACCTTACTTAAAAAAATGTTCTTCATCTTGGAACCAATTTTTTTTCATCTAGAGAATTTTTAAAAATTGGTAGGAAAGTTCAGCCAAGTAAGAAAATTAAACCAAACTATTAAATTTATTTGCCAAAAAAAATACAATTTATTCATTGTTATTTCATTAAACATTTTAAGTTTGGGTAAGTCATTAAAGTGTGTTGGAACAACTTTTATAAATGGTGTCACCAGAACACAATTACGCAATGTGTGTGTGTTTAATGGTTAATGTCACTATAAACTGAAGCTGTGTTTATTTAATGTTTAGTAAATGTATGTACAGCCACACCTCACTGATCAGCTTCTCATAGTAATTTTAGTTCTATCAATAACTAAGTTAGGATATTCTTGCACAAATGGCAACAATGGTGTCGAACACTGCATAATAATTTACTTTGCGGCTTTTATAATATACAACAGACAATATATTCTTATCAGAGTTTACTTCACTTTACTATTAAAACCATTAAGCCATAAAAGTAAACAGTTCACTTTGTACAGCTACAGAGGTCAAGAAACAATATAAATAATAAGGACTATTGCAAAAACAGGCAGTTATCTAAGAACAAGTCCTAGTTGAGATAAGATACTACATTGGATAGGAGTTGTTTGCAGATAGAAGTGTGAACTCAAACACTTTACAACAGTTAATACTCTAATTCACATGTACATGTTTGGGTATTAATCAAACCAACAGATGAAGCTTGAATTGGCTTTAACCTAAACCAAAATGAATAAGTTGTAATTGAATCACAAAAAGGTCACTTTCATATATTCAAATTTAATAATGAATAATTTGAACAATAGACAATTATAAATGAATAATTAAACATAAATTTTTTTGAAACAGAATGAAAATGTTCTTACTTCCAGAAGTTAGATCTATAGCTTATACTATTGAATATGTACAGTTTTCAAATTCAGTAATCAACAGAATAATATTTCTAATTAATTATCAGTTTCACTTTTTATGTCGGTGGTTAAACAATCCTGCTCTTGTGGAATATTAAAAAAAAGCTCATCATCAAAGCAAGACTTGTCATCGGGGGAAGCAAGATACGGTATCTTAAGCATCAACCCTGTCAACACCCCCCCTACTGAGGCTATCGCAATGGTACTTCCCAAAGCAATGACTTGGTACATGACCTGCTCCTGTACAGTGCGTCCCAGACCTGGTTCCAATCCGGGGATTAAATTCTGAAGCTCCTCCAAGCGGGGGTCTCCCAACTTGGGTGCAAGATAAGGAAATGTCTGGTAGAGGCTGGGGCCATAAGTTTCCTCAGTGGCCAGCAGGATGGCACAGATCCCGGCTACTGATGCAATAATACCAGTTAGGCCATGGAGGTTGTGGATACCACACTGGTCCTGAAGATGTAGTCTTTTGGACAAGAAAGGGCTAAGATACTTATATCCTAGCATGCAAGCTGTGCACCCTAGTATTCCCAGAACATAGGCTCCGACAGGTGAGATCATCATGTCCACTGAGGCTCCAACAGTAACACCACCAGCCAAGGTGACATTTTGGATATCAGCCATGCTGAGCTTGCCATTTTTACTAAGCATGGCGGAGAAGGCGAACGCCGTCAATGTCGAGGCACTCAGGCCTATAAATGTATGAATAATGGCTCTATGTTGGTCATCCCCCTTTAAGGCCAATGCTGAGTTGAAGGAGGGCCAGAACACCCAAAGAAATAGGGTACCTAGTACAGATAATAGGTCGGATTGATAGCTAGTTCCCTCATTTGAGTGAGTCTCATTCAGACTTGGTCTATACAGTATAAAAGTGACACCCAAGCCAAAGTAGCATGCAAAAATATGGATGAGGATAGAGCCACCAGCATCGTTGATCTTCAGATAATTGACAACCATCCATTCTGTAATGCCAAATATTGGCACCTCCAAGAACGCCATGACCTACAAACAATAAATAATTTATTATTGACAACCAACATAAAGAGCTGTGTTCTAAAAGAGATGACGTCAACCTCTAAACTTACTAAGAGCTGAACAGGACTGGTCTTTCCCAACACTGCCCCAAAGGAGATCAGCACAACTGCGCAGGCAAACTCTGCGTTGATCAGGTTTAATACTCCTAGATGAATCTTCCCATCACTGAAGAAATGGAAAAATCCCTGGACCAAAATGGCCCATTGAATAGCAAATGTGGCGGTCAGAAAGTTAAACACCATACCCCCAAATCCATAGCGCCGAAAGAAGGCCAGAAGACAGCCAAATCCAATAAAAATCATCACTTGAATGTCAGCAAAAAAGGTGTAGTTTTGGTACACTGCATTGTCCATAGGAATTGTCTTGTTATTTTGCAGACGTGCATTGGTGTTGTCATCATACGTGACAAATACAGCATATAGGACAACTATCATGATTTCCAGGGCGAATACAAGAGTAGGAAGTTGTATTCTTAAACTTGTGGAAGTTTTTCCCATTTTGCTGGCCTATGAGATGTCTCTCAATAACTGTCGTCTGATTATTCCTTAGTGGAGCATATCTCTGGTTTATATAGTCTTAGATCTGATAAGCAAGACAGTGTCTATTGGTGCAGAGTGGGTTTTTTTAGGGAGGGCCATTTGCACTTTGGCCTTGTGGTAGTATTGGGTTTTCTTATACAACATAACTTTTTACAGCTTGGACCTTACCTCTTGTTACTTTCTTACAGCAAGGGGTTAAATGCAGTAACATTTCCGAAGATAATGTGATTTGCAAAGGAAGATTGCGTAAAAGTGCTACACAGTCAGAGTGGTTCAATAACATTGCATGGAGAACGTTATGTGAATAATTTTGGTGCAATGAATAATTGGTACCAGTCACTCTGGAATTTGCATGTTCTTGCCTTGTGTCTTACTGTTCAATGATGTATAAGTGAGGTGATTTGTAGATATTACACTGCATCAATTCATTCATTCATTATCTTCCACTTTATCCTCAATTAGGCCCCCATGCCCATCCAGGGGAGAACGTTTCGGTCGCTGGGTAGATACACCCAGGACAGGGCCAATCTATCGCTGGGCGCACACACACACTCACACAGACAAACTCTATATGGGGCAATTTGGAGAACTCAATTGACTTGATCCATGTTTTTGGACTGTGGGGAAAAAACTGGAGAACCCGGAGTAAACCCACGCAGACACAGGGGAGAACATGGAAACTCCACCCAGATGGGGATTCGAACCGGGAATCCCTAGTGCAGAGAGGCGAACGTGCTAACCACTAAGCCACCGTGCCGCCTAAACTGCATCAAGTTGTGTATATTCAAAAAACAAACATTACATTATGTGTAATATTCATTAAATTTATCTATTAAAAACAAGAGTAATATTGTCTTTGAATCCAATATTCATAACGCATAAAAACATTCATAAATCTTTATAAAGTTTTCATAATGCTTTATAACACTGGTCGTAAGCTTTTTTTTATTGCACATATATGTTCACAATCACACTTACAAAGTATTATAAATATATAAGTATTTATAAGTATTACCTGCCATAAGGCATTTAAATAGAATGTGGCATAAGTGCTTATAAAATATATTATATTATAACTGTTATTTAACTTAGTATTGACCAGTGTCATTAAGCTTTATAACATTTGCTAATAACTGATAATGAACTTATAAGCCCTATTGAAAGACAAAGTGTTGTCATTTATTACAAAAGAGACTGCATCAATATTAGTACATAATGACCTATAAAAGATTATAAATGCTTTGTATAGATTTTAAGTTAAATGAAATCATATTGTAAGAATGTTGTAAAGCCTTATGTTATATTGTTATTTTTATTTCAACATCATTAAAAACACTGCAAACACATGTAGTAAAATGACAATTTATTGCATTTGTGCAGACAATTCTATAAAATGGTCCAGAGAAACCATTAGCCATGTAATATAGAAGCATTTGACAAGATAAAACAATAGTCTCTGATATTTTTTTATAGTTAATATAGAACACAATAGAGAATAATATATATTTTAATTTTTTTTTTTAAATCTCTGAACCCGCATGAACACGGAAATCAAACAGCTAAGCTACGATATGCCTTTAAATATATGTTATTTACAAAATTAGCCACCACAACTCAAGCCATTCCTTTTTAGTACACGTCACACAAACATTCATTGAACTCGTTGTTGGAACCTCTCACACATGCACCCACATAAAAAATACCTCTTCCTAAAATGAGGGAGAATTAAAATGGTGAACATTAAACATCTAGAACATCTAATATGGATAACGTCTACATAGGCTACAGTCCAAAACATTTGACTGCTCGGAAAAACATATCGTTAAATGCTCTGCTTCGGTCGTCCCTGCAGTGCTGATTTTGTAGGAACATTTTCATGGGTCAGTTAGGAAGACTGGGTTGCATTCGTGTGATGGAAATCAACAGGACTGCAAAACACACACAAAGGTTTTTGGAGGGATTTTCCACAAATTTAGCGGTTACCACTGCATCAGCGTTAATAAAAATCCGTTCAGATATCAAGAGGAATCCTATATTTATATAGGATGAAGATGTCACAGTTTATACTAGGGGTTTATCAAAAGCCTTTCTTGTCAGATGCAAAAACAACAGCCCTTTGTTTTCAATAGCTTAAATAATTCTAAATGGTAATTCATTAATATGTTGTAACACAGTTGTACTACTGGCTGTAACAGGTTATTAATGATGTACTCAAGCCACCATGATTGAATTTGTCAATGATTATGTTATTACTGGTATGATCACTGGCATGTTAAAGTATTAAAATATTTTTTACGTGTTGTATAGGCTACACATGTTTACAATTACATAATGTAGGAATGCTTTTTGGTCTAAAATTTAGAAAATAAAATAATCAGAATGCAATTTTCAAGACCGCTCAGGAGCCTCAGGTTGCTGACCACTGGAAAGGAGAGTTGAACCTGACTCATCCAAGATCCCATTAAAACAGTTCTAATCCTAATAATTAACAGCAACACTTGCCAAGAAGAAAGTGCAAGAAACCTTCATAGACTTTGATTGTAGATTGAGATAGAGGACAACTTTGCATGTTGTAAAACTTTCCGCACTCTTTTTATATGACTTTAACAGGAATGTAAAGCAGCTGATAAGAATGTCGGATGAACAAAGCAAAAAGCAACACCAACACCTGGAAACACCATCAAAGGTCAATGGACCGTTTGCAAATCATTGCATGGCTCAGCAACTGCATCATCCAAAACTGATAAGTCTATAAAGCTACATTCTTTCAAAGACTTCACGGTGTTTACTTTATTCATGAACATAGCTGTGAGAACACTAGATGAGGGGGTACTGTGTGTGGCAAGTGACACGGTGGATAAGATTTCCTTTCATGTTTTTTTCTGGGGGGGGGGGGGAGGGTGTACTAATTGTAACACCCATATTAAAAAAACATCAGAAAATAAACGTTTTCGTAAATAATCCTATAATGTATATACATTGGACCATTTAAAGATTAACAATATTAATATAATCACTTAGCATAATGTGTACGAGGTGTTTTTTTATTCATAGTTAAATGTACAGGTCCACTCTCATCCACCATCATCCCTCCTTCCCACAGCCTTGGATAATCCATAATATAATCCTATGTAATAAAATAGGTTATGCTAAAGTGTTTATCCAGTGAGAAGAAATGACGACTCTATATAATCACTTATTGCATTTGTAAAAGTTATTACGCCCTTTTGTATATCTTAGGATACATTGATACGGCAACTTTAACCAGGCAACATCATTCTGTGCAAATTCAGTTCAGATTCAGTTCAAACCACCCACCCCTCTGCACCATGTTATTGGTTATCCATCACATTCTTGCATTAGGTCCTACAACGTCTGTGCAGCAGTCATAAAGTTTATAGCACCTTCGGAAACACCTGCAGTATATTCAAAATACAAAGCGAAATAACTGGTCATTTCTTTAAATACTGCTGGACTGCTAGTAGAAAACGTTCACAGCAGGAAGGCTACGAGTCAACATTGCATAATAAGTCATGATTACAACTGTAAGATCTGTATACCTTTATAGAGTGAGATTCCCTAATAAGACATGTACTGCAAGCAAGGAAAGCAGATAAAATATTTGAAGCAATATTGGACTGTGACATCACAGTGAATAGTTCCGTTCTACTTATATTTTAGAGGAACGTTCAACAGAAATGTCACTCAGAGGAAAGAATTCTACAGCACTGAATTGCTACGGAAGTTTACATTTGCTCGAATTATCAGTCTTCATTAATGGCACAGGTAGAACGTTTTAAAGACAAGTTTAGCGAGGTGAGATTGAGGTGGTTTGCATATGAACAGAGGAGGGATGAGGTTTATATTGGCAGAAGGAACCACCAGAGTGGAGAAGGTTTGATTTGGTTTATGAATGGTTAAAAATGATTCAGTCATGGGGGACAATTTACCTATCCCCATTCCCATACAGAGGAGAACATTTCAGGCACTGGACAGATGCTCCAAGGACAGGGGGCCAATCCATTGCTGGGCACACACTCACACAGATACACACACTATATAGGGGGAATTTAGAGCAGCCAATTCACCTTGAATCCACATTTTTTGACTGTGGAAGGAAATCAGAGAACCTGGTGAAAACCCACGTGGACAGAGGGAGAACATGGAAACTTCACCCACGTCAGGATTCAAACCTGGATCTCCAGTGCTGAGAGGTGGACATGCTAACCACTACAACACCATGCCACCCCGTGGAAAACTTATTCAATAAAGGATGCCCGTCTCTTGTAAATAACAATATACATATAATTTACCATAAATAGATTTACTATAGATTTCAGAAAAAATAAATACTCTGCAGTATGGTGCATTAATATATATACTTAACTTAATATAAATTACTTGGAGGAATGTAATTCAATTTAACCACAGGCAAGAATTCACTTATCACTACTTATATATATATATATCTTTATATATATATCTTTATATATATATATATATATATATATATATATATATATATATATATATATATATATATATATATATAAGATATATATATATATATAAGCACTTAACTTCAAGTAAAAAGCCAGGTGAAAGTCATTATTTGTTAGTTTGATACTAAGTCCATCTTGTTGATTGAGCTGTATATCAAACAACTAGGTAGTTATTTGAATATAGAGAACCTGGTATAGCAAGTACATTGTCTGTTCCAAACCCTGTAAAGTCCATGAACGCGGAGATTCCGTCAACTCAAATTACGCCTTGGCTAACTAACTACTGCAGGCACTAGGCTCAGACATACTGAAATCTCATTTACTCTGTAACACTTTTAGTGCTATGCAGAGACATGGGTGCTCCGGCTCAGAAGTTGGAGATTTAGCAGATTACAATTAAATCAACAATGCTCATGGGGCAGGAGGGGTTGCTACACTCTCTCCTCTACAATCACAGTGATACTAACCAATCATGGGTGCCTGTGATCTCATGAATATAAAAGTGTGGGGCTGGTGGCTTGCGATTTGGTGAGCTGCTTGCAGTCTTGAAATAGAGAGGTGATACAGATCAGTGAACTGTCAACCATGAAGCTTGATTTAAGGCATTTCAGTGTGTCTTTGCTATTGTAATGATGGGAAAATATGCCATGTGCAGCAACAAAACGTGCAAAGGGTATGTACTAATTCTCTATATTATTCATAGGTGTATTAGGACCGTAACGTGTAATAAACCAATCAGCGTGTCACTTGCCATTCCCTTTAAAAGCCAGGTGGTGCTTTGAATTTTGCGGATTGCTATTTCAGCGCTGCAGCTACCTGGACTCAATGCGCTGCCCCATGAGGTTCTCCATGTTTTTGTGAATGGAGAATACACAATGTGGTGTAGACTTAGTATCTGCATTTTTTCTTGTACAAATTCAGCCTGTTTACATCTGGAGAGGTTGTTTTCAGTCAGTGGTGCACCTGGGTTTTCCGTGGCCAAGATAACAATATGCGAGAAATGTACCTGAACACACCTCATTTTTATGGCCACGCCTATCGGGGAATATATTTATAAAGCAGCAATGCCATTTATGTGACGCAGAAGGGATGTGCCTTACGCAGTGTGCAAGATGGGACCCATGGTGGTTGAAATGAAAAATTTAATACAAGATGAAAAAATATATATCTGAGCCTGCATAGGTGCCTGTCAAAGTGATCTGAAGAGAGATCTTAATGTCATCTGGCTTCCTGCTTAAATCAGTTATGCAGCCTGTATTTGGTACGGGTAAGTGAGATATATTTACATGTCCGTGTAGCCTTTTAGTTCACAATTATACACAACAACAAAATGAGCTTTTTCTTTACTAGTAGGTCTATTCACTTACTTCTTACTATACTTCTCCTCACTGTAATTATACCAAAAATAATATTTTGTAGATATTTATAGGATCTACTCTACTCTAAGTAAACAGACAACCATGAGTGTCAGTATCTATGCTGATGTGATATTAGATAATATTTGCAGTATTAAAAAAAATAAAGGCCAAGGGAACATTCGTTTGGTAGCTTGGTATAGAAACAGTACTGATTAATATTACCACATCGATGCAAACCAAAGTCCCCGTCATCAAGAGTATCTGTTGTATTTTCTGTTCATGGCACAAATTGCACATTTTTATGTTTGGCAAAGAGCTCATAAGATTATAAGATTATTATAATTCAAAAATCGCTGATAAATCTTTTTTTGTGTGTGTGCGTGAAGATAAATACTTAAAATACACATTATTCGAACTTTTCTCCATTTAAAACATAGTTTATGCTGTTTAAACTAATGGTCATCACTTTTTTATAGAGATACTATTCATATCATGTATACTACAGTATGTACATTTGCGTATGTGCTGATGCTGCTCACTAGATATTCTGTGTACACAACAATCTAAAGTGAAGCAGATGCTTGTTATTGAAATACCACAGCTGCATCGCGGGCACCAGGTTTCCAACAATGTGCAGCGCCCTGTGTCTTTAAATCGTAGTCCACAATAAAAAGTAACTATGTTTTTTTTTTCTTAACAACACCTGCATGCACACTTACAAAACACAATTACATGGATATTCTCGCACAGTTAGTTTTCAGTGTTCATACCAACTGATGATATGTGAATGGTAATGGCGAGAGCGTAGACGGGGTTCGAGTGACACACACACACACACAAGAACACACACACCCACTCACACATGCATACGTTTGGTTTGCATTGTGGGGATTTTACCTAGATTTCTATTCATTTCAGCAAAACCCAAATCCTAACCATATACACTACAACCCAAACGTTAAGCATAACCTTACACTAACCATACAACATGATTTTTACTCCAAAACTGAAGGAGCTCCATTGTGGCGACCAGCTTGCAGTCTCTGCAATTACATGAGGTCCCCACAGTGTGACTGTGTAAACAGGTTTCAGTTCCCACAATGTTACATATACCTGGTACACACACATACGCACATGCACACACACACACACAAATGTAGACACTCAAATTCAAAGTGCTTCTCAGGATTAGATCATCTGATCTTATAAAGAGAATTCTCATTCTCCATACTGCTTATTCCTAATTATGGTCATCAACCGCTGGAGCCTATCCCAGCATCAACTTGGTGAAAAGCAAGGAAATACCCTGACAGGTCACCAAAACATCGTCAATATGTTTTGTTTAGTTAAAATTTTTTCATGTGAATTTGTTGGACTGCAGGCAGGGTGCAAGACAGCAATGAGCATCCTGACGTGCATCGTGCAGCGTGTAGGATGGGGTTATTTATGTTTATAATATGTTTCAGTTAATATTTCTTTATCTAAAGTCCTTATAAATAAATGCAGATGGGTTTTTCTCTTTACAAAATCACACCTGGCTCTATTATAATACACAGTGGAAGACATATCCAATAACACCTTTTGTAAAAACGCTATTTAAATATTTAGTTTTGACTTCAGCTGTCTCAGCTCAGTCTTAATGTTTGGTTCGTTGTAACTTTGGGATCTCAGTCCTCAGAGAGCTGTGAATGCAGCTGTCTAGCTGAACAGGCTACACTGGACTGATGGACATTGCCTAAAAGAGTGAGAACTTCATGAATTGTACTGTACATGAGGACGGACAAACAGGCAATCGACACATAGTGACTGCTGGAGTGATAATTAAGCTGGTGTAATTACAGAGGTCTCAGATTATGTAGTGCAACATTGTCTGATATGTGCTGGGACTCTATTGCTCGTGGTAGAGTCGGAGGATGTGGAAATGTTCAAGTCTATGCAGAAAGAACATGGCATGTAAAAGAGTTGGAAGGGGGGGGAGGGTTCTCTCCTCAAGAATAGATGGTTATGACCTCACGTCCACCGCCACGTACGAGGAGGACTCGATTAAGACCTTCAGTCAGGACTTCCAGAAACTCCATATCTTTAAAACGCTAAGTCAAGGAGCCAAAAAAAAAAAAAAAAAAAAACAGAATCATGCAGTATCATGTAAAAAATGTTGCTTAGCAAATGTTATACAAAGTTTCTCCACTGTCTGTTA
The DNA here is from genome assembly GCA_019802505.1 of Corydoras sp. C115. NCBI lineage: Eukaryota > Metazoa > Chordata > Actinopteri > Siluriformes > Callichthyidae > Corydoras > Corydoras sp. C115. The sequence continues at coordinate 2,168,547 of JAFMOC010000074.1, read as the reverse complement.
TGGGGCACAGCATGCTGGTAAAATATGTGGACATGCCGGACTCAACCACATGAGACAGAACCAGAGGAAAAAAAGAAAGTGTAAAAAGTCAAATCATTTTCATTTCATCAAATAAACATCATGAAATTATTCTAAATGATCTCAGGACACATGCACAACTTACCTACCATGCATATTGCCTGACAATAGATTGAATGCCCATGTGAGCCCTATAAAAAGAAACATGCAGCAGAGGGCACTACTTCTACTACTCCTACACATCCGCAGTGTTGACCGTGCTGTGCTGTTGAGCACTAAAAAGGGCCCTGGTCCACCCCAACCATTCCTTTTATAGAGCACAGACACTCCACTGGACAACTAACAGATTGTAAAGGATCTGTCACTACCATCTTGGTGCCAGATACCACAGCACACCTTCAGGAATCTAGTGTAGTCCATGACCCAACTGCACAGGGGCCCCAGCACAATATTAGGAAAATTGTAAGAATGTTACAGTGTAAGTGTATGACCTAACTGGAGATGATTTAAACTATTTTGCCTTAAGTTAATTAATTTTTCAAAATTTTCAAACTCACCTGTCGTGAAAATAAAATATTAACAGCTCAACAAAACGAGCCGTGAAATGAGAGAGAGAGAGAGAGAGAGAGAGAGAGAGAGAGAGAGGGAGTGAAAGTAACAAAGGAAGGATACAGTTTTCCTCTCCGGTGCGGTTTTTGGGAGGACCAGGCATGTTCAACAGGACCAGCTTAGCCTCCTGTGACTTTTTCATAATGATTTCATTAAGTTTCTGTGCATGGTGCATGCGCCTTACATTGCACTGGTTTCTGTGGAAATAAATAAGAAGACATGTTCCTTCTGAGGCCCTGATGATGCTCTTACTGTATGTTTTATAAAAAGTAGGTCACCTAAAGACAATATCAAGGCTGATTTGTATTATACACTGTACGGTTGGGGTCCTGATCATTGTACACAGTATGTACACATTATGTATCATAGGCCACAAAAAATTCTACAATTTCAGACTGTAGTTTGTCTTTTCAGTAAGTGGAACTGATAACATGAACAATAAGTGGAGCAAAAGAAAAAGATTTAATGTTACAGCATTGATATCTAGGGTAAAATTGAAGATAATTAGAGGCTACTCACAGGTTTTCCCATTCCCTGAGGCATAACCAAGAGAGAGCAGAGTTAAAAAGAAGCTTTTTATACACAACATAATGCAAAAGCAGGTAATTTACATTGCATTAAACATTATAGATTGCTATTTCAGTGGTGGACTCAATGTGCTGGTCCATGAGGTACTCCATTTGACTGTGAATGGAGAACACACAGTATAGTGTAGACTACATATCTGCATTCTCTGTATAAATGCAATGAGATTTTATATATTTATATATATATTTATATCGTTTAGCAGCTATTCTAGATAACCACCTGTTTAAAATTTTTTACAAGCTATTGGTACATATTGGTTACACTTAAAGAACTGTAAGATGTTAAGAGGTGAGGCCAGTTTCTGCTGTGTGTAATCCTAATTGTATCATGTCATCTCTAACTCTATTAAGTACAAATACTCAACACTTAAATCTCCCCCAGTCGGCTGCGCCAGCTGCTTCAGATGACATTACTCACGGTTTAATGTTGAACATGTCTTTGGCAGTTTCTGGATTAGCCACAGATGGATTCTTAGACTTGTCCAAGTCATCGCTCCAGGTCATCTGTGCCTCCTCTCCAGGAGTCATGGCCCCTGCATCTGTTGGGGTTGGAGAGACAGGACTTGTAGGAGTGGGTGTAGTATTTTTACCTTGGATGAGTTGGACCTGGTGGAGAGAGGAACGAGGGACAGACTGAGAGGAGAAGAGGGCCGAGAAAAGATTGAAAAAGGAAAATAACCAGGAAAAGCAAAATAAAGAAAATAACTTAATTGGGATTAAATTTATTTTTAATTACATCTGGTTAAGATTATAAAATCTACATTCAGAACATAGGGTGTTCTAAACCTGTATTCCTTGTTCCTGTTGGAAGTAAACTCCATGCTTCAAGATCACACTCTGCATAACAACTTTCCACCAGTAGGTAATAAATGAGATAAGCAAATGAGATAGAGGAGAAAGTTGGTTTCGGCCAAGTGGTGTTGTGGTGTGGTGGTGAAGGTGTGGACAGAGAAGAGACTGTACCTCTTCCTCTGGTTTTTCTGGAGAGCTTCCCACTGCAGACTCTTCAGTAATACTCTTCTGAGGATGTAGATTAGATGGATTCTTGCGGCGGATGGATCCACGGGAAACATCTGTGATGCTCTGAATCTAGAATTTTAAATTATTGGAAGCGAGGGAAACTTTATATTTTGAACCGAAACTAAAGTAAATCATCTTTACATCACACCGCATCAATCAGACGTTGTAGCAACATTCTTGCAAGCAGCTAACAAAAAAAAGCAAAAAGACTCTATTTCAGCTCACCAGCAGAGAAACCGGAGATTGTTGTAGAACTTTAGAACTTTATTGTGAATTATGTAACGGAAATGCAGATTAATATAAACAGCAAACCACTCCCAATAAGCACTCATACCTCTCTCTCCCATTCGTTCTTGGTGAGGTGCATCTCTTTGAGTATCCGAGACCTCTGTTCCATCACCAGGGTCTTTCATAAGTGTATTCTGATATATCACTGTCATGCTGTGGACCGAAGCAGAAGTATCATCTCTGGGTTTGTATGGGGATATGACAATGCAGAATGAAGGAGGTCTTACCATCTCCACCACCTCCACCTCAGCATCAAGTCGCAGGTGATAAAGGAAGGTCAGCAGGTCCTTCTTCAACTGAATGCTGTTGTCATCCATCTGAGCCACGGTGAAGATGCGCATTTTGCACTTTCTCCACACCTAAACCCCCCAAAACATTCGTTTAGACTAACAAAAGTCCAATATTGAATAATGTTGTAAACTGGAAATAGGTTGTTTGTCCTGTGAAACTGAACCTGTATTGCTGTTATTAGACTAAAAATTGTTTTTTTTTTACTAATTATTGCTGATTTAACCAATGTAACCTCCTACTAAAGGCACATCCAGGGCAGAACGGTTTGCGCACTGGGCAGATACACCCAAGACAGGCCACCAATCAAGACAGACACACACTCACTCACACACACACTCCCACGACACACACACACACACACACACACACACGCACACACACACACACACACACACACACACACACACACACACACACACGCTTGAGACCTACTGATTAGGTTGTTCTCTCACTTGGAAGTCGCTTCCAATAAAATTGTCTGTAAAATGACTAAATGTCAATGTATGTAGTTAATGCGTGTAATTCTACGTAAATGTAAAACCATAAATTGTGGTCAGGAGTTCATATTTTGAGTACAGCATTATTATGTGTATGTGTGCGAGTGTGTAATAGTGTGTCTGTGTGAACCTTATGTTGGCGCAACAGGAAAGGCAAGAGCATGAGCATGCCTCCATCATGAACAATCCACCAGATGTCAATGTTACCCTCAGTGAAGCGTTCGCCATTAGAAGGATATGCAGAAATGTTCTTTGGCACCAAAAGAGCCAGGCTAGCTGATGTCGTCTCCCGTACAGTCTCTAAACACACACACACACACACACACACACACACACACACACACACACAGAGACAGAGAGAGAGAGAGAGAGAGAGACACCCACATCCTTTATTTCCATTCCTTTGTCCCTTTAGCTAAAAAAACAATACTTTGTATCAGTATTTATGATACATGATAAGTTCATTCATAAAGCTTTATAAAGTATTCATAACTATTTATAACATTTCACATAAGCACATAGATGTCATGTGTTATAACAATATGACATAGGGCATTATAACACAACATGACATAATGCATTATAATATAAACCTTTAATATAAACATTAGATTTTTTGGAAATTCTTATTTAATACCTGATGATTTGACTTTTTTAAGTCTGTGAAAAAAGCATTTATAAACTGTTTATAAGTCATTATGTACTAACATTGATGCAGTCATTAGCAGTTATAAGCACTTATAAAGACATTCTGTTATAAAGCTTTATTTCATGTTCAAATAAACTTAATGAGTGTGGTTAAGGCTTATAACAAGTGTTATTAAACATTATGAATACTTTCTAAAGCTTTATTAATGTGTTTATAATGCAATATGAATGCTGGATTCATAGAATTATAAAACTCTATAGATTAGAATCTAGAGTATTCATGGGTTGGACATAACTGAATGACTATCACATATATATATACTCAGGAGTAAACATTAGCATATAACTCTAGATATTGATGAGGTCACACGTTATATTAGCTTTTACCAATGAAGTTCCTAAGCTGGTCATTGTTCTCAGGTTGCTTCCAGTTCGTGGGGAAGCTGACGAGCACAGTATTGTGCCTTAACCCACCAAGTCCGCCTGTCTGAATCAGGTGGGAGGTGGCATTACGCAGGTTAGAGGAGATCACAACCTGAGAGAAGCCCTTCACTCGCTCTGTCTCCATTAACTTCTTAAGAGTCTAAGAAAAATAGAGATACGAGGAGAACATCATGTGATAGAAGACACGTTTTTAAAGATAGAAGATGAGATGCTAGCAAATGGGTTCATTATCAACAAATAATAATAAGCAATATAAAAACAAAGTGTTTATGTCTTTCTGCCAATTATCTGTTAACGATCATCTAACACACCTTCCATTCTTTAACAATTAAATATATTATTTAGGTGAAAACACAAACAACATTTAACTTTCGATGGACATTAATCAAGGTTTCTTCCTTGAAAACAGCAAAAATAATGTAATTAACAAACACCAATTAAATAAAAGTCCGGTATTTCTAATGCATTTAGAAGTGCATTCACAAAAGCTTTATCAAGTATTCATAAGTCTTCATACCATTTGTCATAAACCTCTGTAATGGATATATATTATAGTGTTATAACAATATGACAAGTATTAATAACACAAAGTGACATAATGCCTATTGAAGAACAAGTTAAACAGATAAAATATACATTTTGAATGATTTTATAATGCATTATAAATACTGGATTCGTGCAAACTTTTAACCTATTTTTTCCCCCATAACTTCTGTTTCGCTTCTGTTTGTTTATTACATTTTTCTTGCTGTTTTTCTTGGAGTGGAAACTGTTTCAGGCACAATGGATTAACATTTACACCAAGGCAACCAGAATGGCTGGAAAGTATCAAAGACCTGTTCAGCTTTCTGGGCTTGTGGATAGTTGTTGAGGAACGTGCCCTCAATACAAGAGCCCACAAGGGTCAAGCCTTTTCCTGCCTTCAGCTGATTGGTCAGTGAGAGGAGACGTGGCTGTTCTACAGCCTGCTCACCATCCAGTCCCACCAAGACCAAAATCTGCGGCCTGCAAAAGAGATTAAAAAGAGATGAACAGTGAGTCAACAGTGGCCTCTGATTCATTTTTAATCACAGGTTTTTAATTTTGAATCTTTTAAAATTATTATTGTTGTTGTTAGACATTTAAATGCTTAATTCCATCCTATTGTGACACATGCGACATATTTCCAACAAGTGATACATGAATGTAATGTTTGGTTCGTTTAATCACTGCAATTGGAAGAGTAATGCTGCTAACCTCCAGTTCTTCGTGTGTGGTGGTCCTTCCTCCAATCTCATTAGAGCATAACGTGCAGCACTGAGGGAGATGCCACGTATCCCATCACCCCACTCTTTCTCTGCACTAAATCAGACAGGGTCTGTATAAGCATTTATACACTGATCTCCATTATTCACTATATATACAATATTCTGGAGACCTCCCATCAAGGGATGTCTCAGGACTGAAAATTGCCTTTAATTAAAGAGCACAGCATATTGATCCAGCCGTTCTTAAACAAAGCCAAGAGCAAAATATGCCAACCCAGTCCAGCAGAGTGGCTATTAATAGAACATTGCTTAATAAGGGGCTTATTCGGTGTGTGCTTTGAGGCATCAAGGCTCATCACATTATGTCTTATTGCCAAGGTTTTAGCCACGTCTGCTTACCCACAGAACTCAATGTATTTGTAGATGCAGCCAGCAATGCCCATGGCTACAATGGCATAGTACCAGGAGCAGATAAACATCAGAGACAGACACAGGCTCATACCCAGGAAAGACAGGGCCCTGAAAAAAAAACCCAGTCCACATCAGTGTGAGAAATAATCTGCATATACAGCAGAAAGATCATCATTTATCATGCCTTATGCAGCTTGATTACTTTCTCCAAGCAGATGTAGATGTAGCAAGAAGCTTCAGGGTTTAATTAACAGCAGCATGAACGGGGTTTGCATGTTGTCCCCATGTCTGCATGACACATGGTGATGTTCTGAAAGCCGAGTCGGCGTGTTAACCATTCAGTCGTGTCGACACTTGGATACTCTATAGTTTCTGTTCGATAAAGTTTAATAGTGATGGTTTTTATGAACCTTTTATTTTATAAACTATCATGTACAAATGATCCAAATAGGGGGCAAATCTTTTATCCAATAAATCTAACAGCGTATATTTGACAATGTGAGTGGAAACCAGTCCCTGGAGAAAAACTACAACCAACCAATCGGGAATGGAACCCAGGAACTTCTTACTACAAGGTGGTTGCACTATCAGCTGAAGCTTAACTATTGTGACTTAAAGAGTCAACAGAAGACCTACATGCCCTTAATAAAGTGCTGGAAACATGCATGACCTACAATGGTTCTTTGGTTCATTCATTCATTATCTTCCGCTTTATCCTATATTAGGGTCGTGGGGGGGTTCCCCATGCCCATCCAGGGGAGAACGTTTCGGGCGCTGGGCAGATACACCCAGGACAGGACGCCAATCCATCGCTGGGCACACACTCACTCACACAAACACACTCTATATGGGGCAATTTGGAGAACTCAATTGATTTGATCCATGTTTTTGGACTGTGGGAGGAAACCAGAGAACCCGGAGGAAACCCACGCTGACACGGGGAAAACATGGAAACTCCACCCATGGGATGGGGATTCGAACCGGGAATCCCTAGTGCTGAGAGGCGAACGTGCTAACCACTAATGGTTCTTTGGTTACATGTCAAAATTGTGATTAAAGTTGTACCAACCAATGGTAAAATTTGAAGCGAGGTCTCCAGTTTGGGGTCCTGAGAAGCGTTTGCAGGGCACAGGCCAAGTTTACAAACATGTAGCACATCAGGAAGAACCTGTAAATGATTAAAATAGCTGCTTATAAAACTGGTCCCAAGTGTAAAAAGCCCACAGAAAAGAATGTTTCATTCTAATCAGATACAAGTTCAAAGCAAAAACAGAATCAATATATCAGCTGTGATACTAATACAGTTATTATTATGTATCATTACATACATAGACAGAATGGGTGCTACAGCATCAAGAGAAGCAATCAGAATCCCAATTTCGCATATGCTTGCTGTTAAGAGCAAAGCCCATGTGGGTTCACCGTTTGCCTTCCCATGGCCAAAAACCTGCAAAACACACCATTGCTCTGTATTTTATAAATTCTATCATTTCATTTAAACAGCATTTAAGGGGAACGCTTCCATTAATATGCTTCCACTCACCCGGAGGAAGGGGATGATCCCGTCTCGGGCTATAGCCTGTAAAAGACGTGGTGCCCCGGTCAAACTCTGGAGTCCTGCTCCACAAGTTGAGAAGAAAGAACCAAATACAATGACCCAGGGGGAAGGCCATGCTAAAGTACCAATGACCAGGTTGCCATTGACACCTTCACCAAACCTGTAGTCAAAAACAAGTACAACAACATTAGTGTGGTGTTAAGTGTAATTTTAATAAGGGTTGTGTGAAGTGGAATATTTATATATACTAGATCTGACGAACAACAAAGCCAACTCACTTGTCTCTTAAGACGACTCCATCCACACAAGCTCCGAAAAGAATCACACTGGACATGTCTGCAAATGTGGCACTCAGAAAAACACCATAAACATTTATACACTGGAATTTTGATTGAATTAGAAGAATGTATTTATCATAAGTTCTTCCCATATCTGTGTGGGATTCTTTTGGGTTCTTATCCCACAGTTCAAAAACATGGATATGGTGTGTGTGTGTGTGTGTGTGTGTGTGTGTGTGTGTGTGTGTGTGTGCCCAGCAATAGATTGGTGTCCTGTCCTGGGTGTAGTGCCCGAAACTCTCTCCCCTGGATGGGCATGGGGAACACATGTGGGAAACATTAAGTGGAAAATAATGGATGGATGAAACTCAGGTGGTGAACTAAAACCGTTTTTACAAAATTTCTGACACTTTTAGAAAATCTGACAGTCAATATTGAAGAGAATGAATCCCATTTTTAATGTTTTGAAATAATGCAGGAGCATTCTATTCGACAAACAGCCAAATCAGTAATAGGAATTAAATCATGCTTTATATTTACTTGTTACTTTATAATGTTGTGCTTTATGCTTTAAGACTTCATATTGGCTCATTCGATAGTCAGCATGAGATCATACAGGTGCACTGATTCAGGATACATATGATGGAGGTGGTTGTGATGGCCAGGATGGTGCCAATGGGAATGGACTTCTGAGCATCCTGCAGGTCACCGGATCGATTGGAGCCTGCCATGATACCTGTCACACACACACACACACACACACACACACACACACACACACACACACACACACACACACACACACACACACACACACACACACACACACACACACACACACACACACTGGACACTTTGCATAGACCTTATTCATGTATTGGAGACTACAGGAGAGTTAAAGGGGTGCATCGTGCGTCTTGCGTCCATTCCTAATTGCCATGCTACATTATCACCATAGTGTGTTTACCCATCAATAGATGTAACAGAGAAAAACAGCCAGAATTTGAGGAGGTGTAATCAGATTTACAGATATCACAGTTTCACATGGAGCTCAGAACAAATCCCAGAGATTCTGACTGTACCAACCTGTGACAGAGGGAAAATAAATTCCCACCAACAGGGTGAAGAAGCTAGTGATATCTGCCAGGACATATCGGTTAGTGTTGGTTGGCAGAGCATCGGGAGAAACCACAGCAGGTAGACCTCTCTTTTCCAACATGTCATTCTTTTTCATGAAGACGCTAAAAAGATTCTCTAGCAAAAAACAACAAGAAAATAATTTGAGTTTTACATCTCTCTACAAATAATACTAGCCTAACTTCTCTGCATTCAGACATTTGTTCACAAAATACATAATCATTTAATTAAGGTAATTAAAATGATGATAAATAAATTTTAAAATATTTGAGACATATATATGTATGTCTCAAATACATACATGGCTTAGTGGTGAATCCCATTAATAATAATAATAACAATAATAAAAACAATAATAATAATAGGCAGCACGGTGGCTTAGTGGTTAGCACATTTGCCTCTCAGCATTAGGGATTCCTGGTTCAAATCCCCATCTGGGTGGAGTTTCCATGTTCTCCCAGTGTCCCCGTGGGTTTCCTCCGGGTTCTCCGGTTTCCTCCCACAGTCCAAAAACATGGATCAAGTCAATTGAGTTCTCCAAATTGCCCCATATAGAGTGTGTTTGTGTGAGTAAATGTGTGCCCAGCGATAGATTGGCGCCCAGCGCCCGAAACGTTCTCCCCTGGATGGGCATGGGAAACCCCCCCGCGACCCTAATAGAGGATAAAGTGGAAGATAATGGATGGATAAATAAGTAAAAAAAAATTCTTCACTGAAAACTGTTTATAAGAGAAATGCATGAACACAACTGCAATGTTGGTCCAGAAAACAGGTATTTGCGTTTTTGCAATCTCCATAAGAATGCAGGTGGGACAGTTTGATAAGAAGAATGAGGTGTGTATAGAATATTTTTACCTGCTAGGATACCGCTGGAGACACCAGGAATTCCCTGAACTTGTGAAAGATTATTTGCAGTAAAATAAACATCACAGGTGGCATTAAGGAACTCTGAGTCGCAGAACATCCTCCAGAGCTTAGTGGTAACTGTGCTATTACCAAGCTCAATTGTTTTTGCACAAACATCTATTCCTTTAGACATGAGTGTTCTGTTACCCAGCACACAGACCCTACACAGGAGACAAAACAATCAGTGGCCTCTGTTAAACTTTAGCAAAAAAACTGTAACACATCTATCATTCATAAAGCATTATAAAAAATACCTAACACTTTAAAAGACCTGTTATAAGCCTCTCATAATCCCACTCTTTAAGTGTTATAGCAATAGGCCATACGACTTTATTACCAAAATATTTATTTATTTTAATTATTTATTTATTTTAAAATTATTTTAAAATTATTTTAATGCATTATGATGCTCTTCATTAACATTTTCTATCAATCTAATATTGATAATGTATTATATGTTAATTCATAAAGCTTTATGAACTATTATTTAAACTTTATAACATAAGCCTCCGTTAACATGTACAGTATATTGCCTGGTTGTCTGGAGAAGGTGTTCCCCCATTCTTAACCAACTAAGCTATAATGATTTTGCATGTTTGATTTCTATTCCCATCTCAACATGGATGGATTTTAATAAAAACAGAATTAAAAAGAACTTACGGAAAGTCAGGTGGGTCGAAGGCGGTTTTAATGACTCCGGCATAAACTGCCAGGATGGAGAGAACGACACAAGCAAGAAAGACCAAGGCCAGCTTATTGACGTACTTCACACCGACAAAAACAACCAGCGCCATTAAAAAGAGCACGATGGAGCCATATGCACGCATGTTATTGAGCATCCCAGCTTCAGCCTCGGCTCCCTCTAGACCTTCAATCTGAAAAATGGCAGCCTGTGGAACTATATAAATCTGAGGGAATAAAACAAAAGTAGTTACCAGATCATACAGTACATACTGATTAATATGCCATGTTATGCTTGATTTTGAGGTTACGATAAAAATCTACCAACACTGTAAAAAAAAATATATATAATATTATAAAGTAAAACAATAAATAAAAATATTTAAAAAAAAAACTTTACAGCAAAAATGTAAAAGAGCAGGTATTATTTGGGCATTATTCCTATCCCAGCAGTGTCACTGAGGTGTCTAAATGAAACTACAGCATCACCCCCTCACCGCATCAGTGTCACTGCAGAACTGAAAAACAATCCACCACCCAAATTACCACCTGACCAATAAAGAACAGAGAACCTAACTAAATACTAACAAAGTTATTAAAGAGACTAACAAAAGGAAAACAGCTGTACTGCACTCTGTAATTGTAAAACTACAAAGTTCATCTATATGGTAACTAAAGGAAATATATTATGGGGCATTTAGAGGGCGTGTCCAAACTTTTGACAGGTACTGTATATCAATATATGGTCACTTTGTAGACACTTGCATCCAAAGGCAAATACAAGAGAAACGTCAGTCAGTATTATCAATGTTGAACATTTGCTTATCTGCCTAGATTTTTCCCCCATCTCGTTTTTTATTGTTTATTTTTTATATTGTTGGTAAGCGTAGCACATGTTCTAAAATGTTCTAAAATGTCGGCATGTGAGTGAGTTGCTGTGAGGTTCAATACCAGAAGAATCTCAATACAGCCCAGAATATACATGGCTCCAGCAAAGGTGGTACCCAGGTAGAAACAGATGCCCACTGCCCCTCCAAACTCTGGCCCAAGGGAACGAGAGATCATGTAGTATGAACCACCAGCTAAAAAGGAATGTAGATATTTAGCAATGTTTGTCGAATATGTTTTTTCAAATCGACACAAGGCAACGTACAATATTATCCTTACATACACATGTATACCCTCTCCAAACTTACACACACACACACACACACACACACACAACATTTATACAACAGGAGCTTAAATCAGCTCAGAAGGGAGCTGTTTCACGTACTGTAGCTAACTGCCCATAAAGAGCAAGAAGACAGCCGTCCTCTGGGCTGTATAAACATACCCACACAGACAGGGCCCATTACATTTTGCTTACCTGGCACTACACCGTTTGTGGCAATCGCACTCATTGAAATGGCTGTCAGCATAGTCTGAAAATTAAAATGAAGACATCCAGTTATCTTTTTATTCCTGGTTGACTGAAGGCAAAATGTAGAACTTAAATTTTAACATTATATGAAATAAGTTTCCACACTTTATAATCTAAATGGATCTGGCCATTTAAATGAGTTTGTTAGCTACCAGACAGTCAATTGCTTTTAAGCCCAACTTTTGCTGAATCACGATCACAGACAATCCATACACACTCCCTGGTCAAAAATAAAAGGTTGCAAGTTCTATCTGCAGGAGGTCGAAACTTAAGTCCAAAATCTAAAAATAAAATTTCCCATCCATCCATCATCTTCCACTGGGTTTGGGCAGGGGGCGTTTCGGGCACTGGGCAGATATACCCAGGACAGTGCGCCAATCCATCAAACTGAAATGAGCTGTTTCAGATGACCTGTTTTATTCAAAAGAAATAACCTCTACATCTACTTAAAAATGAAAGTAATAAACACTAGGCAGACATGAAAGCAGGGCCTCTTACCGTGGAGCAGCACATGAAGACAATAAGGAAGGTTCCCAGGACACCCCCAACGCCCACCAGCCATGTCATCCTGAGGAAGAGAATCACACCAAGGATGTTCTGCATGCACGGCAGATACACTCCCATCACCGTGCCCATGCGAGGAGCCTGAAAAGTTCAATCAATGAGCAGTGATCAGTAAACACACAGGATAAACCCTGAGATCATTTCAATGCAATAATCGATGAATTGAGCAACCTTCAGTGTGTAAAAATATAAAATTAGGATAAAGTTATTAATAAAAGAGAAATTCATTTTTATAAGTCTCTGCTGTTATATAATGACTCGGGATATGATGCCTGTTAGATATAAACCTTAATGTAGATGCACCATTAGGAAGAACCTTTGAGAGGACAAAAACCTCACTAAAGATGTAAGAGGTATACACGCATGCCTGTCCACAGCTTGCATAAGGTATCGTGTTCTTCTATCTAATCTGTCCAGTTATCTTTTTTCTCCCTCACTGCCTTTCTATTTTTTCTCTCTTCTTCAGTGGGTTGATGTGATGAGAGTAGAAATCTCACCATGCTGAACCTGATGAATCCCGTTAATAATAATAATAATAAAAACAATAATAATAATAATAACAATAATAATAGGCGGTGGCTTAGTGATTAGCACGTTCGCCTCTCAGCACTAGGGATTCTCGGTTCAAATCCCAGTCTGGGTGGAGTTTTCATGTTCTCCCCGTGTCCGTGTGGGTTTCCTCCAGGTTCTACGGTTTCCTCCCACAGTCAAAAAACAAGGATCAAGATCAGTTGAATTCGACACACTCTATATGGGGCAATTTTTGGAGGTGTTAGTGAGTGTGAGTGTGAGTGATCTGCCCAGCACCCGAAATGTTCTCCCCTGGATGGGCATGGGGAATCCCCCCGCGACCCTAGACCCTAGAGGATAAAGTGGAAGATAATGGATGGATGGATGGATGGATGGATGGATAATAATAATAATAATAATAAATAATAATAATAATAATAATAATAATAATAATAATAAAAACAATAATAATAACCTAAAGGGACAAATTTCAGAATGCAGAGTCAGTCATGATGCTGCCTTCCTGGAGCAATGAGGGTTAAAAGCCTTGCACAAGGACCCAACTTCTGGTGGACCTGAGGTTTAAACCCACAACCTTCAGATTAATAGCACAACCCTAAAACCACTGAGGTATCACAGAACGGAACAGCAGTGTCTACTGGCTTGATTGGCTGGATATGTGGGAATTTTTGCAGAAGGTTAATTTTGTGGTCATGTCACGGTTGTGAGACGTCACAGGAAGACAAAGTGCTGCGCTCATCTGGGTCCTACGATTGCAGCACGCACCACCCCTGAATGCCAACTGAAAAGCACCAACCTATTTTAGGTATGAGGCTGTGAAGCTGCTACAGACTCCCCAGGGAAATTAATAAGTGTCAGTCTGAACACAGAAGAGGTGCTTTGAGGCAAAGACATGTCCGATCATGGTGCGAATAATAATTCCAGGCAATGTGGACCTGTCGTTGACAGCTGAGCTGTGTCCAAATGCGGATTTGCCAGGAAAGCAGGTGAGGTAATGGATTTCACCTGTGGCTTGTCTGTGTCAATTGCTTTTGTGTGTGTGTGTGTGTGTGTGTATGTGCGCTTGCATACCTGCACAGTCTTCTTACGAGTGCCCTCATTGTTTTCAGCCTCCTCATGCTCTTTACTGCCCTGTGGCAGGTTGGAGTAGTTGGCTAGGCTGCTCAGCAGAGAAGATACCATAGGACTTGTGTCCATTTCCTCCTGCAGCAAAGAGAGAGAAAGACAGACATGTCAGCAACTGTACAGTTTACAACCTTAAATCTAAATGTGTATTTACAGTCCAAAAACATGGATTCAAGGTAAGTTGGATGCTCTTAAATGCCCCTATATAATGTGTGTGTGTGTGTGTCTGTGAGCAAGTGTGTGTCCAGTAATAGATTGCTGCCTTGTCCTGGGTGTATCTGCCCAGCACCCAAAACATTATCACCTGGATGGCCATAGTGAACCTTCTACTGTCATTCTAATAGAATATTAAGCAGAAAATAATGGATGAATGGATTAATATTTGGTCAAAATGATTAAGGGCATTCCTCAAGGGGCAACACTGGTAACTTTGTTGGTCTACAGATTTGAACCTTCGGAATGATAGCACCCTAAAGCCACACTAACTACTGAGCTACCACACCCGTGTGTTAGATGTTCACAGTTAGATGTTCACAGAAGTCATTCACAGTGTCAGGACTAAACTCTTTCTAAAAGTTTTTGGATGAGAAATGATTGAGTTCATATTCATATAGACATTTAATAAAGAATTGACACCCCTTACACTTTTGTAAAGACAGTTATTATATCTTTTCATGTGAATTAGTTTTCCTTACTTAATTATCTCATTATAATACTGCTTATGTTCTCAATTTTAAGAATGTAGGTCATAAAAATGTACACAGTACCTCAAACAGAGCCATGTGCTTGCTGTCATACTGCTGGCTCTTCTCAACATCAATGCTGGTGCTGCTGTTGATAAAGGGGCTGCTCTCTTTGGGGTTTCCATCTCCTGTAAACAAATGTCAAGTTCAGTATTATTACTCTATGTCAGCATGCAGTTTCACTGTGAGAGGAAATTCTGTTCCACTTGGGAACATGGTGCCACGACAAATAACAGAACGACAGAATATACTGCAAATTCTAAGATTATTATTATCATTATTAATTTGTGGCAAGGTCAGCACAGTGATCGTGGTTTGCATGTCCGCTTCTTTCTATGTTCTCCACGTGTTTCCTCCAACAGTCCAAAGACATGGATTCATGGTGAATTGTATTCTTATAATTGCCCCTTTATGGTGTGTGTCTGTGTCTGTGTGAGTAAAGGTGTGCCCAACGATAGATTGGCGTCCTGTACTGGATAGATTGGCGTCCCCCCCCACGACCCTAATAAAGGATTAAGCGGAAGATAATGATATTATTTGATTATTTGATAACTGGAATTGTTTTTAATTAAGGGTGTTGCTACATCAAAGTAAAAAAAAAATCAATGCTACCTTTTTCTTTTTTTTATTTTATAACGACCTGATTTTGAATATATCTATGAATATATGGATAGGCGTGGTGATCTTAATGTGACGTGTTTAGTTAAATTTGTGAGGTGTTGCTATCTTGGGAATGGAAAATACTGGTGCACCACTCGTAAAAATTTCTCAAAAAAGCATTTTAATTACAAAATAATAGTAAAGATTTTTTTTATTGATCCATTCAAGTTGTGGGCATGTCTGTTAGAAAAATTCCCTGTATCCACTTGGCAGCTACACTGCAAATATGTAATAGTATGTCAGTCAGAGAACCGTATAGCCATCAGCTTCCAGCACAAGCAAACAATAAAAGCTGATTACATAAGTATGTGTCTAAGCCTCCTGGTATTCTCTGGATAATGTTGGGCAAGTTTAGTTTGTCCCTTTTGTACATGTTGGATTATATTTGGCACAGCAGAGAGAGCGAGAGAGAGAGTGCGGGAGATGCTGTAGATAGAGATACACACACACACACACCTCATCACCTATTGTTGCTACACTCACTGTCCATTTAATCAGCTTATCAGCCTGTGGTCCAGGTTTCAGCATCCTTCGTTATTCCACTTTAATATATTTAATGGTCATGACGCCCACAGGGCCACCGCAAAGCAGGTATTGTTTGGTTGATGGCTGATTCCTAGTGCTGCAGTGACATTGGCACAGTGAAGTATTGAAAATAAGGAATAAATAATAATAAAATTAATATATTAATATATATCTCAGGACATGTGCACATCTAACATAAAGAAGATCACACCAGACAATACCTTAAATGTGCAAGTGACCCCTAAAAACAGAAACATGCAGCAGGTGGCATTGCTCTTATTAATGCACAAACACAACGCCGATCTCCCCTTCACACACAGTGTATGACCAGAGACAGGGTCGGACAAAAAGTCAAGAGCGGTAATACACAGACATAACCTTCAGAAGTTTATATACTCTTTACAACAACCAAGAAGCAACTCAAGATGTCTGACCACTATGTGGTTCGAGCAGCAACACCTGTGATTGGTAGCCAATAACGTTTAAAGCTATTGTGGCAAGGAAAACTAAATGTTTTTTTATGTATTAAAAAAAAAAAAACCTACCAATAAATGACCAATTACACATTTACAACACTGCAGAAAACATCATTACAACCCCGCGCCGAGAAAGGGCTAGTTATAAATATAACTCAATAACTGTTTACGTCCTATAGGTTCTTTTTTCTCATGTCATTGATATATTATAAATCCCCAGTGGTGGAAATGCTGTGCAGATATGAATCTATAAATCCTTTAAAGGTCAAGGAGAAAGATCATGATAAGGGCAGCGATGATGATGGCAAGAAAAAACCTATTTAAACCCTGACAACCGTTTAATATGATCTCTACATACAACATCCTTCACAAATATCAGCACTCATTAAATCTGAACATTTTATGACACAACATATTTATCCTTACATTTTAAACTAGCTTGATGTATGACATGTTTTATTATTTTTTTATTAGAAACATGGTTCTCTAATTGTGGAAGTGCCTTGATTTTACTTAGTACTTGACTACTGTGAAATCCTCTTGTAGTGATCCTGGATTACAGATTAGAACGGATCATTACCATTACTTGGGGACTGTCCTCTTAATCCCACTATACAGGTTTTTTTTATAGGATTTATGTGAAAGGACTAGGATGAACATAGAAACCCTAGTTTCTGTGATCAGTGAACCATTTGTCTATAAATTTCGAGTTGCCCTGTGGGTCATGGTGGATTTTGGATGATTCAGTAGCAGGCCATTGTAATGCGTGATGATGATGCATGATGGCTCAGAGGGTAGCACACTTTCCTTATGGCAAAAAGCTTTTTAATTTAATTCTCAGACATGAATGACATTCTCATTTCTGTGTGAAGTTTGAATGTGTTCCTCATGTCTGCGTTTCCTTCCACGATTCCAAGACACATACCACATATCCTCCACATAGCATTTGTATAAAACCTCATATAATTAGACAGTGGTACATCTGTGGTCTTTTTTTGTTTTTCTCCTGCTGGTTCTCTGTTCTCTGTTGGTCAGGACCATCACAGAACAGAATCTAAATTATCTGGGACAGGATTTAATATAAAAAATATTCCTATGTTTAACAATGTAGTGTATTTATTGAATAACGTAGACCCTCCAGGTACATAACAAACACTGTACTCTGAATGAAACAGTGGCTAAAGGGTTTCTGGCAAAATTTGCAATTACCTTAGTGACATTTGCCCATTTATCTTCTCTCAGTTAATTATACATAGGGGTAAAAGGCCTAAAGACAACTGTTGCATGATAAGCAAGATTTAATTAAACATATTCACGTTTATCAAATGAGGGTCTCTTTAATTAATGACTTATTAGGTGCATTTTTAATTTTCATATTTGTTTGCCCAACAAGATTTTCCCCTGATTCTTATTTTTTTTTTTTTTTTTGCAAACCAAATGCAAAATGATCTGCTCTTAATTTTAAGCAGTAATCTCATTTTCCATCCATCCAGCTATCATATTCTGCTTAATATTATACTTAATAGGGGGGTTCCCTATGCCCTATACCCAATTAAGTATACTTAATAGAATACTTAATGTGGGGGATTCCCTATGCCCATCCAGGTGAGAACGTTTTGGGTGCTGGGTAGACAGGGCGCCAATCTATCGATGGGTACGCACTTACACACACACAATATAGGGGAAATTCAGAGAATCCAATTCAACTTGAATCCATGTTTTTGGACTGCGGGTAGAACTAGGGAACCCAGGGGAAACCCACCCGGACACGAGGAGAACATGGAAACTCCACCCAGATTCAAACCTGCAAAAAACCAATCAGCATGTTCACTGCTGAGACACCAATGAAGGAAAATATCAATTAGCGGTGCACCTGTGTTTTCCGTCTTAGAGATAGCAATACGCTAGAAATGTACACCTAATTTCAAGACGGCCACACCCACAGGGGAGATACAGTATATTAATTTTATATATTCCGTTTCATTCCATTGTATACTGTACAGCACCTGAATACAGTATATAGTGTGAATTTCATTCTTTATCCTAATAAACATGAATGTTGTCTACAGTTGTCTATACATTTTCTTATACTAAATGGCATAAAAAGCACACAGATCAATAACTTTCCTTTTATCTCCTGCAAAAGATAAAGATTTGATTTGGTTTATCTCATTGTGATGATTTTTCTCTACACTGTTAATCCTATTGCCTGCACACTGCACAATACACATGTGGCATAAAGATCACATTTATTCCACCACATCATCTTTTTTTGGGGCCACAGTTATATTTCCTTCATGTTTTAATCTAATAGGGCTGTCGCTTTATTGAATTTTCAGAATACATTCCCTGATACAGCAAACCATATAAGGAACAGATTTTAGTTTGCTTTTATGAAAGACAGAATTATATTTATCTACAGGTTTGTGGTTATCTGAGGTGGGTTTGGGTATCAGAATGTTCAAATCCCAGGTCCATTGAAGTTACCAATGTGGGTCCTTGAGCAAGACCCTAACTGCTCTAGGGGGGGCAGTATGGTCAACCCTGTGTTCTGAAAAAAAACATCTGCTAAACGACCCATCATACCCTACACAAGACAAGAAAGATGAGGTCATGAGAACCAGCGTACCATGTTAACAAAACTGGGTAAATGTAATGGTAACTGTAAATGTAAAAGCCACCCATGTCTCACTGTCTGATTAGAGTGCGGGACTGGTAAACACATTTCTATAGTTATGATTTGGTTTGATGCAATATGCTGCCATCCTGTATAACTCAGTGTTGCAGGGACAAAGAAAGGACATTTTTGGGGGAGGGGGAGGGCAGAGGACAACAGCGATTAATTAAAAGTAATTAATGCACCTGCCAGAGGTTTCGCTAATGGTGGGGGTGCAGCCTATAGGAGTCATGAGACATACAGCATCAATCAAAAGTTAGAACACGCCCCCTTCTTGTTTCAATGACACTGCTGGGATGAGAATAACACACCAACCAATAATACCTGCTCTGTGGTGTTACTATTGGGGTTTTGATCATTAGAACAGAGTAAAGGGAACTAAAACAGTATGTACTGTAGTCCAGAAATAGATGGACTACAGGCTGTATTTGTAGAAAGTCCATCTTTACTGTAAGTGGAAATGAGAACAAGTGGAGTTAGCTCAGTGGTTAGGGTGTTGGACTATCAATATGAGGTTGTGGGTTCAAATCCCAGGTCTATTGAAGTTACCAATGTGGTCCTTGAGTAAGACCCTTAAGCCTCATTGCTCCAGGGATGCTGTGGCGAACCATGTGCTTGCTTTGTAAGTCGCTTTGGATAAAAGCGTCTGCTAAATGACCTAATATAAATGTAAATGTGGGTGTGTCCAAACTTTTGATTGGTACTGTACAATGTGGAGAGAGTGTGGAACAGTGACATGTGCATGTGATGTATTTATGTTCAAAACTTGTCTCCTGTCTCATTGTACCCCTGCATGTGACACTCAGCATGTACAGCGTGCTTTTCAATGAGCTTCACATGAACTGTCCTCCTCACAGTGTGTCTCAGACCAATGAGGCATGGCGCGCGTGTCCTGTAGATCTGCTCAGGAAACGGCCCCAATTCATGGAGTGATGCAATTTATAATTAAAATGCAAATTGAATCGTCATGGACAAGAGCTGCCCTAAATTGCATGGTTTTAAATCATTAAAGTCACTCTGGTGTCTGCTGAATGATGTAAATGGAAATCTACTGTCTCATCCAAAGTTTTCCCATCCTTGTTTAAATTTTGTACGTTTTGTTGATTTTTTTATTTGATTTTAAGTGTTGTTTAATTAAAACATTCTCTGTAGGGGACATAGTGAAATATGCTATTTACTACAAATCTTTATGAACAAGATTAAAGTCTTTAAGCTGATTGGGAACTCTGCAGCTCATCTGGTGTTCAACCAACCCATGTAAGCTCATGTTACTCCACTGCTCTGCTCATCTCTATTCATTAGTTTTCAGTAGCTGCTTGCACTTTATACAAAGCTCTGAATCTGGACTGAAGGACAATCTGAGGATCTGCTCCATCCTACCAATACAATATTTTCCAAAGATACACCCTGACGAGTCAACAGCACAGTAACCACTGACAGCTGGTGCTTCATTTCAACCTCACTTCTCATTTCATATTCTGCCAAATGGTAGAATGCTCTTCCTAACACATATATATATACCCCCATCTGGGTGGAGTTTCCATGTTCTCCCCGTGTCCGCGTGGGTTTCCTCCGGGTTCTCCGGTTTCCTCCCACAGTCCAAAAACATGGATCAAGTCAATTGAGTTCTCCAAATTGCCCCATATAGTGTGTGTATGTGTGCGTGTCTGTGTGAGTGTGTGCCCAGCAATAGATTGACGTCTTGTCCTGGGTGTGTCTGCCCAGCACCCGAAACGTTCTCCCCTGGATGGGCATGGGGAACCCCCTGCGACCCTAATATAGGACAAAGCGGAAGATAATGAATGAATGAATGAATATATATATATATATATATATATATATATATATATATATATATATATATATATATATATATATATTCCATGTTCTCACTGTGTCGGTGTTGGTTTTCTCTGGTTTCCTCCCACATTCAAAAACATGAATTCAAAGTAAATTGGCTGCGCTAAATTGCCCCATACGGAGTGTGTGTGTTTGTGTGTGTGTGTCCAGTAATAGGTTTGCCTCCTGTCCTGGGTGTGTTTGCCCAGTGCTCAAAACATTCTCCCATGGATGGACATTAGTAACCCCCTCTCATAACCCTAGTCCCTAATATAGGATTATGGGAAAGATAATGAGGTGAGATAAAGAAAATAATAAAAATGAAATCCAAGGTCCCAAATCAATTGCATAATGAGTTCACTCATATCCTCCTACTACCATTTATTTATAAAGACTCCACAGAGATGTGCTACACTAATAGAAGACAGCAGGTCAAAGTCCAGTATTAAAAAATGAGTAAGTTAATGACTGATGAGGGGAACGGCAGTGTGGCCAAATCCAGATTCAATTACATCATTGTTAAAGCAGACTGGAAGTCCTTTGCATTTAAGTTACTTTGCAGCTTAACAGCACATTTTCTACTTTTGTATAGATTTCACATGTAAATCTCAGTATAGCGGCACGGTGGCTTAGTGGTTAGTACGTTCGCCTCTCAGCGCTAGGGATTCCCGGTTCGAATCCCCATCTGGGTGGAGTTTCCATGTTCTCCCCGTGTCTGCGTGGGTTTCCTCCGGGTTCTCCGATTTCCTCCCACAGTCCAAAAAGATGGATCTTTCAATTGAGTCAATTGAATTCTCAAAAAAATGCCCCATATAGAGTGTGTCTGTGTGTGTGCCCAGCGATGGATTGGCGTCTTGGGTCTGTCTGCCCGGATGGGCATGGGGAACCCCACCGCGACCCTAATAGAGGATAAAGCGGGAGATAATGAATGAATGAATGAATCTCAGTATAAAGATGTTGCAGTTTTAACTGGGAGTAATAAAACTGGACAAGATTAGAAATATAATTATTATATTGATGACTGAGAAAGGACATTTTAGAGAAGGAGATTGAGGTGGATTGGTGGGATGAAGTTCACAATAGCAGAAGGATGCTGAGGATCGTGGCACC
Source organism: Corydoras sp. C115 (assembly GCA_019802505.1). Taxonomy (NCBI): domain Eukaryota; kingdom Metazoa; phylum Chordata; class Actinopteri; order Siluriformes; family Callichthyidae; genus Corydoras; species Corydoras sp. C115. The sequence continues at coordinate 2,146,254 of JAFMOC010000074.1, read as the reverse complement.
GAGCATAAGTAGGAGAGAAAGGCCATAGAGGAGTTTAATGGATGTGGAGAGGAAGGACATGTAGGTGGTTGGGGTGATAAAGAATATGCAGAATAGGGGAGAAGAAGTAAAATATTAAGAAAAGCCGAAAGAGGAAACATGCAAATCATAATAATACAAAAAAATATTTTACGAAGCCAAAAGAAGCCAATAGACCAACAAACAAACTGATAATGGCACATATATTATTTGACATCTATGAAAATAAAAACAAGGTTACAGATTAATGTTCTCAGAGTACACAATCTCCATAACTGGCAACCTGATTGCATGTTGAATTGAGTGTTCTGTTACTACAACTTCATAACTCCATGGATACGATGTTTGTGGGTTTACCTACTTATAGCACACTTCGCAGAACACTAGTGAAAAGCAGATTAGTCATGATATTATTAGTGACTATTATCTGTCTAGCTAAAGGATTTTTCTTCATTACTAGAGCAAGCACTTTAAAATGGGTTTTCATTCCTAATGGCACTTTCGGGTAGGCTGCTCTACACAGTACACCCCCTCCTCCACTTAGCTTATGTAAGAAATGATGCAGTGCATATCCAATGTGGGATTCCATCTGGGATGGATTGCATACTGTGACATTGCGATGGTATACTTCTTCTCTGTCACTGCACGACTCAATGCAGCATCAGTGTCTCTTGGGACTTTCTTACTAAGAAACCTGGCTCTTACGCCGATAAATCAGTGAGGGATTTAACTATTTTTTTTTTACATCAAAGTGCAGTATCAGTCACCAAGTCAGCAGTAGAACAGATGGCACTGGCTGGGTGTTAGTAACAATTTTTTTACAGCTTCTGTCTTTGTAAAGTGATGATGACATTGTCAACTCCATCAGTGTTTTTGATGAAGCACAGGCTGATGCAACATCATGAAATATTCCTAATATTACTAAAAACGCTTGCATGCAATGAAGCAGTGGGAGGACTCACTTGAATAATAAATATTCTTTTGTTCTTGATAAATTTTCCGTTGTAAAACATTACAGCATTCCAAATAGCTTAGTAAATTTGCGACTTGTCCTGTAAAAATAAAAAAATAATAATAAAATAAAAAAAACAAGCAACACAAGTTCCTCTATGTGGCTTAGTGGTTAGCACGCCTGCCACTCGGAACTGTTCAAATCCCAATCTGGGTAGAGTTTTCATGTTGGCCTGTGTCCATGTGGGTTTCCTCCAGGTTCTCTGGTTTCCATCCACACTTAGGCCTTTATTTCAAGTAATAGAAAATACAGCTGTAGCTTAAAGCTTGTTGGTTACAGTTTGGAAAAGACCCTTTTTCTGTTTCAGCACGACTGTGCCCCAGGACACAAAGCAAGCGCCTTAAAGGCATGATTAAGAGACTCTGGTGTGAAAGATCTTGACTGGCCCACACAAAGCCTTGACCTGAACCCTATTCATCACTACAGAAAAATTCCCACAGCAGTGAAAAACGGGAGCAAAAGTAAAAATGTTGTGGTTATATTTTTGTCCAGTATAAATTAGAAAGTGATCCATTTTGCCTACTGTACTATACAAAGAGGAATTAGTCCTCCACATTTAACCCATCCATGCAGTAAAACATACACTCATACACACAATGAGTGAGGTGAGCAGTGGACAGCCCTGTACACGGCACCCGGGGAGCAAATAGGGTGCAATTAGGAAATTAGGTGACTTGACCAAGGGCACTTAACCATAGTATTTGATGAAACTGGCCCGGGCACAAGGCTGGCTCCTTAACCACAAGCCTATGACTGCCTCTTAATGATATTAACTATGGTGAATTGGGAAAAGTACAGTGGATTGCAATACTCATCTGAACTCAACAAAATCTACAATTTTGTAGTAACCATTAATTCATTCATTCATTCATTATCTCCCGCTTTATCCTCTTTTAGGGTCGTGGGGGAGTTCCCCATGCCCATCCAGGGGAGAACGTTTCGGGCGCTGGGCAGATAGACCCAGGACAGGGCGCCAATCCATCTCTGGGCACACACTCACTCACACAGACACACTCTATATGGGGCAATTTTTGAGAATTCAATTGACTTGATCCATGTTTTTTGGACTGTGGGAGGAAACCGGAGAACCCGGAGGAAACCCACGCAGACACGGGGAGAACATGGAAACTCCACCCAGATGGGGATTCGAACCGGGAATCCCTAGTGCTGAGAGGAGAACGTGCTGACCACTAAGCCACCGTGCCGCCTTAGTAGTAACCGATTTAATACTTTTAATATTTACTAAACCTCTGTATAATCATCAAAAAGCAGAACTGTGGTGAAATGTCCCATCCTAAATCCAGCTCAGATGCAGTGAGATGATAAAGAATGATCACAGAATGATCTGAATTTGTTTTTATGCAGCAGCTACAAAATATTGTATTAAGCTCTTGTAAGATATTAAAAACAAACAGCCTCATGTTTGTTTCTCAGAATCAAACTGAATGATTTTTCACATAAGAAATCGGTTTGTCTTTTATATCAGCTGGGCTGAAGATCGAAATGTTATAAAAGAACTCACGTTTCTGTATGCTGCTGACACTGCAGTTCAGGTGTGACTGCAGCAGATTTAAAGGGCTATCAGGAAAAGTTTTGAAGCCTCGGACTCATCTGCTGTACTGTACTGTACTGTACTGCTCGTGGACAGTCATGAAGCAAATTTAATGAAAGTTTCTCTGCTTGACTCACAGCTTTTCACACCCAGTGATGGCTATTAATACAATGAACATGAGATTCACTCGTGACATTCTCTCGTGCGACGGTCACTCTTGATCTGAGTCAGATTTAATCTGCGATAATGGTTTTTCTGGCACACAAACTTCCACCCTCCCATATCCACTCCCACTTCCTCTATATTACTCTGTGAGAAATAGTGATACTATGTAATATTTTGTGAGCAATGAGGGTTACAGAGAGAAAGTAAGTGATGGAGAAAGAGAACTGAGAAGTAAAGTGTTTGAGAGGACGGGGGGGGGGGGAGAAAGATGTGAGAGAGAGGACTGAGAATGATCTAGATAGAGGGGTGAGATAAAGGTCTGGAAGAGAGATAGAAAAGAAAGTGTGAGCAAAAGAGTTCAACAATGAATGTGAAGAGAAACAGTGAGAAAAGAAATATAGCGAGAATGAGAAATGAGAGAGAAGAGTGTGTAAGAATGAAAAAGAGAAAAATTAAATAAAAAAGAAAAAAAAACAAGAAAAGAAAAGAAAGAGAGAGCAAAGAATAAGAATAAGGGAAAGAGAAAAATAGAACAAGATAGAAAGAGAGAGAGAGAGAGTCAGAGGAGAGAGTGAAATTAAGAGTGGGAGAGAAGGTTTTTTAATAGAACCGACAGTCTTAAGCCGTGACCCAGATAAAAAAGGCAGTGTCAGATCATTTTTTTTTTTTATAATCTGTGATTGAAGTAAAAAGATGACTTTCATAACACAGAACAGCAAAGGCTTGATGCAGCATCTCGTTTTGTTAACATCCTCTCCTGCTTCAAAACTGAGCAATTAAAGTAGAACCTCCTTTAGGAATTCATCTCTGACCTGTACCATCCATACACCTGCAGCTGTGCGCACACATGGATACGCACACACAAACACACACACGCTTGTGGGAAATCCTCACATCTGCTTGTGCACATCCCCCGGGAGGTTACACATTCCGCAATGCAAAATTGATGACAACACCTTAAATAATTTATCTGTAATTCCGACCATTCACTTAGAGAAGTTGGTGGCGGTTCACCTACATAAGGGTCCTGAAGCCCTCTGGAGAATCCCAGTTCAGCACCATGGTCAGAAACTGCAGCATTTACCATGGAACCCCTGCAGTAACTGGCCATGGTGCTGAACTCAGATTCTCCAGAGGGCTTCTGGCTTTTCCAACCTTATCTTTGCTTAACCCTATACTATGGTCACTGGGGGGGGGGGGGGGGGGGGGGGGGGGGTTGTGTTGTTGCAACCCTCACCAACAAACCAGAACGCAAGCCTTCAAAAACATTACCACCAAATATCATGCCATCAGTACCCAACAATAAAAGATAGATCCTTTGGACACGGCAGACAACAAAAGATTGTCCTCATTAATATGAATATTAAGTTCTGTTGAGGTGGCACGGTGGCTTAGTGGTTAGCACGTTCGCCTCTCAGCGCTAGGGATTCCCGGTTCGAATCCCCATCTGGGTGGAGTTTCCATGTTCTCCCTGTGTCTGCGTGGGTTTTCTCCGGGTTCTCCGGTTTCCTCCCACAGTCTAAAAAGATGGATCAAGTCAATTGAATTCTCAAAAGTGCCCCATATAGAGTGTGTATGTGTGAGTGAGTGTGTGCCCAGCGATGCATTGGCGCCCTGTCCTGGGTCTATCTGCCCAGCGCCTGAAACGTTCTCCCCTGGATGGGCATGGGGAACCCCACCGCGACCCTAATAGAGGATAAAGCGGGAGATAATGAATGAATGAAAGTTCTGTTGATTGTATCTGTGATTTGCTGAAGGATCCAAAAAGTACAGGAGATTTGATTGAATATGCAGTTTTCTTAGTTAGTTTTTTTGAATGTCAGTGTGGGTCTAAGGTCAGCTTTGATTTAAAGTGTTGAAATCCCCATAAGACACCATGGTCAGCAACCACATAGCTCATTGTGTCAGCACCAGAGCCAACAACAATCTATATCTTACCCTTAGCAAATCTGTGCCCAATGTGCACTCCTGTGAACAGGATAGAAAAAAAAACATTGTGATTTTTACATACAAATGTTAGTGAAAGTCTGTGTGTTCCCAAATCTATTAAAATCTATTAAATTACCACAAAATTTGACATGTAACTACAGAACTACAAAGTGCATCAATATGGTAACTGAAAATGAGAAAATTAAAAAATGGGTTTAGGAAAATGCATGTGTACCAAAATAAAGAGGCCAGTGAGGTACATACATTGTCTTTCATCATGTGAAATTCATGGTGGTGAAAATAATTCCAAACAGAAAAGGTTGTGATTGGTTGTCCTTTACATCAGTGATGCAGCCACGGATGCATTTCTTCTTTCTCGCTCTATCATTCCCTCCACCATCTTCTGTCTGACCTACATAGTGCAGTTGTGCTGCCGGATTGCATGAGCAGCTGCTGCAAGATTCCAAAGACGTGCAAAGACCCATGACAATACTGTGCAGAAATCTGTAGATTTTGATAATTATAGATAGATAGATATATATATATATATATATACACACACACACGTGTCATTGTATACAATAACTTCACTAAATTGCAGTAAATGTTTTGGCAAAATAATGAAAGATCAGTCCTAAAATCCATCAGTCAAGAAGAACAGTACCTACTGGCTCCTGTGCTGAACACAGATAAAGAAAAAATGTTTAAATGTAATACTTTTTCTTCATGGTTGAAAAGTCAAAACTATAAAAAAAAAAAAAGCAGGACAGAAAATGACCTTTGAGCTTTTCAGCGCTGGTGAAGGATTTTAAGAGCAATGAATACAAACCGGGCGGCACAGTGGCTTAGTGGTTAGCACGTTCGCCTCTCAGCACTAGGGATTCCCGGTTCGAATCCCCATCTGGGTGGAGTTTCCATGTTCTCCCCGTGTCCGCGTGGGTTTCCTCCGGGTTCTCCGGTTTCCTCCCACAGTCCAAAAACAAGTCAAGTCAATTGAGTTCTCCAAATTGCCCCATGTAGAGTGTGTTTGTGAGCGTGTCTGTGTGAGTCAGTGTGTGCCCAGCAATAGATTGGCGCCCTGTCCTGGGTGTATCTGCCCAGCGCCCGAAACGTTCTCCCCTGGATGGGCATGGGGAACCCCCCGCGACCCTAATAGAGGATAAAGCGGAAGATAATGAATGAATGAATGAATACAAACCGATGGAACCACAACCAAATCACAATCTCAATCACAACCAAACCACAACCACATTACTAAAGCTCCTATTAGAAAAAAACACTACCAACATAATTAATGAAGGTATTTTTTTTTAAAATCACAAACACACCATTAAGGAGACAAAGAGGAAACAATTTATCACTGAAATACACTAGTCATATGGTCTCTAGGATTTAAAAGTGTCTCAGTGTTTTATTATATTATTATTATTATTATTATTATTAAATAACCATCACAGGTGGCACAATATGTGTACTGTATGTGTACTACAGTAAATACTGTGTACATCCTCTTTACTCTGTTCTCTAATGGTTAGAACCCCAATAGTACCATCACAGAGAAGGTATTATTTGGTTAGTGCATTATTCTTATCCTGGCAGTGTCACTGAGGTGGAGAAATGAAACTACATCAGCACTGCTGCACTAAAACCCCCTCACTGTCACTGCAGAACTGACAATTCTGCAGATTAAAATGATACCTGTTCTTGATGGTTTATTTTTACATATATTTAAGCAGAAAAACTTTAAAGGTGATTAATGTCTCAGTCCCGCTACTATATCTCCTTGGATCTGGGTCTCTGTTCTTTAAACTTTACTCCCCTGTCATCTCACTGTAATTTATCTTCTTTCGCCCCTTTAATTTCCATTCTTCTCTATTAAAATGGCCTCCGCCGATATCCCCAAGAAGAACATCTGGTCAATGCAATTTAGCAAAGCTGTCAATCAAGACAGAATCCATCAGTGGGATTACAGCAGGAGGTCATATTAAAAATCCTCGCTATGATATTAAACTCAGCGCTTATATAATCCATCACACATTTTCAGCTGATATGGAACTGGTTAAGGCACTTAATCTAACAGCTGGGTTTATAATGCAAAGCACAATTCATTAAATAATTAATAGAGTAAACAAGCTTTTTACAATGACAAACCCATTTCAAAGGTTAAACTGAACTGCTGTGTGCTGAATCACCACACACACACACACACACACACACACACACACACACACACACACACACACACACACACACAAACACAGTCAAACACACTAATAATTGGGGCAGATGTAGGCTTGTGGTTAAGGAACCAGCCTTGTGAAGGCCACCTAACTCCAATTGCTCCCCGCTATACAAGGCTGCCCACCACTTTGGGCATGTGTGCTCATTTCACTCAGTGTGTGTGAATGTGTGTGTTTTACTGCATGGGTTAAAAGTGAAGGAGTAATTCCTCTGTGTGTAAGCACAGAAGGGAAAGTAGATCACTTGTATTTGGTTGGACCACCTTTAGCTTTGATTATGGAACATATTTGCTTTGGCATCGTTTCCACAAGCTTCTGCAACGTCACTACATTTAATGAGATGAGATGCGACCTTAACAGTCATGGCGTATATATGTATGTGTGTGTGTGTGTGTGTGTGTCTTGGAGAGTGGATGAGTGCCAGTTCACTTTATTTCAATAAAGTGCTGCTTTGCTTTAATCTCCCAGCATGTGTGAGACATCTAAACTGGTTTGTACCATCTGCCCCAATGTCCATTTGACCTGTGTCAAAAAGCAATGCTACGCTAAGCTAACTCTATCACTAAGCTTTCTGTTGTTAAATGTTCTGTGCTCTTGCGAACAGACTGATTAACGACCCATTTCAAAGTGGTTAGCTACACAAGTTATTTATTACACTGAATTGTATTACAGAAAGAATTGTTGAACTGGTTGTGGGCTGGAAGGCTGGAGACGTTCATGAACCTCCTGTGTGAAAATGAATACATAAAATCCTAAGCATTGCCTGAGAGTGGGTTTGATGTTTGAAGTTTGCATGTGCTCGTCATGCGTATTGTCACCACAAGCTGCTTCCCAAAATGTAAATCATTCAGAGTTTAAGTGACGTGGGGATGTCTTAATAGTCCCAATCTGTCTGATGTCTAAAAGTCCCAATACATTTGTCCATATAGTGTAAATATACAGTATATATATATATATACACAGTACAGTACAGTACATATACAGTACCAGTCAAAAGTTTGGACAAGCCCCATTTTTGCTTTAATTTTTGTCCATTGTATCAGTTTCACTTACTGGACTATAGTCTGTAATTTTAAAACTACAAAGTCCATCCATGAATGGTAAGTGGAGTCAATAGACAATGGATCAACAAGTTGGATTAACAATAGATCAACAAAGATGTGTTCAAACATTTAATTGGTACTGTATATGCCTTTAATAGATTGAGACATAATGTTATCATCTCTCGCATATCGGAATGAAGCAAAGATTGTCTAATTAAAATTAATCCCAATTTTTGTATTTTTACATATAAATAATAATCTATACATATTTTATTATTTAGATATTGGATTTGCTGATTAAAAACCCTTGTGCTTTGAATAAAAAAAGTGAATGAAAACCACAGAATGATTCGAATATTTTGTATATTATTCCAGTAAGACAGCATTAAGACGCAACCTCCTGGTCCTCTAAAGATACTACAGTAATAAGACATCACAGCATCACAGTTTGCTTCACAACAAATTAATGTGAACAAATAATACAATGAAGTGGAGCAAAGTAATTTGGCATAGTTTGGAAAAGTTCAAATAACAAAAATGAAATATTGACCATTTGGATGGCTGAGAAAAAAAACTAGCGTGCAATGCTAATGAGCAACAATGTCATAAGCCACAAAGTACCAGAAGTACACAAAAATAATACAACAGTTTAAGCATAACCCATGTAGCTGCTCATTCTGTTTAAAAGCATCCGAGTAATACAACTGTGATTGAGTTACAGTAATGTGATTACAAGAATTAAAGCCTTTGCACTACTTTATTACTAGAAAGCCAAAGCAATTTGCTCACAGTAATGAGGTTCCTTGGACTGAACGCTTTGCAGAGTTATGCTGATCCTACAGATTGTGTTTAAAAAGAACATTTTTAAGCTCTGAAAAGACAAGGTTTTACATCAGCAGAGTGAACTCTTGGTTACCCTTGGGGCTGGTTGTGGCTGCCCTCAGGCAGTGTACATACACAAATATTCGATCACATGGGACATTTAATCATGTCCAATTTACCCAAGCACCCAAAACAATCATAAAGTGGAAAGCGGAGGAGAACATGCAAACACATAGCAAGGATTGAACCTTAGACAGTGCTACTCCCTATGCGACCCCATGTTATAAAATCCACTTTAAAATAAATTTAAAATTTAAAATAAAAGGTATTCCGGTGTTGTGTCCGGTGGTATATAACACTTTGAGCAAGTACGTTACGGTGAGGTAGGTGTGAGCATGTCCGCCTCTCAGCGCGGATCCAGGTTCGAATCCCAGTCTGGCTGGAGTTGCCATGTTCTCCCCGTGTTTGTGTGGGTTTTCTCCAATTTCTCTGATTTCCTCCCACAGTCCAAAGACATGGATACAATTTATTATTTATTATCAACTTATTATATAATCAAAATAACTTAGCAGTGATCATTCTGAAACTTACATGAATCTGGTTCCGCTATGCTATTTTTATTACAATAAAATAAGTAATATCCATTTTTCAACAAATAAGATACTTAGTTGTGGGTAATATTATGGAAGTTGCAATACATGTGTGATGAAGTTATCATTGCATCACGTTCTGAAACTTGTTGGTTCCCTGAAACACATAATCCAGTACTGTATGTGCTCTCCCTCAGTCCTACCACAATATTGGATGTTATAGTTGCAACCCCACAGCAATCCAATGCTAGGTCTAGTTCAGGGCAATAACTACATTACATTACATCTTAAAACATATCTATAGAAGGGCGGTACCGTGGCTTAGTGGTCAGCACGTTCGCCTCTCAGCACTAAGGATTCCCAGTTCGAATCCCCATCTGGGCGGAGTTTCCATGTTCTCCCCGTGTCTGCTTGGGTTTCCTCTGGGTTCTCCGGTTTCCTCCCACAGTCCAAAAACATGGATCAAGTCAATTGAATTCTCAAAATTGCCCCATATAGAGTGTGTCTGTGTGAGTGAGTGTGTGCCCAGCGATGTATTGGCGCCCTGTCCTGGGTGTATCTGCCCAGCGCCTGAGATGTTCTCCCCTGGATGGGCATAGGGAACCCCACCACAACCCTAATAGAGGATAAAGTGGGAGATAATGAATGAATGAATATCTATAGATGGGTGGCACGGTGGCTTAGTGGTTAGCACGTTCGCCTCTCAGCACTAGGGATTCCCGGTTCGAATCCCCATCTGGGCGGAGTTTCCATGTTCTCCCCGTGTCTGCGTGGATTTCCTCCGGGTTCTCTAGTTTCCTCCCACAGTCCAAAAAAATGGATCAAGTCAATTGAGTTCTCCAAATTGCCCCATATAGAGTGTGTGTGCGTGTCTGTGTCAGTGAGTGTGTGCCCAGCGATAGATTGGCGCCCTGTCCTGGGTGTATCTGCCCAGCGCCCGAAACGTTCTCCCCTGGATGGGCATGGGGAACCCCACCGCGACCCTAATATAGGATAAAAGCATCTATAGATGGGAGGCACAGTGGCATATTGGTTAACACGTCCGCCTCTCAGCTCTGAAGATCCATGTCTGAATCCTGATCTGTTTGACACCCTGCCCTGGGTGTACAGTATATGCCCAGTGCCAAAAAATATTCTCCTCTGGATGGGCATGCAACCCCCCCCCCACACACACACACAACACTGTTAAAGAAACTGAGTTCAGCACCATGACCAGTAACTGCAGAAGTACTAAGGTATTGGTACTGATTAATCTTCCAGCACTATTATCCTGCTGTTGGAGACACTTGACCTTTCAGAGAAGTATTCACCAATAAAATGGCAATGCATCCACATTTTGCTAACCAATGAAAGCACTGATAATACAAAGTGATTATTAAAAAACACCCACAACATATATAGCAGTCGCATGCAGTGATTGGCATCTTTACACACAAGCGACAATGTGACTTGTGCAGTGATGGATGGTTCTAATTATGGCTGATACCCATCAACTGGTGGATGGTTTCTTGTTATCACTCTGCACGTTTTAATCTGACCTTATCAGTAGGAGCAGCTAAATCACACAGATGCACTGGCTCGTCCCCTCTCACTGATAGCAATCAGTCTGCCAAAGCTCCTGCAAAGTTGCCCAACAAATCATTCTCCATTTGTCTCACTTTCCTCTCTCACATCCACAAATACCAGTTCTGATTACACGGCTGGCATGAATCGTGAGCTACAGAGGAAATGAGACCAGAAAACAGCATGTTTGGTGGGGTAGTGTTTCACTATTTACTCAAAACACACACACACTCTCAGAGAGAGAGAGAGAGAGAGAGAGAGAGAGAGAGAGAGAGAGAGAGAAAGCGAGAATGAGCATGAGCATCCCTGTGTTGTCTGTTAGAAGCTGCCATTAAGAATGTAATTTCTATTCTTCTCTTTATAATAAAATTTCCATGTGGTTTTAATTTAATATTTAATATTTAATTTAATATTAGCATAACAAATTTTTTAGCATGTCCGCCTCACAGAGCTGAGGATCCAGGTTTGAATCCTAATTTGGGTCGTGTTTTCACGTTCTCCCCATGAAATAAACTTTTTTTTTAACTTTGTCTCTTGTGAGTCTGTCTCACACGGTTGAGTCCTGCTTGTCCACATATCTCACCAACAAGATTTATAAGCTGAAATGCAATGAACTGGTAAGTACATATGCCATCACCTTTATCCTTAAGCAATGCTTTACATTGGCGTCCTGTAATAAATCAAATCTGCCTGTTAGGGTTTACTAATACAAAGATGATTGCTTACCTCATTACATATTCAAACTTTACACTTCTTTAAATCTAGCTTCAAGCCAAATTCTTTTCTCTGTTTTTTTTTTTTTTTTTCACCATGTCTCTGCTTTAAGGTTGAGATCAGTATTTTGTGATGTGTCACTGCTTCAGTTGCTCACTATTAGAATACAACTTCAATATACTATGTAATATATACTGCATTGGCCAAAACTCAATGAACACCTATGAAAAACCATTGATTTTAGGTTTTTCCCCTGAACTGAATCAAATATCTTTTCATTTGAGGTTAGATACCATATAGATGGACTTTGTAGTTTGAAAATTACAGACTGTAGTCCATCTGAGTTTTTTGTTAGTCCCCTGTTGGTTCTCTTTTCTCTATTGGTAAGGTCCATCACAGAACAGGTATCATTTGGGTGGTGGATTATTTATTGTCCGTTCTGCAGTGACACTGATGTGGTGAGGGGGTTTTGGTGCAGGAGTGCTGCTGTAGTTTCATTTCTCCAGCTCTGAAAACAGAACTACAAAGTCCATCTTTACTCTAAGTGATAAATATATACTGTATATACATACATATAAGAATGACCTGCTCGCTGTGGATTTTCATTTTCAAAATGTATGTAATAGTAATAATTTGACTGAATTAAACAATATGGAGTCAAATTATTTTACTGAGCAGACACATTGTAGGTTTTTATTTCTTTTTTTTCAAGAATATGTTAAAAAACCGAGAGACTGATTGTGAAAAGCTGAATAATGACCTATTTATGCTCTGATGATGGGAACTGCCAAATTTCATCTAAAGCCAATCAACACTCTCTCTGACAAATATCAATCATAAAATGAAGCCCAATTAACAGACAGATGGTAAGAGACAAAAAAAACAACCAGAAAGATCTCGAACTTCCAGCACAAAACAACAGACATGATGTGGCATGTTTGAGTGTGTAACAGACCCTTTGGGTAGTGGCACATGTGAGTGAGTAGAGGGGATCCTGATATTGTGAGATGCAAGAGTGTTAGCCTGACTGTTCTATACTGCAGTGTTATGTGAGTGTGATAAGTGAAAGTGTGGGCACTCCTTCATTAAAAACGCTGTCCCCTTTACCCTGCACTCTGTGTTTCCCTTCAGAGGACCAGGCCAGTAGATACCCACCATTAGCCCCTTCAACTAATACAGACGATGATACAAATGTCAGATAGTTGTGTTTTCAACTGTGTGCTAATGAACTCAAAGTTTATTTGTCTTCCACAAACAGGCAGAACAATATGAACTTTCTAATATAGTGTTGCCCCCATTTTGTCTTCAACCCTGCCCTGACCCAACCTTCTTCTGTTGCTCCATGGTCCAGTTCTGATGTATTGTTGGTGCTTTGGGCAGTGGACGGGGGTCTGCATGGGAACACTAACTGGTCTGCTGCTTATCAAGATGCTTTGTCCCAGTTGTCTAGCCATCACTATTTAGCCAGTGTCAAACTAAAATCATTTCATTTGTTCATTACTTTTCTTCTAACATCAACTGCATAAAAATATATCCCACCTACTAACAGGTGCCGTGATGAGGAGATAATCAGTGTTATTCACCTCACTTCACTTCTCAGAGGTTTTAATGTTATGCCTGGTATCACCTTCACCGTATAATGTATTCGTGGTAAGCTAAGCTAAATAATCAATATATTCATCAATGCAATGCTTAATTAGAAATAATTACCATTTCAGTCCTATATGTGAAGTAAGGTGTCTTTCTTTAATTTATAGCAACAATTATCCCTAAATTTTCCCTCAATATACAGTATTTGTATATTTGCATGCTTTTCTGGGCTATATGTTATAAAGCAGCTATTTTAAATCTTCTGGGGATCCAGGTTTAAATTTCAAACTGGACAGAGTTTCCATGTTCTCCCTGTGTCCGTGTGGGTTTTCTCCGGGTTCTCCGATTTCCTTCCACAGTCCAACATGGATTCAAGGCGAATTGGCTGCTCCAAATTGCTTCTTTCTCAATTGCAACTACATGTGTGTGTGTGTGTGTGTGTGTGTGTGCCCAGCAATGTATAGGCATTTGGGACCCCTCACGCTCCAAGTAGTGTATTAAACGAAACATGCTGAGATGAGATAAGATGAGATGTAGTGTTTAATGAAACAAACAGACCAAGTGAAAAGGTTCCAATGCAAATAAAGAGAAACTGGAAACCTTCACAGCACAATCGAACTGTGTGGAACCTGTACAAGAAGACGAATCCCGAACCCAGCATTTTTTTCTGTGGTTATTTTCAGACAGGGAAAAGAACCGTAGTAAACAAATGTCTGAGCATCAAAGGCAAAAAGCCCTCAGCATTGCACCACTGTCCCAATTCTCCTTTATGGGGGGGGGGGGGGTGCAGAAATCAGTTCCTGCCAGAGCCATATAGCAACAAGACATGCAATCTCAAGAAATGGAAAGTAGTGTAAAGGATTAAGATCTAAAATGCATTATTGGATCGGTATGGGGGGGACACTAAATTAACCAAAAAAATACAACGTTAAAATCATTAAAAATATTTTTTGCAATTTTTTTAAGATGGATAGATTATTGGCGTGTAGGTGAAATATCATTACTGCGAATGCCGAACTAAAATCAGGATTAAATAAGGTCCAGGATGATTGAAGCATGCAGATCTATGAATGGATGTTAATGTTGTGATGTCTTAGGGGGACTTCGGATGAAATAAAGCCAGCGCTGAAGCACTGCAGTCAAGTGTCAGCCAGATAGAAACGGCAGACCCGCAGTGCTCTTGTAGAGCAGGGCAGACCTGAGCCTAAAATGCAGCTACGTGTACCTTTTTGGGGGAACGAGGTGGGAGGGGGGGGCTTGGGGGTTTAATATGAGAAAAGTCATACACACCTCAGACTGATACTGACATCTCTTTTACTGAACGTCTGGTGCAGTCGTGTTATTTTATACAGTATTTTCTCACTGAGCTGATACTTACACATTCTCACTCTCTCACATTCTCTCCCTCAGACTGGCTCCTGCTCCTATCCCACTGCAGCGGGTCGCTATGAACATCAGTACTGGAGCAGAGGAAAATTAGACTTTGTGCTTCATCTCATTTAAGCCCTTTTGTCGAATGTTCGACAAACCGCCTCATGCCGACACATTTCCCTGTTACTCTGCATCAGGGATGTTTTAAACACATCTGAATACTAAAACGCCTCAGATAGACCATCAAAGACGATTTAATATTGATGACAGGTAGCATATTGATAATTTGCCCTTTGCCAGGTGAATCTTTTAGTCTAGGACCTTGATATACACACACACACACAGCCATAAGGCATCCTGCGTACAAGATGCAGCGCTGCTTCTCATTTCTGAAGAAGCATTATCATTCTCCTCACAGCAACCTTGCAGCGCAGGTCTTTGCCAAAACTCCTGTCTCTGTCCCTCTGCCTCCTTCATGCTCCCACACATACTGTACAGATGTACCTGATCAACCACAAACTGCCTCGTACTGACAGGCAGCATCAAAACGCTGACATGCACCCTAACCTAACCAGCGAGATGAAATCCTTCACTGGGATCCCCTGTCAGCGCTGGTCAGCTCTCAAGAGAACCTTCAACACACACCTACACTCATGCAGTAGTCACTCACCCTGGCTGTTGGTGCCCCCATCCCCCTCCTCACAGTCAGTTATGTTGTTGAGCATCTTCTGGCAGAGCGGATGCAAAAGGAGCCCCGAGTACCACCAGTGCTGCCGCCGCTGCCACTGCTCTGACCGGCAAGGAGAAAAACGCACAGCAGGAGAGCAGAGCAAGGAGGAGGAGGAGGAGGCGGAGGAGGAGGAGGGAGAGTGAGCAGTGTGCCCTCTGTGTTCAACTCTCTCCCTCGCCTAAAGAAAATGAGCAGCGTCGTGTTGCCAGAGCATCCTTTTTGTCATTTGCTGCATGTTGCACCTCTTTTCTGCTGTCTCTCGCTCACTGTGGCTTTCTCTCCAGGAGGAGGGGTGCGGACCAGTGTGTGTGTGAGCATGTGAAGCTGCAGGGGAGAACATGATGGAATGCCTAAGAGCATCATCTCTTTTCACTTACATGGCATACACACACTCCGGCCTGATTCATTCATGTGCACATCGTTAACACCAGGGACCTTCTTACAGTTCGGAAAATAATCTTTAAGAAAACATAAAGGAAGATTTGTTTTTGCAAAATGAATGAAGTGGTGTGGCGTATTTACATTCAAAAGTGCTGTGCCCTTTGATTTCGCCATATCGTTCACATATGTTCCAAGTTCCATCCATCCATCCATCATCTTCCGCTTTATCCTCTATTAGGGTTGCGGGGGGGTTCCCCATGCCCATCCAGAGGAGAACATTTCAGGCGCTGGGCAGATACACCCAGGACTGGGCGCCAATATATCGCTGGGCACACACTCACTCACACAGACACACTCTATATGGGGCAATTTGGAGAACTCAATTGACTTTATCCATGTTTTTGGACTGTGGGAGGAAACCGGAGAACCCGAAGGAAACCCAAGCAGACACAGGGAGAACATGGAAACTCCACCCAGATGGGGATTCGAACCAGGAATCCCTAGTGCTGAGAGGAGAACGTGCTGACCACTAAACCACCATGCTGCCCTTGTTCCAAGTTCCAAGTATTTTGATTTATATAGAGCTTTTTATAACAAAGTACATCATCTCAAAGGATCATTAAAGTGTTCTAAGCCTGAACCCAGTGGCAAGGAAAAGACACGATGGTGATGTTGGTTTTTAAGGACTTATCCTCCCGAAGCAGACAGCAGCATCAACAGCGCAGGACATAAATGCACAGTCAAAAAATAGAAAAACTGATTCAATTCAGTAAAAATAGCTCTGCCTGAACTCATAGTACAAGACATGAATAAGTAAACTAGTCCATTTTTCATCGTTCCACCCAAATTGAGGTTCCTCAAACCAGGGTTTCTGCAACAATGTTTATCAATAACCAGTTAAGAGCTTAAAAAACAAACTGAAGACCCTCTCTGGTCTTTCTTTGCACATATGGATCTTACTTCAGCTCATTATTTTGATTGTTCTTTCTTAATTCTATACTATGGTCACGGGGGGGGGGGGGGGGGGGGGGGGTCGCAGGGGGGTTCATGCCCATCCAGATGGAGAAAAGATACACCGAGAACAGGGCTCTAATCCATGGCTGGGCACACACTCACTCACACAGACCCACTCAGTATATGGGTGCAATTTAGAGCAACCAATTCACCTTAAATCCATGTTTTTAGACTGTGGGAAGAAACTGGAGAACCCGGAAAAAACTCACAGACATGAAGAGAACATGGAAACTCCTCCCAACAGGTGTGATGGCATTCGATTGCATCATATAATTCAGATTCTGAGATCAGTAATCTATTTACCAAGCCCTTTAATGGCTCCTTCATATCCTTTGTGAATTTTGTATAGCCTCAGTCTGTAATAGCCCTCACCCAACAATTATCGGCATTTCAAACCACATGGTAAATCGTAAGCAAGATCCTCCTGAGGAGCCTCAAACCATCCAGCAATCCCTAATGGATCCGTTCACCCAATGATCTAGAAATCATTAATCCACCCTAAGCACCTTGGTTTAATATATACAACCTGTCCCCTAACACCTCTTCCCCATCCTTTACATCCTTTAACCAACTGTTCAATTATTCTTTTGCAAAATGCCTAAAGGTCATGCAGAGCATCTTCCATTTATTTTCCACATCTACATTTATTCTTGGATCTAACATTCATACATTTAATTATAAACCACCTACCCATACGTAGTATTATACATTTAACAGTCCCAGTCATGTGGTACATTGTTGCCCAAGCCTTCTTGTTCCATTGGTAGCTTTTAGGAATCTACAAGAAGCTTCATGACTGGAGTGATTCAGAATGTTAGGATGAGGTGGGTTCCAGTTTCTCAGTTGTTTCCCTAGTGACTTGTTCTAGAACCTCTCCATTCTCTTTATGCCCTGAGAGCTTCCTTTAAATATAACATGGAGCAAAAGGAGAAATGCTTGCTCCAGGAGGACAGATGTGGAAGAAGGAAAGAGACCAGGAATGATAGACCCATAAATAGAATTCACTTAAAGGGAGAGAGATGGCAACGTTCAAACAAAAAGACATGGGGATGTGAGAAAAGAGAAGGGTAATGGGAAAATGGGGGTGAGATGAAGTGCAAGGGCCACAATGGTTGGAAAATGTATGAAGATAAGAAGTAAGGGCGCAAAGAACAAATGTGGGAACCTCAAGAGAAAGAAGCTTTTAGTGTAAAAAGTGATAAATCTGCTATAGATAAGTGAGATGAGATTAAAATGTGCTTCTACATTTACATTTAAATTTGGTCATTAAGCAGACACTTTAATCCAATGCAACTCACAAGTATCTGGGGTCAGAACACATGGTTGACCATATAGTATCCCAAGAGCAATAAGTGACAAGGGCTTTGAACCCATAACCTTCAGATTGATAGCTCAACATCCTAAACACATACTGTCATCTTGTCCTAAAAACACAATTAGACTTAGACATCATTTATGTAGAAAATGCTTCTTTTAAACCAACAGCACTAGCATAACAATAATGGGACAACCATACACCCTGTGCAATCACACACACACACACACACACACACACACACACACACACACACACACACACACACACACACATATATATATATATATATATATATATATATATATATATATATATATATATATATTTCATTCATTCATTCATTATCTCCCGCTTTATCCTCTATTAGGGTCGCGGTGGGGTTCCCCATGCCCATCCAGGGGAGAACATCTCGGGCGCTGGGCAGATAGACCCAGGACAGGGCGCCAATCCATCGCTGGGCACACACTCACTCACACACAGACACACTCTATATGGGGCAATATTGAGAATTCAATTGACTTGATCCATGTTTTTGGACTGTGGGAGGAAACCGGAGAACCTGGAGGAAACCCAACGCAGACACGGGGAGAACATGGAAACTCCACCCAGATGGGATTCGAACCGGGAATCCCTAACGCTGAGAGGCGAACGTGCTAACCACTAAGCCACCGTGCCATATATATATATATATATAATAACCATCATCCTAACCTGAATTCTCAGCGCTGAGAGACAAACATGTTCACCACTACACCAGAGTGCCACCCCACTTGAATATTTCTATCCAACCATTATCTTCCACTTTATCCTCTATTAGGGTCGAGGGGAGGTTCCCCATGCCCATCCAGGGGAGAACGTTTCGGGCGCTGGGCAGATACACCCAGGACAGGGCCTCAAGCTATCGCTGGGCAGACACTCACTCACACAGACACAATTGACCTTGAATCATGTGTTTGGACTGTGGAAGGAAACCGGAGAACCCAGAGGAAACCCACGCGGAAACGGGGAGACCATGGAAACTCCCAGATTGGCAGTCGAACCCCCTCGGGAATCCCTGGTGCTGAGAGGCAAATGTGCTAACCACCCCACTTGAATATGTGATCTAATAATTACAGATTTTTTTTTTTTTTTTTGTGATTAAATTTGTTGAGCTAAAAGGTCTCATATAAATAGAAATTCATAACGCCAACATTCAGAGGTGACTATATTTAGGGGGGGAAATGAGGCCCTAGAAGTTCTGATCTGCAAAATTTAAATCTGTAAAACTAGTTTAATAAGGTCCTCTTCTGTGCATTTTGGTTAATAGGTTCTGAAGGAGGAAATGTGCATTCGGCTAATGTTTATAGTATTAAACAGAATCATCAGTTAAATAACAAAAAGAAAATCTGATGGGATTTGGGTTTGATTTATTTAGAGAATGGTGGACTTTCAAGAGATTTGTATGCACAAACACACATTCCATTTGCTTTTTGAATCCAAAAGTCACCACCCAGATGTGTGCCCTCCTCTGATCCCTGCAAGTGACAGCTGAGGTCTAGCATGATGGGCAGACATTCTGGATGCCATTTTCATCTGGGCCAAGCGGCTTTAGTGCTTAACCCGAGGGCAACACACACACACACCCACACACACACACACACCACAGATTTTAAATGCTGGCTTAATCCAAAGATTAAGGCTAGCAGTATGAAACATGATTCACTTTTTTGTATCCTATTTTAAAGCAGACAGATTGATATTCATCTTTCACATAATAACAATTACAACCGACATAAATGAGGCATTAATATAACCAAGTCTCCGTTCCACTGAATTTATAAATAGAAGAAGGTTTACAGACCAAGTGAATTCATATGCATCCCCATAAAGACAATCAAGGACATTTTGTGTAGTGGGATTACGCCATGTGCAGAATCCTACATTGTTCCAACTGTGCTGGAAACCGATTAGCCAAAAGCACGATGTGGAATATGTCTTACTTCATCAAAGGTCATTTGGATTACTATCAGCAGTGTAGGTCAAAGAACCTGAAAACATTCTGTACATCGAGTTATCATGTACTCAGTATAAACCAACGTTCCAAAGAACTTTGAATCACAGTGCTTTCCGTTTCTTTCCGTCAGTGCTGCTGTCATAAACTCACCAATCAGAAGCCACCTATGCATGACCCTCAAACACCCTTATATGCATTACCTCCATCATCACAGCCTCTCTTCAGACATCCATGCAACAGCAACAGGTGCCCATCACTCTGAACGACGACGATCTCAGTGCTTCCACTTTCTTCTGGTGAGCCTGGTGGATGACCTTAGGGTCGGCTGCTGGTAACATCCATCTGTTCCAGGCTGAGCCTGTTCCTCTTCACTATGACACCTTGGAATAGTGGTCTGGAGCCAGGCATCCCCATTGGAACATCCTCACTGTACAAAAATAGAACATGCTTAGACACATTAACGATCAGATACAAGATCAATCAGACAGCCCGTTTTTAATTTCAATTTAAATTATAAAAGTCAGTGTGCACTGGAAGGAATTGCATTGCATCCATTTGTGCATCTATAGAATATAAAGGTAAACGACACACAAGACATGATGTTGATGCCTATCATGAAATTTTAAATAGAAAACCATGCATTTTCATTATATTGAAAAAATGTGTTGCAAAGGAAATGGAAATGGTACCATTGGGAGGTCCAGTGCTAAAAAAAAAAAAAAGATTTGTAGCAGAAAGGCTTCTCCTGACATAAAGCAATGCATCATTTATTGGAAGGATTTTATGTGTGGTGTTTACAGCACGGCAGTGAACAGTGGTTATGGGTGGATGTCAGGGCAGTGTGAAGGCACCCGAGTGTTTTAGCACAAGTTTCAAAGTATATTCTTGATACATTAGTGAAGGGGGCATTTATAAACCATGGTGATGGAGATAGGGTGATACTCTTCTTGAGCACTGCAGCACTAAAGCTTTAAAAAGCAATGAAAATCTATCCCTTTAATTTTTGAATTGGTTATTTGTGTTTGGCAAATTCATTTTAATATGACCAAATATTGATTTCACAGTTTCTAGAAAGAGTCTACATACAGTATATTACTTCTTAGTCCAGGACCTAAATCCCAACTGTCCTCCATGGGTTTATTTCATTTCCTTCTTTAAAACTTATACATAAACCTAATGCTGGGCTGCTTAGGAGCTGATTAGTTGGGTCAGGGCAAAAATTGTATGGAAAAAACAATAATAATACACTGCAACATGTATAAGATATGTCTATTGGTCCCACAATAGTCTCAGCAGCAAAACCACAGTGTCAAAGTTAAAGGGATATATATATATATATATATATATATATATATATATATATATATATATATATATATATATACACATACACATATACATACAGTACATATACATATATACACACACACACACATATATATATATATATATATATATATATATATATATATATATATATATATATATACAGTATATACACACACATATATATATATATATATATATATATATATATATATATATATATATATATATATATATATATATATATATATATATACACACATATATAGGTTTTTATATATATATATATATATATATATATATATATATATATATATAAACATAATAATAATATTATGATCACTTACCTGGTGAATCCACTTGATGTGACTTTGACACCACCTTCTTAAGCATCGTTACAGAACATGTCCACTCTTTAATGGAAATTGCATCCCTGGTGTCCGTTGACTCATTCAGCAGAATGATGGTTCCTGCTGCAAAGCAAAAATAATTCAGGAATAGTTTGAGGAAGACAACAAGTGTTGACTTGAAATCAGAAATTCCCTCGCCATCAATCCAATCCAGCTTCTGTGGGATATTGACTCGATGGGTCAGGGCTGTTGTGGCAGCATAAGGGAGACACAATATTAACATAACACAATATTAGAAAAGTGGTAATAACGTTATGCTTGATCTGTAGATAAGAACAATAAGGGCTACATATCTTTGCAACTAAATAGTTAACATTCTTTAATGTTTTTTGCAATAGCCAAAAAAAAAAATCACAGAGGCGGAGCAGAGCCCCACAAGTTGCCTACCCCAGGTTTAAAATGACACAGAGCTGCAATGACCTCCAGAACTAGAAGGGAAAGGATAAAGAAAAAACATTTCACGCTACATCCTATTTAAAGGCAATGTCTTGTGGGAGCAAACCATTTTAGCCTCATTTATTTGTACATTGCACCTTTCTGTGGTTTGCATCATCCTTTTAAATGTGTTAATGCAGGTCTCTGGGGACGGTCAAAGTAAAAGTTCCCATTGCTTTCCACTGATGGAATGTAAGAAAAAAAGGAGAGTGGTAAGAAATGAAAGGTCAAAAAAAAAGTGAGAAGAGCAGCATAATGAATGAAGCCGGAAGTGTATGAATAGCTGTAGAGAAGGAGTCTCAGCAGATCAATTATGCAGAAGGATGCAGAGACATATTCAGGATGACAATTACATCCACATCATGCAATTTTTTACCCTGTGCATAAATATGTATGTGACTGACCTTTAAAAAATTCGAAGACATTCAGTCCTAAACTAGACTTCTTTCACCAAACATACAGAATCACGCGTTCTTTTTCAAATGTAGTTGACAAAGTTGGTTAAAACTATATTTCAATTACTTTTGCATATATATTACCAGTCAATATTGTGGACACACCTCCTCATTCCTCTACTTATTGTCTATTTTATCAGTTCCACTGTGAAGATGGAACTAGTAGTTCTTTAGATACAGACTGTGATCTATCTGTATGTGGACTACAATACATAATGAGTTAGTCCCATTCACTCTGTTCTAATAGTCAGGGCCCCAATAGTACCACCACAGAGCATTATTTGATCGGTGCATTATTCCTATCCCATCAGTGCCACTGAGGTGTTGAAAACAAGCTACTGACTGCTGCACTAATACCCCCCTCACCGCATCAGTGTCACTGCAGAACTGACAATAAACAATCCACCACCCAAATAATACCTGTTCTGTGATGGTCCTGACCAATAGAGAACCAACAGGGGACCAACAGATTGATTACAGTCTGTAATTGTAAAGTTTATCTATATGGTACATACAGAAATACAATCATTAACATTCAAACACAGCATTCATTTATAACTTTATTCAAGATTCAAGAAAATTTTATTATCATTAATATCACATGTGGTACATGAGATAAGAACGAAATTATGGGTCACGGACCCCGATTACCCTGTTATTTTAAAGTTATCTTTTAAACTTAAATTTTAAAGAAGAAAATGAGAATTAAAAAAAAAAAACTATGAATATTCATTAATTCATTATCTCCCGCTTTATCCTCTATTAGGGTCGCGGGGGGGTTCCCCATCCAGGGGAGAACGTCTCGGGCGCTGGGCAGATAGACCCAGGACAGGGTGACAATCCATCGCTGGGCACACACTCACTCACACAGACACACTCTATATGGGGCAATTTTGAGAATTTAATTGACTTGATCCATATTTTTGGACTGTGGGAGGAAACCGGAGAATCCGGAGGAAACCCACGCAGACACGGGGAGAACATGGAAACTCCACCCAGATGGGGATTCGAACCGGGAATCCCTAGCGCTGAGAGGTGAACGTGCCAACCACTAAGCCACCGTGCCGCCACTGTGAATATATAAATATATAATATATATAATATACAACTACAGGTATAAATATAATATAGAATATTTTAACTATAAATATAATATATAAATATATGTATATACAGGTGCGGCACGGTGGCTTAGTGGTTAGCACGTTTGCCTCTCAGCGCTAGGGATTCCCGGTTCGAATCCCCATCTGGGTGGAGTTTCCATGTTCTCCCCGTGTCTGCGTGGGTTTCCTCCGGGTTCTCCGGTTTCCTCCCACAGTCCAAAAACATGGAGCAAGTCAAATGAATTCTCAAAAATTGCCCCATATAGAGTGTGTCTGTGTGAGTGAGTGTGTGCCCAGCGACGGATTGGCACCCTGTCCTGGGTGTATCTGCCCAGCGCCCGAGACGTTCTCCCCTGGATGGGCATGGGGAACCCCACCGCGACCCTAATAGAGGATAAAGCGGGAGATGATGAATGAATGAATGAATGTATATACAGTATATAAAATAAATTTATGAATATATATATTTATATATATACATATATACACACACTATATATAAAAAATATTATACAATAGATATAAATTTAGAATATAAAATTTAGAATATTTTAACCCCACACAGAAAATTGGATTTGTTTTACCAGACATCTAAAATTCAGTTTGTTGTTCCTAAAACCTGAACTTTTTCTGAAGGTAATTGCGGCTGCGGTGTGGACGAGTGTATGCCAGATGAGGGGAACCGAGGATGTGAGGAGCATAATTAAAGCGAATGGTCTGAGTTCAGGTGTGTAAAAAGAGGTACGACAACGATCATGGAGGAAGTAAGCAGCTGCGACCGGTACGGGAGCTCAGTGACATCAGTCTCTATGTTATTCAATCTATAATAAACCTGTTACTGCGTCTGATAAATCCTTATCGTATTAAGGCATGTGACTGAAATGTATTTTATATTGTTGTCATTGTTATATAAAAGACTCAATCCAGTACGAAAAGCCACAAAATAAATGTCACAGCAATCTATACCTTAACCTGGCCTGACCACGGTGCTGCTTATTGAGTGACTTGTTCTGAGTAGAAAATCAATTCCTTGTTGAGCTGAGGCTTCACATATTGATCTTTATTTGAACACAACAGTGATGGGCAAAACTAACACCTAAAAATCATGATCTGAAATGAAGACAAAGCTGAAAAGCAGAAACAAGACTGAACACATGATGCGTATAATACTTTCTATCAATAAAAATATTTTGCTTTTTTAAAGTTCAAATGTTGATCACTTTTATGATTGGAAACAGATATTTTGATGATTGGAAACAGATATAACATTTCACGCTGATAAGTATTAGCAACAAGGCAATGGGTTGGTGCCCTGTTCTGTGCCTGTGTATCTGCCCGACCCCTAAAACGTTCTCCGCTGGATGAGCATGGGGAACCCTAGTATAGGACGAAGCAGAAGATAGTGTATGTATGTATGTATGTATGTATGTATGTATGTATGTATGGAGTACCAGCAACTTTTCCTCTGATAGTCTCAGAGATCAGTAACATCCATCCATCATGTTCCGCTTTATCCTCTAATAGGGTCGCGGGGGGGGTTCCCCATGCCCATCCAGGGCAGAACGTCTCGGGCGTTGGGCAGATACACACAATCGCTGGGCTCACACGCACAAACACAGACACACTTTATATGGGGCAATTTGGAGAATTCAATTGACCTTGATCCATGTTTTTGGACTGTGGGAGGAAACCGGAGAACCCGGAGGAAACCCACGCGGACACAGGGAGAACATGGAAACAGCACCCAGATTGGGATTCAAACCGGGAATCCCTAGCGCTGAGAGGAGAACATGCTAACCACTAAGCCACCGTGCCGTCCTGAGATCAATAACAAAAAAATAAATAAAAATAAAACAACTTGTCATTCCATTTATCAAAAACGCACTCTAATTTTAACTAGTTTGGAAGGTTCACATACGTAGAAACTGATAATCAAGTCAAAATTGATTGTCAAATTTTTTTTATTATCTATTTAAACATATAGTAATAGTCAAAAGTTTGGGCACATCCTCTTCTTGCTCCATTATCTATTTACACCACTTACCATATAGATGGACTTTGCATTATTAGAGACTGTGTTCCTCCTTAAACTAACATTTAAATGCTAAACAAAACTATAGCAGCTGCATTCTGAAGCCACTGAACTGTATACAGTGATTCTTTAGAACAATTTGTCAGGAGTGCATTACTGTAGCTGATCTAATCTCTAGGTTATAAAAGCTTGAATTCATTTCTTTGAATCTTGAAAGGAGAGTTTATTTCAAAACTTGTCAACATTATGCAAAAGAAAGATTGCATTCCCTGTAATATTATTAATGTGCATGAAAGAAAGATCAGAATCAAATATGACATCCAAATTATTCACAGTCAGAGTTAAAATGATTAAACAGTCAACCTTGGTTTAAAACGATGTTGACAATTTGTTTCTTGTGTTTTTTGGGTCCCGTGACCTCAGTTTTATCTGATTGTAGAAGACAAACATCATTCAGTTTTACAGATAACTGTGTGCCATCCACATTGAAAAGAAAATAATATTATGATGATATTATAATAATATTATGATTATAAAAAGACTACACTGAACATACTACATGCAAACATATTTTTGTGTCTGTCCCTTTTACTCAGTTCTATCCATCCATCCATTATCTTCTGCTTTGTCCTCTACTACGGTCGCAGGGGGGTTCCCCATGCCCATCCAGGGGAGAACGTTTCAGGCACTAGGCAGATACACCCAGGACAGGGCGCCAATGCATCGCTGGGCACACGCTCACTCACACACACAAATACACTCTTTATGGGGCAATTTGAAGAACCCATTGACCTTGAGCCATGTTTTTGGACTGTGGGAGGAAACCGGAGAACCCGGAGAAATTTGAAACTACACCTGCCACATTATTATTACAATAATATGTACAAGGTGCAAGGCATGGGTTCCCCATGCCCATCCAGGGGAAAAGGTTTCGGGCGCTGGGCAGATACACCCAGGACAGGGCGCCAATCTATCGCAGGGCACACACTCACACACACAGACACGCACACAAACACACTCTACATGGGGCAATTTGGAGAACTCAATTGACTTGATCCATGTTTTTGGACTGTGGGAGGAAACCGGAGAACCAGGAGGAAACCCACGTGGACACGGGGAAAACATGGAAACTCCACCCAAGTGGGGATTAGAACCAGGAATCCCTAGTGCTGAGAGGCGAACGTGCTGACCACTAAGCCAGCGTGCCGCAAGCAATAATATAAAAATAAATAATTCAAATATGGGTCTGTCCCCGTTTTCATACAGACATCTAATTTTTAATCTGCAATGATCATCTCACAAGGAAAGGTGCACTTGCACACACACACACACACTTGCAAACACTTATCCATCTTAATTTCAGGGTCCAGGCGTAGAGAGCAGAGCTGTGTGTCTTTATAAAGGTGAACCACATCCATCATCCACAAGCCTGCTGCTTCAGGAAAACTCATTAGTTACTGCAGCACTCTGCCAGCATGGGCCTGTCACACACTGTAATACTCTAAAACGTACCGGTGACCAGAGAGCACATCTACACAACGTTACAACCGCTCACTTCAGACAGCTTTAATACACTTATTAATACAGCTTATTACCTGCTCTGTATCAGGGCCTCATAAAAGAGCACAGCTGAGTGTATGGAAATAGGAATCCATAAATAAATGACATGATGTCTGTGTTTGGGCTTTTGATGTTAACAAATGATAAGGTTAAATCTCAAGGTTATGTAGATTTAGCCCATAAATATAAACTGCCCAAGGCAGTTTAACATCCACCTACAACAAATAAAAAATCTAACAATGCAGTAAAGAGGTTAAAAGTCACTTACAGAAAACCACAGCGCCTTCAGAATTTCATATCCATGCAATCAATTTCCTAAGCTGTTAAGCTTTTAACGAGACAACATTATCAATGTATATAATATATAAACTATTAAATTAAACAGAAGGTATAATAGTTTGAGATATTCTATTCAAAAGTATCAGTCAAAAGTTTGGACACACCTTCTTGCTCCATTTAGGTGCCAGGGCGGCGTTGTCCAGTAGAAGACAGGCTGCAGTGATTGCCTGCATGGACGGCCAGAGGTTAGACCGGAGGATGGAGGCTGAAGCTAACGCATGCAGAAGTGATGTTTCAGTGGACAGGAAGGCATCTCAGTATCTTCACAGCTTAATCCTGTACTAGACGCATCCAGGGAAGAACATTTCGGGTGCTGGGCAGATACACCCAGGACAGGGTGCCAACCCTTCACCAGGCACACAATCACAGATACACACACCATATAAGGGCAATAAAGAGCAGCCGATTTTACTTAAATTCAAATTTTTGGACTGTGGGAGGAAACCAGAGAACCCGGAGAAAACCCACGCAGACACGGGAAGAACATGATGGTCCAGATCAGATTCAGATGAGCTGCAATACCTACTAACTAATAAGAGTTTGTTTATAAAGTATGTTATATTTTTTTAAAGCACATCAGCACTTGCACTTGTTGGTAAGTTCATGTACCGCTGGCAAAGAGAACGAGATGGACTGAAAATAAACGTGGCCGTGTAATCCATTTGGTTTTCTGAAATCTTCCCAGCGTGACAAGTGTAATCTGCTGGACGGATCAGAGTGGCTAAGAGAGTTCCTCTGTCTTTTGTACTGATAACAAAAGTGAGTGAGAGGACTGAGGCGGTACAGCAGCTTGTCAAATAAAGAGCCATTTCAGGCCGGCTGAGAGGGTCAGAGATCCCCGACTGAAACGCAGCACTCACAATTTTCCCTCATTAAATATTTTTATTACAGACGATCTATTACATCGCTAACTGTCTGACCACACAAATCAAATTTTAGGTACCGAGTTGGTTGTTTCTGAGACATTTTTAGAAGGAAGCTGTGCAGCTGGTTAAAATAGTTGGCTATTAGTGATGATAAGGGGTTACAGCATTATTAGAGATTAATAAGAGCTGATTTAAGTGAATATAACCAAAGTGTACAGCAAAAAAGGGCAAAAAGCTTGCAAAAATGAGCAGCATAAATTCCTAAAAGATTAATAATTATATAAAAAGAAAACGTTGACGTGACCCATTTCTTGCATTTAACAACTAGAATTATAATAAATCACTAAATGTACTTAATTTGTTTTTTTCTCCTTAGCATTTGATCAAATTACATCATAATACATTAGAAACAGTGGAATACAAACCCTCAGGAAGACTGATGTGTAGAACTATTGGGAAAGAAGGCCGTAGTAGGCGACGCTTAAAATAGCCACCATGGACCGAAGCCCACAATTCCCCCGCTGCACAGATGACTAGACGCTCATTTCTGGGTAAAGGTGCAGTATAGTGTGCATACACACAGTAGGCCAAAATTTGAGAGCACATGTTTTTACGTGTAATAACATTTTCTGCAACAGTGTAAACGATAATTTATGCCCAATTGGTCATAAATATATATTTACCTAAGCAAATTTGTAAGAGCCTCTATTACTATAGTAAGTAACTATTATAATCTATATTATATTTATACCTGTAGCTGTATATTATAAATATTACATATATATTCATAGTGGCGGCACGGTGGCTTAGTGGTTAGCACGTTCGCCTCTCAGCACTAGGGATTCCCGGTTCGAATCCCCATCTGGGTGGAGTTTCCATTTTCTCCCCGTGTCTGCGTGGGCTTCCTCCGGGTTCTCCGGTTTCCTCCCACAGTCCAAAAACATGGATCAAGTCAATTGAATTCTCAAAATTGCCCCATATAGAGTGTGTCTGTGTGAGTGAGTGTGTCTGCCCAGCGATGGATTGGCGCCCTGTCCTGGGTCTATCTGCCCAGCGCCCGAGACGTTCTCCCCTGAATGAGCATGGGGAACCCCACCGCGACCCTAGTAGAGGATAAAGCGGAAGATAATGAATGAATGAAAGTAACTATTACATAATTACTACATGGGTGATAATGTTTCAGTCCAGACTTATAGGTTATTTAGTTATACAGATAATCCCAGGGACAGGGTGCCAATCCATCGCTGGTTTCACGCAGACACACACACTATATAGGGGCAATTTAGAGCAGCCTTAAATCCATGTTTTTGGACAGTGGATTACAGTCAATTATATTGTAAACTGCATCTTAGAATTGATTTAATTAAAACAGTGAAAGACTTTTATAATTGTAATAATAATTGTACCAATATTTCATGATGGTCTGTAAAATTACAGTTCTGTTTATTATACTGAATGCATGATAAAGCAGTAAACAGATCGTAATTCATTCCAGAGCTCGAGTCATGGGTCGCCATTAATGTTATTTCTTCTTGCCTGTTTTTGGAGCTTTATCCAAACCCTGGATGTATTTCCGTGGTATCTGATATTGTTCTATAAAGAAGGAAAAAGTAAGAAATAAATAGTGGGCATGAAAATAAAGAACTAATAAAGTCTCCAGACTTAGTGTTACCTAGCAGCAGTTTGCCAACATGATGCACCTGGTTGCCCTGGATTTGCACCAGCTGGCGCTCTTTGGCTCCGGGGACATCCTGGAGGACAGCACTGGCCTGAACACGGAGCTGCAGAGTGTCTGCTACCAGCGCCGGCTCTATACCAAACACCTCAAGGTTCTTTATTAGTGTAACCTACAAAACACTGGCACAATTAGGTCAGGAAACCACGTGCACCATAAATGTGCAAATAGCATCTATGTAATAGGTCCAGTACAACGTTTAATAAAATTTCAAGTAGTGCGCAGCAGTAAGATTTTTATTAAGGCTAATTACTACACACCTGCTGTTTAATGGACACGCCTACTTTTACTTTCTCTTATTGTCCATTTGATAAAATTATCTGAAAATAAATGTTGATTTACCTTCTTGTTAGAACCTCTAGAGGCTACAGTGATGTCAATGGCTTCAATCTGCCCCTTCCGGACCACGGGATACTGGCCTGGAAACTGCAGCTGATGGCATGACTGCATCTTATTTAAGGTTCTATAAACAAACAAAAAAGTCCTTATACAATCAAGCAATCAATCAATCCCTGGACTGTAAACACACCTCTTCAAATTGTGCCCGTTGAGGTCAAGTACAAAAGATGTTGGTTCTGACGGCCAGAATCCGATTTCAATCTAAAGATTGTCGTTTGATCTCCGTGAAGTCATGATTTTAAAATTAAATTTAAAAGATTTTGGGACTTGGTCATTTTTTTGCTTCAGCAAAACACAAATAACTCATTTTCTCAACCTGCCACTCTGAGAATTTCACACATAATGGATGGCGATGAGCCATCCATTATCTTCTGCTTTATCCTATATTAGGGTCGCTGGGAGGAGTTCCCCATGCCCATCCAGGAGAGAATGATTCGGGCGTTGGGCAGATACACACAATCTATCGCTGGGCTCACACTCACTCACACAGACACACTCTATATGGGGCAATTTGGAGAATTCAATTGACTTGATCCATGTTTTTGGACAGTGGGAGGAAACTAGAGAACCCAGGGGAAACCCACACGGACACGGGGAGAACATGGAAACTCCACCCAGATGGGGATTCGAACCGGGAATCCCTAGTGCTGAGAGGAGAACATGCTAACCACTAAGCCACCGTGCCACCCATAGTGCGATGAGCGAATCATTTACAGTATATATATAACATATAATATTAATATTAAATTCTATAAATAACATGTTTTCTGCCTGTGATGTTCACTTACGGAAGAAAAAAAAAATCATGCTTAGTGCCATTAGACCTGTCCTGCAGGCGACACACATGCTCTTTGTGCGTGAACAGGTGGGCTCTGTGTTCTCTGTTCTATATTTGCAATCTGTAAATTAGTGTCCTACATTGTTAACGGTCACAAAAGGACAAAAGCCTTCATTAGAATGATAAGAACACTGATCTGAACATTTTTATGTTATTAAATAAAATAGCATTAAAACAAAAACCACCAACCTGCTGAACAGCTCGTCCCATTTCAGCGCCTCCAGATCTTGATATTCTGATTTTTCCAATAAGCAGTCACACAGCACAGGGTTTATATTCACATAACTGATGAGAATAAAACAGAAAGAAAACAGAAAGATGCATTAATTTCCAGGATCTGCATTCCTTTATAAACTACTGCACTAAGAAATACACTAAGCATCAGTTCTGCAGCAAGAAACACTTTTAAACATTATGAGAACTGACTGGTTCAGATAGAGGAGATACAGTGAGATACACAGAAATAAATCAGAAAAACAACAGCAAGTAAAACAACACCATTGCTTTGATATCCATGACATTGGACACACTTACTCTTTAGGACCCTGAAAAGTTTATAAACCTTCACCACTTCTATGTGGTTCCTGAGGCAATACCAGTGACTGGTTGCCAAGGGTGGTTATATCTATTGTGCGCAGGGGAAACTTCCATCCATCCATCCATTATCTTCCGCTTTATCCTCTATTAGGGTCGTGGGGGGGGCTTCCCCATGCCCATCCAGGGCAGAACGTCTCGGGCGTTGGGCAGATCACACACAATCTATCGCTGGGCTCACACTCACAAACACAGACAGAATCTATATGGGGCAATTTGGAGAATTCAATTGACCTTGATCCATGTTTTTGGACTGTGGGAGGAAACCAGAGAACCCGGAGGAAACCCACACGGACACGGAGAGAACATGGAAACTCCACCCAGATTTGGATACGAACTGGGAATCCCTAGTGCTGAGAGGAGAACATGCTAACCACTAAGCCATCATGCCACCCCTGACAGAATCCATCTATCCATCATCTTCCGGTTTATCCTCTACTAGGTTCGTTGTGGGGTTCCCCATGCCTATCCAGGGGAGAACGTTGGCATTGGGCAGATACACCCAGGACAGGGCGCCAATCTATCACTGGGCACACACACACTCACACAGACACACTCTATATGGGGCAATTTGGAGAATTCAATTGACCTTGATCCATGTTTTTGGACTGTGGGAGGAAACCAGAGAACCCGGAGGAAACCCACACGGACACGGGGAGAACATGGAAACTCCACCCAGATTGGGATTCGAACCGGGAATCCCTAGTGCTGAGAGAATGTGCTATTCACTAAGCCACTTTGCCACCCCAGTGGAAACTTATATTTAGGTAATTATGCATATTTAAAAATATATATATGAAGTAGGAACCAACAAACAGGAAACATCATCACAAGAAACATCATCACATCGAGCCAAGAGGTGTCTACTACTGTATTCTGCAATGAATCCCTGGGGATTAACAAATCATTCCGATTGTATACTGTAAATGCTCAATATAAAGAAACTACCGATTCACACTTTATTAGGACATTGCTTTAAGATAATCTTTCCATGGCGCAGAAGTGTCTTGCAGTGACAATCGTCCTTATACCTTTTATCGATTTTATGAACAAGCTCGTTTCTCTTCACGTAGTCAGTTACGACGGTCCTCACTTCAGCGGCGTGCAGTACTGCACCCTTTCTGAAACAGAAGAGAGACACATTTAAGGATAAGTAAGTAACTTTTATTTATAGAGCTCTCTAAACACAACTTGCATTGACCAAAGTGCTGTACATTTTTCAACAACTAATAAGAACTTAAAAAAGAACGTAAAAGCAAACAGATTTAACAAACCATGACATTATATACATAAACATATGCATATCTATAGCGATCAAATGATCCATAACATAATTATTCAAATGCCTGCCTATAAAGGCATGTTTTCAGGTGAGCTTTAAAGAGATAAGAAAAATGTTATACTTTAAATGAATAATTTTAATACTTAATGATACTGCAATGGTCTGGCTGAATAACAATAAATAAATTCACGGAGAGAATCGAACTACACAAAGCTTCTACAGAACAAAATGCTCCTTTAAAGATCTTGTATAGCAACTTGTTTTGTTTTACGTTAGCCGTTCTCTTTACTACATTGAACAGATTTCTCACTTTTTCTGTGCGTCCCGAAACAGTGGCTCGAGGCGTGCAGTGATCCCATACAGAGGGGTAATTTCAGGAGGCTGATAAGACACCTCGCAGCTCTCGCTCTCCTCCACTCTCTCCTCTGGAGGCTCCCAGTCGTCGGGGATGCAGAATGAACACAGTCTGAAATCAAATCATCAGTTATTAAAGCATGAGCATGAGAGTTTGTCCTAAAAAAGTGACCTGCGGATCCGAAATAGAAAGACATTTGCATACACAAGAAATTCCATTTTTAAAAACTATTTTATGAAATGACATATATATATCCATCCATCCATCATCTTCCGTTTTATCTTCTCTTGGGGTCGATGCCCATCCAGGGGAGAACGTCTCGGGCAGATTGGGACAGGGCGCCAATTATTCGCTGGGCACACACTCACTCACACATACACACTCTATATGGGGTAATTTTGGAGAACTCAATTGACTTGATCCATGTTCTTGGACTGTGGAAGGAAACCAGAGAACCTGGAGAAAATCCATGCGGACACAGGGAGAACATGGAAACTCCACTCAGATTGGGATTCGAACCAGGAATCCCTAGTGCTGAGAGGCGAACGTGCTAACCACTAAGCCACCGTGCCGCCCCATATATACATATATATAAATAATTTTGAGTGTCAGGTTGTAAAAGATGGAGATGGATGGAGCAGCTGCTCATCTTTTCTCAGCTCGATTTCTGTAATGCATTGCACGCTGATCATCCATCTTTAACAATCAAACCTCTTCTGATGATCCAGAACTTTAGTTTAGTGTGTAACCCAAATAAAACCCCGTGTTACTCTCTTTCCAGTGGCTGTCCTCATTCAGTACAAAGCCCTGACTCTGGCCGACAGGACAATCTCTGATCTGCCCCTCCTAATTCTACTCTAGTTTCCAAAGATACACCCGACTCATTCACTGTGCCCTAGTGATTTTTTTCTGGTGCTTTAACCTCACAATGGTCCAAATTCTCACTCCATACCCTCTGACAACATTATTACTCATTTTTTATATAAACATTTCACTTGTACATACTCAGGGCTTCTCCAGTTCACCTCCACAATGCTGTCCACTCCTTTACTTAACTCCTTCACTTTAACCAAACTGTGTTCCTTCTGCATGCAGTGTAGGAACTTCGAAAGCTGAAGACAGAAAAAAACACTAACATGGATTAAAAGGTATGTTATTTTCAGATTAAAAACCTATTCACAGCGGGTTCACTGAGGTACCTTTTTATAGCTGGATTTTTTTACATCAAGCTGTTTTCCTTTTGGGCTGCAAAACAAACAAAAACATGTTCCTGCTCGCTTCAAAATTAATAGCATGATATATTTTGTAGTTCTACCATTCCATCTGTATGTGGACTACAGTACATGCCGTGTTTGTCCCCTTTATCTGTTCTATTGGTCAGAACCCCAATAGGACCATAGTACCAGTAAGTGGAGGAAATAGATAATGGAGCAAGAAGGGGTATGTCCTAACTTCTGACTGTTACTGTAGTTTAAAGCAAAAGTTAAGACTTCCCCACTAAAAATGTTTAGCTTAAGTTGAGATGTAAACATTTGCTGATAACTCCTACATTCATACAAGGTATGGTTTTATTGATCATTAAAAACAGTTTTAAGCAAGCATGCCCAAACTTTTGCTTAAGGTTGTAGGAAAAGACAGAACTTTCTACTCTAATATGTACCAGCATGAGGCCATGTGCTTGCGCTGGAAGGTGCCAGTCAGAAGAGGAATATCAGCTTTCTTCACTTTGTGTTTAAGAGCATGAAGAAAACATTGATACAACAGAGAGTCCATCTGCTCTGTGAAAAGAGAAGAGACCGGTCAATAATCTCAACCAAGATGCAAACACCATAAAGAAAACCTTAAATGAGCAAGCTAAGTGTGACGGCAGAGCGGATGTGTGTGTAAGAGGCAGATCAGAAAAGAAAGAAAGGTAATGGATTTGAGATTGGCTCTGATTCACACATGAAAGCTAATTCTTTTAGTTTGTCTCTTCTGTTATTGTGCCATATTTTATCCACATAGTAATGACAGACTTCCTGTTCCATGGTATATCTAATGCCTTGAAAAACATTTTCTCCTCATTTCATTAATGATACACTTCAGCAGTGACATCCCTTTAGTGCTTCGAGGTCTCTGCGGAGCCTTTGCTGCAGGATGCAACTAAGTAAATGTCAGAAAACTCCTGGAACAGCTGAACTTTATATGAGGTTAATCACAGTCATTATTCGATGGCAGGTTCGTACCGAGGCAATAAACCACAGGGAACATATTCAAGCTGGCAGAAAAAAGTATTTGCACTTGCGGAAACTGAACAAATGACGAAAGAAACAAATAAACCTTAATGAACTGATCTAATCTCAATGAACTGTTGAATAAAAGCAATAGAACACAAAGGGTTGTGTGTAATAGTGTGTAACATCACAGCTGTGATTTGGTTACAGGTATGAGTATAGTTTTATTGAGTTAGTATTGAGTGTTTTGCTGTTATACAACAGTTTAACAAGAGACATGAGTTCATCAGTAACAAACCGCTGCAGATAAAGAATTCAATATTGGTAATTATTCATTTGGTTTTGCTTATTTACATTTACATTTAGTCATTCAGCAGATGCTTTTATCCAAAGCGACTTACAAATGAGAACACCACAAGTCAGAAGTTATGCAGAAAACCAACTACACTGTAAATTCATCAAACCTGATTGTTATTTGATGCTGCGCCCCCCCCCCCCCCCCCCCATTTATTATTTTTTTTACAACAGGTATTTGTTAAAGAGATGCGTCTTCAGTAGTTTCTTAAAACTGTTTAGTGATTCTGCTTTACGGACGGAGTTGGGAATATGGTTCCACCATTTTGCAGTGGTGAACGCCTCGGAGTGTGAATCAGCTCCTCGGTGAGGTGGAACCGCCAGGCGGCGATCATCACTGGAGCGAAGTGAACGAATGTATGTTATGACCATCTAAATACACTGTATCTAAATACACTACGACATATGAACACTCCGAGGCGTTCACCACTGCAAAATGGTGGAACGTTCTTCCCAACTCCGTCCGTAAGGCAGAATCACTAAACAGTTTTAAGAAACTACTGAAGACGCATCTCTTTAACAAATACCTGTTGTAGAGAAGAAGAAAAAAAAAAAAAAAAAAAAAAAAAAAAGGGGGGGGGGGGGAAGGGCCGCAGCATCGAATAACAATCAGGTTTGATGAATTTACAGTATAGTTGGTTTTCTCCATGGCTTCTGACTTGTGGTGTTCTCATTTGTAAGTCGCTTTGGATAAAAGCGTCTGCTAAATGACTAAATGTAACGTAAATGTAAACACTGAACCCTGCAATTATGTTGAACCAATCACAAAATACTATGTATGCGCAGTGTGTGCGTGCATGCATGCATTAACAGGTCCATGTTAAGCATTAGCACATGGAAAATCTCTTGGCAGCTTCCGTTCTTAAAATACTGTATTCAAAAGGTGGGATGCTTTTGTTGAAATGTTGTGTGAAAACCTGACACTCACGCAGTGAACACAGAAGGAAACAGAAAATGGTGCCAGTCAATCATGCCTTACCTTGTGGAGATCTAGAGTCTGTGCTTTCTTCCTCTACCTTCTTCTCGTCCTCATCGTCTCGCTCTCTTAAGGTCAGATCTTCGAGGCATTGACAAGGTTCTGATGCCTCCACTGCTTCTCTGGTGTCATTCGGCTTGTCGCCCTCTTCCCTTTCGTCATTCAGGCCTTCCTCTTCCTCTTCCCCACATTCTACTCCCCCCAGCTGTGTCTCTGCCTGTAGTGAAGGGTCAGTGACTGTTATGACAGGAGGTGCAGTCTTATCCCCAAAAGCCCTAAGGTTTTAAAAAAAAATAAAGAGGTATAAAAATGAGTACTTTTGTAATATGTATAACTTGCAAAAGCCTCACACATTAACCACTGAGCTACCACCCCCTCTTTTCTTATTACTAAATTTGGTATTGTTGCTAACGTGTGAGATTTAGTTTGGTATTGGTCACTCCTCATAGCAAAAGACTTACCACAGCTGGTCCATGTACGTGTGTAAAACATTTACACCTTTGCCTTTCATACCACCGGTCCTCATATCAGTGCTGGACATGGCTGCTGTTCCCACTGCAACAGGAGCCCTGAGAAAAGTGTACAAGTTATTATATTAATGTAATCACATGACACGATCATTAACACAATAATGCACTTTTCGTCATGGTCAGTTAATTGTAAGTCCTGTTTTAGATCAAAGCAATCACCCATTTAACCATCCTGTCTTATTTTATTGCTACTGTCCTCTGAGTTGCGCTTTGCCAGAGAACATGATGTACTGTGATGAATGCCCTCTTGTGGCTAACTGCTTTAATTTCACCTACTGTGCCAAAACCACTACTGTAAAGCCACCCGAAAAGATTGTGCCGGCTAAAAGTAGGTCTAAGACCGTTATTAGGTGATTATCCTGACAGCATGTAACGCTTACCTGTTTGACACAACACTCACAGCGCAGCATTCTCCTCGATCTACATCAGGCAGGCCAGCAGATGACACCACGACTCCTGGCAGCATGAGATCTAAGCGAGACGGAAAACGTCCTCAGATTGCAAGTAATTTACACAAATACAATCCTCACCTTTAACTCACCTGCACCACCAATCAGTTTCTGCACCACTGGAGGCCACGTAGTGAAGACTGGCAACAGATTAGGAAACCTCCAGAGTGCGTACACTAATGGATGCAAAAAAAACGATTTGACTGAAGGCACTGATAATTCAACACGTAATAATCACATATATTTGTACTAGCAACTCACACTTGTAAAATATTTTAAAAGAATAAGTACGAAACAGGCGGCACGGTGGCTTAGTGGTTAGCACGTTCGCCTCCCCGTGTCTGCGTGGGTTTCCTCCAGGTTCTCCGGTTTCCTCCCACAGTCCAAAAACATGGATCAAGTCAATTGAATTCTCCAAATTGCCCCATATAGAGTGTGAGTGAGTGTGTGCCCAGCGATGGATTGGCGCCCTGTCCTGGGTCTATCTGCCCAGCGCCCGAGACGTTCTCCCCTGGATGGGCATAGGGAACCCCCCCCGCGACCCTAATAGAGGATAAAGCGGGAGATAATGAATGAATGAAGTATGAAACAAAGTATTACAAACTATTGAGTGATGCGATGTATTTATTTGTTGTTCAGCTGAGGTTGTATTAACCCAAGTATGAGAACAAATATAGGATTTAAAACAGTGTACTGTATAAAGATGCAAAGTGAGAGAGAGTGTGAGAGAGAGAGATTATACCTGTGGGGTAAAGCTGTTTCTCCAGCTGAAACAATACAGGATTCTTCTGCAGCACATACAGAGTGACTGCATCACCTTTATGTGCATAAACTTTTACAACATTTAATTCTTCCTTGTTTGGCACAAGCTCATTAAGTTCATCCGGGGACAGAGATGGAAAGGCGCTTAAGACATCAGCGCGCAGCTTCCTCCTAAAACGTGAGAGACAACAAGAAGTGTCTTTAATACATAATTTAGGTAACAGTACAAATGGTATTTGTCTGATGAACAATGCTTTTAAAAGAACACCTGCTTTAATGACGTTTCTTAGAACAGTTTAATACCACATCGTCTTGAAGGAACACAATTTTCATTTCACTTTTTATATCTGAAAAAACTATTTTGTCTATAGTGTAATATATGTTTTAACAACATTAATGAGTTTAAAATGAAATATGTCATCTCATTATCTTCCGCTTAATCGTCTACGAGGGGCAGGGTTTCCCATGCCCATCCAGCCAGGGGAGAACATTTCAGGCGCTGGGCAGATACTCCCAGGACAGGGCGGCAATAAATCACTGGGCACACACTGTCTCACACTATATCACTATAACGGGCCAATTCAGTACACCACCAAACTACGTCCCCAATCAAACATGTAATATGATTCTGATGGCTGATTAAATAATATTGAACTATTAAACTTCTTTAATAAAGTTGCAAATTTGAAGCACAAAAAATATTGTGAGGAGCAGAACTTAAACTTTTAAAAAATGGTCTGGAGGATGAAGTTCTATGTAATATATATATATATATATATATATATATATATATATATATATATATATATATATATATATATATATATATATATGAAACTACCGCAGCACTGCTGCACTAAAACTCCCTCACCGCATCAGTGTCACTGCAGAACTGACAATAAACAACTTACCACCCAAATTAAACCTGTTCTGTGATGTTACTGACCACAACTCAATAGGTCTCACTATTGCCCTGTAAACTTTATCTTTGACAGATGCTGGTCTTTTACACATCACTCCATCAACTTTGCACTACACCCTGTTTGCACTCTCATATGCAATTCAAATATATACATTTTAATGTTATTTACATTTTAGATCTGTATTTGTATTGATTTTATTTGTTTTTGTATTGTGTTTAAGTTTTTGTTATATACATTTTGTATATATATATATATATGTGTGTGTGTGTGTGTATGTTACTTATTAGTTATTTATTTATCCTTTTAACAACTTACAAACTTTACAAACTAAAGCTATAAAACTACTGGTTACTATAAGCATTAGGTCGTCTGGAATGCACAGCAGTAATCAAGCAGTAAAGTTAAACACGTAATATATTTATTAACTACGAACAACAAAACTAACGGTGCTCTACTTCATAAATAAATGGTAGAATATATATATATATATATATATATATATATATATATACCATTATTATAATATATATATATATATGTATATGTATATTCTACCATTTATTTTATATATATATTCATATTCTACCATTTATTTATGAAGTAGAGCACCGTTAGTTATATACATGTCGGCATGGTGGCTTAGTGGTTGGCATGTTCTCCTCTCAGCACTAGGGATTCCCGGTTCGAATCCCAATCTGGATGGAGTTTCCATGTTCTCCCCGTGTCTGCGTGGGTTTCCCTCCGGGTTCTCCAGTCCAAAAACATGGATCAAGTCAATTGAATTCTCAAAATTGCCCCATATAGAGTGAATGAATAGTATGAATGAATATATTTATTTATGTCTGAATCCTAACCAGTGGAAGTGATGGTTCTTCACTCTTATGTAGTGCAGCTGTAGCGAAGCAGCCATCACGGTCCTACCTGTCGGATCCTTTGATAACAGTATTTGATTTCACGCGGAACGCTTTAGTAAACATGCCGCCGTTAATCCAGACTGGTCTCTTGGTATTTGCAGTTTGTTTGTAAATGGCTTATTCGGCGGTTACTGAAAGCCGGTGACTTCATTCAGAACGTGCTGTAGTTCTACTTCCATTTGCAGCCCGACAGGAGCGAGACGGCAGTCCAAAACATGTCCGGCTGGAAACGAGGGCCCGCTTTAACGTTCCTGTTTGAGTTCTCCGCTCTGGTGGTGGCTGTAATGTAAACAAGTTTTGGGGGAAAAAAAACACTTTACTCTTTTAACGTGATGTTTGTGTGGTTTAAACGAGGCTTTTAAACTTTTACTAAAATTATATACAGTACCAGGTAAACGCTTTTTATTCCACTTACTGTAAAGATGGATTTTGTAGTTCTACAGTTTCAGACTGTAGTCTATCTGTTTGTGGAATACAGTACATACTGTGTATGTCCCCTTTACTCTAATGGTTAGGACCCCAATAGCACCACCACAGAGCAGGTATTATTTAATTGGTGCATTACTCCTATCCCAGCAGTGTCACTGAGGTGTTTAAATGAAACTACAGCAGCACTGCTGCACTAAAACCCCCTCAACGCATCAGTGTCACTGCAGAACTGACAATAAACAATCCACCACCCAAATGATACCAGTTCTGTGATGGTACTGACCACAAATCAATAGGTCTTACTATTGCCCTGTAAACTTTATCTTTGACAGATGCTGGTCTTTTACACATCACTCCATCAACTTTGCACTACACCCTGTTTGCACTCTCATATGCAATTCAAATATTTACAT
This sequence comes from Corydoras sp. C115, assembly GCA_019802505.1. Lineage (NCBI taxonomy): Eukaryota > Metazoa > Chordata > Actinopteri > Siluriformes > Callichthyidae > Corydoras > Corydoras sp. C115. Next base: position 2,104,517 of record JAFMOC010000074.1, on the reverse strand, counting down.
TTTAATGTTATTTACATTTTAGATCTGTATTTGTATTGTTTTTATTTGTTTTAGTATTGTGTTTAGGTTTTTGTCATATAAATTTTGTGTATATATATATATATATTCATTCATTATCTCCCGCTTTATCCTCTATTAGGGTCGCAGTGGGGTTCCCCACGCCCATCCAGGGGAGAACGTCTCGGGCGCTGGGCAGATAGACCCAGGACAGGGCGCCAATCCATCGCTGGGCACACACTCACTCACACAGACACACTCTATATGGGGCAATTTTTGAGAATTCAATTATACTTGATCCATGTTTTTACTGTGGGAGGAAATATAGAACCCGGAGGAAACCCACCCAGATGGGGATTCGAACCGGGAATCCCTAGCGCTGAGAGGCGAACGTGCTAACCACTAAGCCACCGTGCCACCTATATATATATATATATATATATATATATATATATATATATATATATATATATATATATATATATATACACACACAGTAAAAGGTTTCTTGCATTATTGCAGCACAGAACAGTATGCAATAAAGTGATGAAATGATTTATGGTATGAACACCACAAAATCAAAACCTGACATTTTGATGTGTGACTGGAAAATCTTTAGTGCTTTAAGGGATGAATGGCTTCAGTGAGACAGGTACCATCACACATATTCTGTAAAACATAGACATTCCATGAATGTACTCCAAACACACAGATGTTAAAATAAACGAGTTGAGTCTGGATCTACACATTATAACCCAAAAACCCAACACGTTGTCTACAAATCCAATAATAATATTTGACAGCTGTGCTGTATATTCATCCCCAGGTTATTGTATCAGTGTCAAGTCAATTAACAGCTCTGCATTTACACTGGAATGCCTCTTAAATCTTTGCATGAAATGTGTACTGTTTACAGTAAAGAAAAGACCAGGTATTTTACCACAGGGCTGGATATTTTTCAGATAGGTTGTCAGTCAAGATCAGAAGAAACCTGTAACTCTGAAAAATAACAGAATTTGTCAACACTGGAAAATTAGCGTGGACATGCACAGACTTGTATTATATTGGGATTGGATCACTAGGGTTTATTGATGATGTGACTGCTGATGGAGCAATCGCTGTGAATTATATAAAGCTGCACAGATTCATCAAATGCTACAAAACAAATAGAAGGGAAAGCACTGGCTCCCAAAAGTTGTATGACATTTATAAATATGTTTTCTTTTACCTATAGTTTTCCAAAATAGAAACCAGCCTGCTTAGTACACTTCACTAATGATTGCAGTTTGGCACTTATTGTAGAAGAGAAACCAGTTTTGGTGTGTGACATTTTTAGCTCCATAATGATTAAAATCAACAGAACAAACATACATTGTGCCATATTATCTCTCAATATGTTATAGAGAAACTATTGTAAAGTGTCTAATTTTAAGTATAAATCTTGCTGCAGCTATGAAAATACATTAGTCTCTTGCACGTACATGCCTCCAAAGATGCAGCCACATACCTCATAAACACAAGCACTGGACTAATGATAAGGCTTGCATTTTTCCAGACAAAAAGGACTGTTAAGAAGCAGATGTATTGCCTAAAGAAATGTGTTTTCCATGTCAGCTTAAGGACTCCTGTCTCATCTGTCTTGTACAGCATGAGATTTTATTTTTGCTTTACTCCAACAATGTATAACAATACGTAGGGTTACGATCGGCCTTGTTATTCCAGATTATTTCACAATTTACCTATGCAGAGTTTTGATTTATTGTATGTCAAACTTTATATTCTATTGTGGACTCAATTATTGAAATATTTGTTGCATAAATTAACAGCACATTTGGCCTGTTAGAACACTCATTTCTGAATTCTAAATAATCTGGTTCATACAGTGCCGGTAAAAAGTCTGGACACGCCCCCTTTTTGTCCGTGTTCTCAGTTCCACTTACTGCAAAGATGGACTTTGTAGTTCTATAATTCCAGACTGTTGTCCATCTGTTTGTGGACAGTACATACTGTGTACGTCCCTTTTACTCTTTTCTAATGGTCAGGACCTCAATAGTACCACCACAGAGCAGGTATTATTTGGTCGGTGCATTATTCCTATCCCAGCAGGGCTACTGAGGTATTTAAATGAAACTACAGCAGCAGCACTTCTGAACTAAAACCCCCTCACCACAAACAACACAAACATGACAAAAACAATCCACCACCCAAATTATAGCTGTTCTGTGATGTCCTGGCCAAGTTTGTAATTTCACCACAGAATTTCCTTTTTAAATTTGAACTAATTTAAGTCTGTAAATGAAACTATGGGTTTTTAGAGAACAGAGTAAAGGGGACTAATACAGTATGTACTGTAGTCCACAAACAGCTGGGTTATAGTCTGGAATTGTAGAACTATAAAGTCCATCTTTACAGTAAGTAGAACTGATAAAATGGACTAAGTAAAGCAAAAAGGGGGTGTGTCCAAACTTCTGACTGATACTGTACATAATTATAACTTTGCTTCTGTGCAGCAAACAGCCAATTTAAGATCCCCAAGAGCCCTGTATCTCCCACCTCTCACCATCACCGTCGTTCACACAGAGCAGTAAGAAGAGAGGGAAGAACTCCCAGGTAAGAGCAGCTTTGCATTTTCTTACAAAAGAAAACATTCTGCATTGGTCAATTACAATTACAATTAATAAATGCCAATTACAATATGAAGCATTTTCATTGTGTGTGTGTGTAAAGCCTTTTATTCTTTATAGATGATTGGAATTTTACATGCATTTTAAATAAATAATAATTGAAATCTTAATCACACGTGAACAGCTTTATATCTGACTCAATTATAAAAAATACATTTTCATACAGGTTTTTATATAACCCAACCAGGTTTCAAAACCTCTGCTGTATGGAAACACTTTATTCTCCTATAATTAATTTGACATCTTTACAATCACATCACATTTTTTCCAAATCATTGAGTTAATATCTGGTAAGCTTGATATGATTTAAAATATTTTTTCCTAAAAAAAAAATGATGGCTTCTGTTGTTTATTATATTTTTAATTATATATAATTATATAATATTTTTAATTTATATCTTTATTTTTATTTTGTCCTGTATGTCTTTTTAAATAAAAAGGTATGCTGAAAAGATCTGTGCAGTAATGCTGTTGCATGGAAACTGAAGACAACACTCCTGTTAAATTAAGTGACAGCCATGTTTTAGTTTGGGAACTTCAAAGACACAAAATGTTATCATACCCTTGTCAGAAAAACACATTTGGACGGGAACATACCACAATACAGTACAAGTACAATAGAATATGGAATCAGGAATGTACACTACAAGCCCAGGCGTGAAAATATTTACATCCAACACCTTGAGATTTTCTTCAGCATGCTGGTCGGTATTACCATCTGTTTAATTAGTACACCTTAGAACATAGTACTTCTTTAAAGTTACAATGTTCTAAGTTGTACTAATTAAACAGATGGTAATAGCTAACAGCATGCTGATGGTATTTACATTACTAATTTGCAAGAATTCTAAAATAGTTATTAATTGTTGCTTTATGTTTTCTGCACAGATTTCTCAGCATTCCTCTTTATTTAGGAGCTGATTGATAGAATTAAGGTATAAAGATGGCTTTTATAGTGCAATCTACACCCGGGGCATTTTATTAGTTATCACTTTTTTTGTTTCTACACGTCTCCATTTCTCCCATTATGTGTGTTAATTCCACTCAACATATACAATGGGGAAAATAAGTATTAGTATAAGATACACTGCCGATTTTGTATGTTTTTCCACCTAAAAATAATGAAAAGGCCTGTAATTTTTCGTAGGTACACTTCAACATGTTGTGATAAGTCAAAGTAATTAAACAAAATCATATACAATTTCCTTAACATAATAATCAATCTGACCATTTTGCTCTGCTTTCTCAGCATGTGGATGATATTCTTGCTGTGGGCAGGGCTAGTACACCTGTCTATTGCCCAGATTGACTCGATCACCTGGCTGAACTACCTGCGTAGTCGGTCCTACAGGCAACATTGGAGCAACAGCTATGCCTCCCTTCAGACGGACCAATCTGCAGAATCTGACGAGCTGGACTGCCCATTGGAGTGCGAGTGTCCCTCTGCTTATCCCTATGCCATGTACTGTCACAGCCGCAACCTACAGCATGTGCCGTTTGTGCCCTCTCGCATGAAGTACGTGTACCTTCAGAATAACCGCATCACCGGAATCACCGATGGCGTATTCGACAATGCCACAGAGCTCGTCTGGATCATCCTGCACATGAACCAACTAAAATCTGACAAAATCAGCAGTAAGGTCAGTAATGACATTTGTTTTCTTTCCCAGAAAAACATTTATGCGCCATAACGGTCCCTTCGCCTTGCGGGACATTTGGCATAGTGTTCTGTGGTTTTAAAACCTCATTATTTGTAATTAATTTATGGAATTTATTATTACTTAATATCAATCAAAGCAAGCAATACAGTCATATGGGGTCACACAGTTCATGTCCAATTTCATTCATTCATTCATTATCTTCCGCTTTTATCCTCTATTAGGGTCGCGGTGGGGTTCCCCATGCCCATCCAGGGGAGAACATTTCGGGCACAGGGCAGATACACCCAGGACAGGGCGCCAATCTATCGCTGGGCACACACACAGACACACACAAACAAACAGACACACTTTATATGGGGCAATTTGGAGAACTCAATTGACTTGATCCATGTTTTTGGACTGTGGGAGGAAACCGGAGAACCCGGAGGAAACCCACGCGGACACGGGGAGAACATGGAAACTCCACCCAGATGGGGATTTGTACCGGGAACCCCTAGTGCTGAGAGGCGAACGTGCTAACCACTAAACCACCGTGCCGCCCTTATGTGCAATTTACCCAACTGAATGTTTTTGGTAAGTGGGAGGTAACCCATGAGGGCACAGTTAGGTCATACAGACTGCAAGCAGGACTGAATTGCTTTAAGGTGAAAGCACTAACTGCTGCAACAGCTTTATGAAAAGAAATTTGGTCCTGAAGGACTGCAACCTCAAACCTTTCTCTACAGTTAATACAATAGCTTTGGAACATTAGATAAAATTACTCGGATGACCTTCACAAAGTCTTGATCTAAAACCCATAAAAGCTGTAACCTGAACGGGGAAAAGAAGGTTTTTTGGGCCAACTGCCACCAGCGGTACAGTTCTCTCAATTTGCAGTTCAATTAAATACCTCATGCACCAGTGTATTGGGTCTCGGTAGTGGCACCGTTAAAATAGCAATCTGTCAAAGTCAGACCACATCTAAATTTTAAAGGAAATGGCAACTGACACAACTGACTGGTTTATTGCATGTTACACCCATGAAGAATTAAGAGAATTAGTACATGCCATTTGGGTTTTTTGCACACTCAAGATGAACTTTTCCAGTTGTAAGAGAGCAAAGATACACTGACACACCTTAAATCAAGCTGCGCGGTTGACAGCCAGCTAAAGAACTCTAAAATAAGGCCCTAAATTTTCCAAACCAGCAACTACTGATTTAGAAACCGTGATATTCCACTGATGAACTAATAAAGAACTGTATATATTCTGCAGCGATGGATTGGCGCCCTGTCCTGGTTGTATCTGCCCAGTGCCCAAGATGTTCTCCACTGGATGGGCATGGGGAACCCCACCGCGACCCTAATAGAGGATAAAGCGGGAGATAATGAATGAATGAATGAATATATTCTGCGCTAACTGAAGTAATTCTGTTTCAGGTCTTTGCTAAGCTTTCCAAACTGGAACGTCTGTTCCTGCAGGATAACAAGCTGGAGCATATTCCCGAAGGACTTCCTCGGTCACTTCAGGACCTGCGGTTGAACCACAACAGCATTGCATCCGTTCCGGTTGGCTCACTGCACAAAATGAACAAGCTACTGGCACTGCGTCTCCATTATAACAGCATTAAGGAGATAGGCAGTGCTCTAGAGCCTTTATCATCACTAAGTGTTTTGGATTTGCGTGGAAATCAGCTTGCAAAGGTCCCTGATCACCTTCCGCCCCAACTGAGCCAGCTGTACCTCGAGCACAACCACATCTCCTCTGTCCCTGGGGATTTTTTGAAGAAACTGCCACATTTGCGCTTTGTGCGGCTTTCACACAACCGGCTCACAGATGCCGGAATACCTCACAAAACCTTCAATGTGAGCACACTCATGGAGCTGGACCTGTCGCACAACAAGCTGGAGAAGGTCCCAGCGATCAGCACCAACCTGCAATACCTCTACCTCCAGGGTAACCAAATAAAAGGTAAAAATGAAGTTTAAAGTTTAAACGAACAACCTGTGTGGTTATGTTCTTTATTGGAGGTAGTTATTGAAGTACAATTTCATTCATTATCTTCCGCTTTTATCCTATATTAGGGTTGCGGGGGGGTTCCCCATGCCCATCCAGGGGAGAACGTTTCGGGCGCTGGGCAGATACACCCAGGACAGGGCGCCAACCTATCGCTGGGCACACACTCACTCACATACACACACTCTACATGGGGCAATTTGGAGAACTCAATTGACTTAATCCATGTTTTTGGACTGTGGGAGGAAACCGGAGATCCCAGAGGAAACCCACGCAGACACGGGGAGAACATGGAAACTCCACCCAGATGGGGATTCGAACCGGGAACCCCTAGTGCTGCAAGGTGAACGTGCTAAACACTAAACCACCGTGCCGCCCTGAAGTACAATTTCATTTATTAAAATAAGTAAATAATAAAAGAAAAACTCCTTGTTAAGTACACTTCAATTTAACCTTTTAAATCTCTTTCAGAATTCTCCATCAGCAGTTTCTGTCAAGTTGTGGACGTGGAAAACTACTCGAACCTGCGCGTCCTGCGTCTGGAGGCAAACAAGATAAGCCTTCGCGATGTGCCTCCTGAGGCTCTGCTCTGCCTGCGCAAAGCCACACACATCAACCTTTAGACACAAAACTCTAAATTAAGATCTCAGCTAGTAGAAGCTACCAAACATACTGTATGTGGAGTGAACATGACTTCTATAGACCAAAACTACAGATAGTGATTAGCTGTGGTATTAACGTTTGTTTGTATTTACTCTGTAGCTTTGGGCAGAATGAGATTTATTTTTTAATTGCTATCACATTTACAGGTGACAGATCTTTCAATTCCTTTCTTACTTTTATATTTTTGTGTTAAGTGGGTAAGATTACTGACAGTCGATAATATATGAGAGGATGGGTCCTGATGTCACAACTTTCATTCACAAATCACATTCAATCAGATGCACCTGCTACAGCAGTGAAAGGTCAAAACTAAATAGACATTTATATTTTTATGTCCTAATTATTATTTTGCATTTAAAAAGTTGATGTATTAATGAATTTATCCACATTCTATCTATACTTTTGCATTGTAAACTTTATCTTAACCATTGCATTTGAATAAATTTATGAAAGGCACCATGTTCTCGGCAATATTAAACAAACCTTTTTAAAATTAAAAAGTTATAGGTAATGAAATGGTGATATTGATTCTAAAACAATGGGGGGGAAATAAAAAAAAAAAAAATTAAACCTTGTAAGAAGTAAAGGAAACACACACCTGGTTGCAGGCGAGTCGATATATTTTAATGAAGAACATAAGCTTTTTTTTTTTCCTTTTCATTTCTTTTTACACATTTTTCTTTTTTTTCCCTCCTTTTTTATAAACTTAATCATAACATACTGTGCATACCAGTAAGGATTTTCACAAAAGTGCCTCAGACATTACTTTTTTTCTTCTTTTTTTTCCCATTTCTTTCTTCATTTTCATCTGACAATGACAGCGATCCACCATTCATTCCTGAAAATGCAATTAAAATATAAGCACAAGCACTTGACCGGTGCTGTACCACCAACACACAAGCACGCAACAATGCCTTAAATCAGTTTCTTGCTTTGGCAGTTATTCATTTTGGACTCCAATAATATTTAAGCTTAGTCCATTTTCTCCATAATAAGTCTCAGAAAATCCCCCCCACCCCCCCAAAAAAAAGCCAATCACAGAATAGCTTTCAAATACGGAATTCAAACTTGATCATGTGCTTTCTCAAAGACGTGGAAAGTCAAACGGCCAATTTCTCTTAAGCTGCTCATTTCAGAAGAATGTCTTTTTGTATTTCACAGATGCTCATTATTTGCTAATGCCACCCTCTCCTGTCTACACTCTACATGCACACTAGGAACTGTTTTTGGCACTTTACCAGAGTGAAGCATCTCTTCATTTCTTAGGTGACATTTCTTTGGCTTGATGAGCTTGAAGGACAGCCACTGCCTCCTCAACCTAAAACATGGAGCATTCATATTTAGAAATGACTTCATCAAAGAAGATTATTAAAAGAACCCACTAGGCATAAGAATAAACAGGTTTTTTTTTAATTAATTGTGATTAATTGTGCGTGCCTTGTGTCATGCCAAGTGGCACAACTCGCATGGAACAAGAATACAGCACACTTCGATTACTTTGTTGTTACAGATAGTTTTATTTTTATAAATATGAATAAGAGAGATTTTTTACAAAGTAATTTAATATTTTGTGTTAATATTCAGCAAAAGCCCTGCCTTTTTTTTTTTTTTTTTCAAAATGTTTACATTAAATTAAACAAACATTAGCTCATCGTTACTGGTGATTTCTGGCATGTTTTTATTAAAGTTAATTATTTCATAATAATCATAATATTATGCAATAATCAGAACATCAAAATCTATAATTGTTTCATGCCTAGAAACCCACAATAGGCGTTTTGAACTTACTTTGGCATGGAGGGATTCTGGAGACTCAAGCATGTGCAATAGTTCAGAATTATCGATTTCCAGCAGCATTCCTGTAATCTTTCCAGCCAGATTGTGATGAATGGCCTGGATCAGTGGATACAGCCGTTCTCCTGTGCAAAAAATTAAAAAAAGCAGTGATTTAAAGAAATTGCACGCACAATTTTAGTCATGATAATCTGGATATTTTGTGAGATTGGCAAGTACCCAGTAGCTGCTTCTGCTCCAAAAGGGGTGCAGCTGCCAGCATGGATGGGGTGAGGGGTTCTTGTCCTTTTACATGAACTGCAGGTTCTATAACCGGAGGTGGAGGCATGATCTAAAAACACCAGGTGAGCAAATTAGATAGAATTCCAGGGAAGGATGAGTCGCAGGCCTCTTTTACTTTAATAAAGGAATATATTGGACAGGTCTTAGTTTATGTACGCAGGAGATACAAACGCATACAGCCATGTCTGTCTGTGAGCCACACATGCTTTCATGTGAGGGTCACCTTTGCCTCACATGCAGTAAGTCAGTGCCTCATCAATACCTCATCTAGGAGTGGCCCACATCTGTACGGCATCCAAAGCATTAACTAACGATCACATTTCTGATTTAAAATTCTAGCAGTGGCCTATAAAATCTGTGATGAGGCACAAACCCATTCAATGACACTAAATTACCCAATTCAAGATTCAAGAAAATTTTATCATCATTAATATCACATGTGGTACATGAGATAAGAACGAAATTATGGGTCACAGACCCTGATTACCCTGTTATTTTAAAGCTACCATTTAAATTTAAATTTTTAAGAAAATGAGATTTTTTTTTTCTTAAATACAGTATATACACATTTGTGAAATATACAACTATGAACATATACACTTATATATATATATATACACACACACACAACTACAGGTATAAATATAATATAGTATATTTAAACTATAAATATAATATATAAATATATGTGTATATACAATATGTAAAATTCCAAGTATGTAAATTTAAGTATTATAATAATAATGAGTTAATATAAAATTAATGCTATAAACAGAAAATTGTGTTACCTGTTGTGGTAACGGAGCAGGAACAGTGATGACCTGCTGCATATTCCGAACACCACTGGAGTATTTGTACTGACTGACTCCCCTCATTATTGGAACAGTTCTCCCACCAGTTGTTTGTGTCCCAATATGAGCTAAAAACAGAAAATGATAAGTGTGTCATCAAAGAACAAAAGCAGATTACACCGATGTCTTACCCATTCTCTGTGTAGTAATGACACCTGGAGCCTGGGTGGAGGCCTGACGCACAGTGCTAATAGGGGTGGATGTCCTGCGTGGTACTGTGGTTCTCACAATCTGAGCAGGATAGGAAGCTAAAAGTATCAGACAGAGGTTATAACCGCCCACATCTCATTTTACATTATGCTTTCCAATCATTTCACACATCACCTTGTGGTCTGGGAATCTGAGCAGTGAAGCGTGGGGCTGGTCGCAGGTTGGGTACGGCATTGTAGTAGGCACGTCCCTGAGTCTATTAAAAGTTTGAAAGACCATTTAGAGATGACATCGTATTTAACTTTTGACATGCTACCTTGTTCACCCATTTTGCTCACCTGTGGCATAGAGGGCATGTAGTAGCCAGAGGGCTGATGGTATGAGGGCATAGTTCCTGGAATAGCCCTTACACTGGCCAACCTCTGCATATACTGGTTAGTGAGGATGGCTTTACGCTCCTCTTTTCTTTGAGCCAGAGCCACATAGAGAGGCTTAGTGCTTACTATGCGGCCATTCATCTCGGTCACTGCTTTAGTAGCTTCTTCAGGAGAAGAGAAACAAACAAAGCCGAAGCCTTTACTGTGGCCTCCTTCTGTCATCACCTGCAAAAGAAAATTCATTTCTAAATTTATTATTTCATTTTAATTATATCACAATTTAAATGCAAGTGTCTTTATCATGGTCTCACCTTGGCACTGGTGATGGTGCCATATGGAGCAAACTCTTTTCTCAGTTTGTCATCATCAATGCCATCATCCAGATTTTTCACATACAGGTTTACACCCTGCATCCAAATCAACTACCTTATAAACTGACAGAACTTCATAGCTTAGAATTTTAACAGTTTTTTTGTTAGACATTTAATAAACTGTAAGCAGATTTAGGTTTTATATATAAAAATGCAGTTTTTTTTTTGTAAAACTAAGAAGGTTTTAATGCAAATCTTCATATTCTACTCATTAGGTTTGTGTTTGCATTACAAAAAAAAGCAAACTTCATGGCCCCATGTGACTGCTTGATTACCTGGTAACGATTTAAGCGTTCTTGCTTGATCTGCTCAAATTTGCGTTTGAGTTCACACTGCCTCTCTAATCTCTTTTGAGCTCTCCCCACGTACAGAATCCTCCCGTTCAGTTCCTTTCCATTCATCTCTAATACAGCCTGCAAACAGGAACAAAGAATAAATGCTGACAATTTTTAAGGTTCTGTTCTACACAGTGAGGTACACCTCTTACTTTTTGAGCATCCTCGTGATTATCAAAGTTTACGAATCCGAAACCACGGGATCGGCCCTTATCATCGGTCATCACGCGGACACTCAGGGTCTTTCCTAAAAAAGCAAAAATAAAAAAATGTAAAATACTTATTAATCAGCTGTCTTCGTTTCTATTACTAACAATCCAACAATTAAATATGGTAAAAGTCTCAAACCATGATGACATAAAATAAGTTGTGCTGTTGAAAGTTGCAGAGGCAAAGCAACTGCATTACATACAGCCCACATTTCAGCAGGTGGCAAGGCTAAATATATTTGCTCACATCTGCACACATTTAAAGACATACTGACAAACTGGAAATAACAAATTGTCATGACATTTCTTACCATACTGCGAAAATAGATTACGTAGTTTTTCATTATCAAAGTCCTCGCCAAAGTTCTTGATGTAAACATTGGTAAACTCCATGGCCTTGGCACCATACTCCGCCTCTCGCTCCTTACGAGACTTAAAATTACCAACAAATCTGCTCAAAAATAAATAAATAATAAAAAGAAATTGTTTTTCCAAGCAAAACCACAAAATGATATTATGCATAAATTAACATTTACATATATGTGCAGAAAACGTCATGACAAACCATCCAAATACTTAAGTCCAAGCAAATTACATGACTTAAAAAGAAAAACAAAGGTTTTTGAATCTATTTTTGAACCCATAATTTGTACTAATGTGACATAACTGCGGGACATGTAGTTGTACTCCTTCATGACCATGCACAGCTCATTTTTGTAACTGCAGTGACGATCTCAATTTTTCCATTACCACAGGTTCCATCACTGCAGTGAACAGGTGTCAATACCAACCTGATTTAGGTAACTGCATATTTACGAAAGTCTTTAGACACCAGGGAAGCTCAACCTTCACTTGCCTAAACAAAAAAGTCAGACACAAACTCACTGCCAGCTATAATATTAAAAATAAGTGGTAACCAATAATATGGTTTAAGTTTCCTTACATATATATTTAAATATAAATAAACTGTTTGCTAGTGCACGCTTTGCTTAATATCTGGATCTCTTTCTGCTTGAAAGAAAAATAAATACACTTAATTTCTATTATTTAATGCGTAAGAACAAATACCAAGTCTTTAGAGATGTTTAAAAATGAGGTAAGGGCTTGTATTTTGTATAAAGTGGTACAGCAAAATTACAGCAATTACTTCTGGTGGAGGCTGTATTTGGATATGTATGTCTCAATTACACACATTGTCAGTGGTCCAAGTGTCAATAAGAGAGCATATTGTATAAGCATAATAATATTTGTCCAGGCCATGTTTCATGCTGATGGACATACAATTTTGATAAGCAGTATGGGTATGCACGTGTGTATGGAGTATAAACCTACACTTTGCGATCATTTAGAAGCATGCCATTCATGGTGTCAATGGCTCGGTTAGCTGCCTCCTGTGTTTCAAAGTGCACAAAACCATAACCTTTGGAGCCATTTTCATCACATACCACCTAAAAAAAAGACGATCCACAAATAATTACAGTATTTAATCACAAATTCCAAAAGTCCATTTTTTTTTTAATAAAAAAATATTTACAAGCTTATATGATACTAACTTTACATGACAGAATATTCCCAAAGGCAGAAAACGTGTCATAAAGAGCCTTGTTGTCAATGGACTCATCCATGTTCTTAATAAAGATGTTCCCTACTCCAGACTTCCTCAGACCGGGGTCACGTTGTGACCACATTATCCTGATAGGTCGACCTTTGATCACTTCGTAGTTCATGGTGTCCAGTGCACATTCCGCTACGACAAACAGGACGTCTAAATTACTTTATAAAATTATTAGGTTCTGTGAATAAACTACGAAGGGAATACAAAATTGTAGAAACTCCTATACAATAAAAAAAGTAGAGATTAAATATAGATAATTAATAAATTAATAAATAAATAAATATGAATAAAAAATATGCAAGATGTGAACAATGTGGCAGTGTATATTGATTACAGAAATGTAAGCAGATAATTCTTTGCTTGGGATGTCCAGCAACCAAAATTAATTGGCAGAAAATGCAAATAAATAAATAAATTTTAAAAAATTAAAAAGCTAAAACTAAAAACATAGAATCGAGACTTCTCATTGGCTTGGACTCTATTTGCAAACTGGTTACATATAATACTTGCCTTTTTGTTGTATTAAGACTTTTGTGCCGTATTTGTGACCTGAGGTTGTCCTGACTCACCATCAGCAGGCTGCTGAAAATTAATGTAGGCATAACCAAGAGACCGGCGTGTGATGATATCGCGGCACACACGGATGGACATGATGGGTCCAGCAGGTGAGAACTTCTGATAAAGCATGGCTTCGGTGACATCAGGGTGCAGGTCCCCCACGTACAGTGAGGCTAAAGGGTACACCGGTCCACCGCTGTTCATCTTTTAAGCTTTTGGCTTTGAACAGAAATTTCTTTAAATTCACTACTGCAATAGCAAACTTGCATGCATGCACAGAAAACTTGCATATTTCAAGTGATTCCTTAAATTAAATAAGTTTTTTATAATACAGATTCAATCTGGATTTATTCTTAAAACAAACTTTAACAAACCTTTAATGGCAGTTACGGACAGAGCACCTGGCTATGAGCTAAGGCATGCATGCATACATTTTATTTATATATAAAATTTATAATAAATATGCACACACACACATATATATATATATATATATATATATATATATAGTTCAGTGGTTAGGGTGTTGGGCCATCAATCTGAAGGTTGGGGGGTCAAATCCCAGGTCCACTGAAGTTACCAGTGTGGGTCCTTGAGCAAGACCCTTAACCCTCATTGCTCCAGGGATGTTGTGTCCTGTGCTCACCTTGTAAGTTGCTTTGGATAAAAGCGTCAGCTAAATGACCAAATGTAATGTCTATATGTATGTCTAAATGTCAATGTATATATATATATATATATATATATATATATATATATATATATATATATACACACACATACATACATACACACACACATATATATATATATATATATATATATATATATATATATATATATATATATATTTATATATATTTTTTTTTTTTTTTTTTTTTTTTTTTTTTTTTTTTTCCCCTCCACAGAATCCACAGTTCTTCAATGTAAGGCCTATATTTCCAAATATATTAAGTGCATTTAAAAACACAAAGATAAAGATGTATTTTATAGTTATATAGTAATTATTCGTGCATTTTACGGTTGGATTGAGTTGTATTGTTAAAACGCTGTTCCAAACTAACGCTGATGGACTAATCCTAAACCTACTGCTCGACTGGAACGAGGTCTAAGCCTCTTTATTAAATTTCGTTTGTTTTGTGAATGAAAACGCTTACCTTTCGAGCTGAGAGAAACCCAGATGGTAACAGCGGCCCTCTCTCTTCTGAAGAACGGCGGCTCAGCTAATCTTAAACTTCAGTGATTATCGTTTACGAACACCTGCGATATTAATGCGCGCCTCGGTCCTGACCAATGAAAACTTGAGACATCCGTTGAACTCCAACGTAATTGAAAATGTTCATCCGCAAAGTAAAATAGCTCACAAAGTCCACAGTCGAACCCATTATAAAGAGAATACAAACATAATTTTATAACAATAAAAAAGGTTACGGATAACTTATCTGCATTTAAAGTAAGTAGGGCTATTTTTTGTCTGAAAGTTTGTGACATTGACACCGCTGTCATTGGCAGTTTTCTTTTGGGAAAATCTTACAACAACGCGCTTTATGGATTATCTGTTGTATTTTTTCAACACCCTTCGCATTATAATTTGATATTTGGCGTGCAGCTGCTTACAAAATGTCTACATGCAAACCTGACCATATTACCAGCAATTTACTATTTGGCCGCTAGAGGGAACCCCAAATATAGGCAAACGTCCAAATATTAATTCATTCATTATCTCCCGCTTTATCCTCTATTAGGGTCGCGGTGGGGTTCCCCATGCCCATCCAGGGGAGAACGTTTCGGGCGCTGGGCAGATACACGCAGGACAGGGCACCAATCCATCGCTGGGCAGACACTCACTCACACAGACAAACACTCTTAATGGGGCAATTTGGAGAACTTAATTGACTTGATCCATGTTTTTGGACTGTGGGAGGAAACCAGAGAACTCAGAGGAAACCCACGCGGACACGGGGAGAACATGGAAACTCCACCCAGATTGGGATTCGAACCGGGAATCCCTAGCACTGAGAGGAGAACATGCTAACCACTAAGCCACCATGCCGCCCGAAAGTTAAATCATTGAGTGGTAAAACTAACAAGTAGAAAATGGCATTAAATTTAACCGGTTTTTATAAGTGCTTATATATGATTTACTGATTTTATTTATTTATTTATTTTGGATACGCGGCACGGTGGCTTAGTGGTTAGCACGTTCTCCTCTCAGCGCTAGGGATTCCCGGTTCGAATCCCCATCTGGGTGGAGTTTCCATGTTCTCCCCGTGTCTGCGTGGGTTTCCTCCGGGTTCTCCGGTTTCCTTCCACAGTCCAAAAACATGGATCAAGTTAACTGAGTTCTCTAAATTGCCCCATGTAGAGTGTGTTTGAGTGAGTGAGTGAGTGTGTATCCAGCGATGGATTGGCACCCTGTCCTGGGTCTATCTGCCCAGCGCCCGAGACGTTCTCCCCTGGATGGGCATGGGGAACCCCACCGCGACCCTAATAGAGGATAAAGCAGGAGATAATGAAATGAATGAAATATTTTGGAGACCTTACAGAGTTGATAAATCCATTACCTAATCTTTAAAACATACAGAAATAAATACAAGAAATAAATGCTGTTTTTAATTTACTTAGCAGTAGATTCAGCAGTAACTGGTTAGGATACTACAGATCTTCCTCATCTCAAGGGTTATACTTTGCGATCAAAAACTTTTGTCAACGTCTAAGACATTTAACACCAAACTAAGAACCCACTTTTAGGTGACTCATTCATGCCCCTACTGCAGGAGGCTACAATGAAACGTGAGCAACATATTCATCAGCTAAAGTATCACCGGCTCTTTTACAGTACTCAATAATGTTTTAATCAATGTATCTGATTGTCGATTCGTACTGATCTGGAATAAGGTTGGTACATGTGAAGGAGTATCTGAGAAGTTAAGTTACTTTTGCCATATTTGTGGAAAACTGGAGCTATATTTCTTTGGGTGTTAGATTTTGTGACGTGAAGCTTCATTTATTGTCGAGTAACTAAAATATTAGCTCACTAAATTTTACAGGTAGCTTGTCCAACACTGCCAACATATTTAAACAAACAGCTATGACAACCACCACACGCAATGTTCCAAAGTTGTTAGGAACCTTCCAATAAACTTTATAAAACATAATTTACCAGTGTAAAAAAGTATTATAAACAAAAGTTATGCTCACAATGAATAAGAGTGAGTGTCAAATGCTTTTAAGACAGTTGCGTTGCATAAGTTCATAATGCAGCCATTTTTTCCCGATACAGGCCTGTTGTAACTTTTTTAACAAGCCTTTTAAACCATTTAACCTGAAGAATTAGAATTAAACTGCAATATCAGGGAAATTCAGAAACTGCACAACTGAATAAAATAATTAATTGAACTACAGAGAGCAAACAAATATAAAGGAGTTAATAATGACACTAAACTTTTTATATTTAGGATGTTGATACATTATGCTTAAAACAATAAAATGAGGTAGAACTATAGTGTCTGTTGAATTTGCTTTCCAAAATGGTATTTCATAGACTGCACAGTGGCATCCAAGTCTAACTATACACTCTATAGACCAGTTTACAATGATTGATAGTTTTATGATGAAGGTTTTAACTCTTTTCTCAACCAACGTTTACAAAATATTTAATCAGAGGTAAAATAATTATCAGTTTTCCCAGCATGTCTGAAACGTTGAATAAAATCAGAGTACATAGGGTTACTGATTCTACAGCTGCGTGCGTGTGTGTGTGTGTGTTTGTGTAGAGAGCATGAGGGTAAATAAACACACGCCACTGATATTTAAGTTTCAGACATTTACTTTATGAATTGGCTGTTTGACCATGTGTCCGAACAGGGCGTTCAGTGAAGGGCTGCAGCACTGAAGCCAGGCTGAGAGGCAGAGTATCACAGGTGTCCCCCCTCCCCAAAACAAAAACAAAACAAACAAAAAAAAATTATACAAAAATCAATGAATTACAGTGTTTGGTGAAAATAAACTGCCAGTTTAATAACCATACAATAAAACCTGCAAATACCATGACGAATTACACTAAAAAAAATATAACAAAAATAAGGATGAAAATGCACAACCAGCTACGTTGGAAAAAAATGGAAACTGGGAATCATTAGGAAGGACTAGAGTTCACAACTACACCGACTCCGAAACACGCTCGCACACGTCGACACTTTCATCCAGCTCAGTCTCGCACACATACACAAACTCATTCACACGAAAATATGGATTCAGTACAACCATGATAAATTCACAAACAAAATAACTGGATCTAATAATATCAGCATCACCCTGTGACCTCCCCACCCACCCATCCATCCATCCTAAAATCCCTGCCACAGGGGCCTACGTGAGAGGCGTCAGCAATTTCACTTCGGGTGCGTCTCACGATGATTATACAGGTGAAGGTGACAAGCGGGTTTGCTGGCTGCTTAATGGAGGAGGGTGGAGGATGGAAAGCAGGGGAAGGTAGGGTGCTGGGTGGGGGAGGGGTGGAAGAAGCCGTTCGTGTACATTTTTTTTTGTTAATTAATAATTAAGATGGGGTGTGTGTGCGCGGGTGTTTGGAGAACAGTGCGGTTCCTCTAGTTCTCGCCCTCCCCTGCGTCTGCCTCATCACCCTGGTTTTCCGACGTCCACAGCTGCAGGAAGAACCACATTGTTAAACGCAACCAACCAACCAACCGGTGAGCCATATTTAAATAAAATGTGATCAATATCTTACGGTAAGATTGTCCCTTAGTAACTGCATGATCAATGTGCTGTCTTTGTAGGAATCTTCATTTAAGGTGTCGAGTTCAGCAATGGCTTCGTCGAAGGCCTAAAGAACAGACATGATGGAAAAATCAACCAAATACTAAACAATGTAAAAATAAAAATTTAAACGCCACATCATGTCCCAATTCGTGCAGATATGGTTGTTCATTTATTCATGATGATAATTAATTAATTTAGTGATGAGCACTAACTGTCTTGGCGAGGTGGCAGGCCTTCTCAGGCGAGTTCAGGATCTCATAATAGAAAACTGAGAAGTTGAGCGCCAGGCCGAGTCGAATTGGGTGCGTAGGCTGCATGTCTTTCTTGCTGATCTCAAATGCATCCTGGTAAGCTTGTTGAGAATGGTCAACGGTGGCTGTGGGACAAAAAAAATGACTAATGAAAAAATATGTGGTGTGTGTGTCTGAGCGATCATTCAGTTGTGTCCAACCTTCAGATACTCTATAATCCAATTTACAATGATTCTGATCTATAGAGTTTCACATCGGTCACCAAGTCTTTTCTTGTCCATAGATTACATATGATCTAATCGAATGAGCAATTATCACAAATTAACCAGCATGCCTTGGAAAAGAAAACCATTAGTATCTGGAAAAAGTCCAATCAGGCAAAAGGAGGACATATTCCACCCAGAAAGGACCTTTGAATGAAGCCATTATATTCTGAAAGTTTGTGTCACATTTTAGACCAAATCGGGCAAATTAAGATCGGCAAAGGTGCTTGTATTCTATGCACAAACATTAACCTCCTTGGTTAATGTTTGGACACATTGGTTTTAAAAAGCAAATGCATTTGGATGGGCCCTGCACACAAAACACTGGAAAAGAAAGCCTTGATGTGCAAATGAGTGTTCTTTGGTTTAACCTCTTCTGTTGTAGGATTTAACTAATTTAATGTTTATAATTTATTATTTATCATTTCATACATCTTATAATGATAAATATTGGAGTACTGCTCTGTTAATTAAGGAATTTCAATGACATTAAGCAAATCTTGTCAAATATTTTTCATGTTGACGTTATGATGTTATTCTGACAATGTTAAATTAAAGAAACAATAAAAAGGATATAAGTTGGGGATTTTACACTAAAACTAAAGTCCCACAGCCCAAATCTTTGTGTCTCATTAAAACAACTCTGATCAAAACAAGACACACATACACATTACTTCATTTCACATAGCTCAAATAGCTTTTTCCCCCCTCAAAAAAATCCACCAGTTAAATAAAGAGTAAAAATCCCATGGTTTAATTTAGCTGGTATGATTACTTTTTTAAATTTTTAAAATACTTTTAAAATACTTTTTAAATACTTTATGGGTATTTACTTCCTGCTGTACTTTCACTGTCCATACTTTGAAAAATGATGCAGTACAATATGGAATTCAGACAGGAGCATTACAAACCTGGCTTAAGTAATTAAAATCTAATACATTTTAACTCCAAAGGAAGGGAATGAGTTGTTACATTCACTATGCCAAAAGGGAGACATGGTAATGCTATTAACTTACTGTTCTTAGACTCTCCAGATGCCACCTCAGACAGGTACCTATAATAATCACCCTTCATTTTCAGGTAGAACACCTTGCTCTCAGCTTGAGAGGCATTGGGAATGAGAAACTTTTCCAGAAGAACCTAAAAAAGTAACCAATGCAAAAATCACATCCGTATTCACAGTACACAACTACTGATGGTTACAAAAAAACACCATTAATTCTCCATGTAGGCACCATGTGTAGGATTTAGTAACATTTCATGGCAGGTCGGCAAATTGTGACCAACTGAAGAGAACATTCAATGAAGGTGGCCTCATTGAGACTCATGTGGAAATGTGGTGCATCCAAACTTTTGGTATTGTGTGCGTATGTATGTATGTATGTATGTATGTATATATGAAATGAAAAAGGTGATCTCCCATCCCATCCCCATATAAAAAGGAATCATACCAATCTGTACCTGAAAAACAAGGCATATACAAGGGTCTTAAACTAAAGATCCTCAAAATCCCACCCACAGAACATTCAGTCTAATCATTTACTGAGTTTATTCTAAAACATGCAAAGGGCATTTACTACACTATATATCAATTAAACAATCAAATCCACTCATTACCAGAACATCATTGCAGATTTCCTGCAGCTCATTCTCAATTTTTTCACGGTACTCGCGGGCCATCTGCTGCTTCTTCTCATTGCCCTCTGTCTTCTGCTCGATACTGGAAATGACACGCCAGGAGGAGCGGCGCGCACCAACCACGTTTTTGTAGGCCACAGAGAGCAGGTTGCGCTCTTCGTTGGACAGCTCGACACCACCCTCAGTCACTAGCTTCATGGCAGTGGCCATGTCATCGTAGCGCTCTGCCTGTTCAGCCAGCTTGGCTTTCTGCACCAAGTCGCTCTTGTCCATGGTCAGACTGCAAAGACGGGTAAAAAGGAAGTGTTTAAATGGTAAGGTCTGCAGTGACTCCTTCTTTTATGCATCAGGAAGGAAGATGATGTCATCCGAGTCAATCAATATTAGACTGGGTGATGGCCCCTTTTTAGCTTCACCATGAATGTAACAGCATAACAGAGAGTAGCTTTAATGGAAATTTGAGCCCAAATCACACAGGAAGCCAAATGAGAGAGGACCCCCCCCCCCTACACACTCACCCCTCCTCAACCTTCACCAAGGTACTTCCTGCCAAGAAAACAAAGATCAGCTCAGCTTATGTTCGGTAAAGCTAATTAAAATTAATCTATTTAATTCAAATAATATTTGAAGCAAAACCTATAGTCAAGTTAGCAATTTTTTTTTACTACAGTAATTGGGCAACTTTACCAATAATCTTTTTCCAGAGCCTTTTTTTTCTCCTTTTATTTTTGAATATGATAATCTCTCAGATTGCGAGTTTAATACTCAATGGTGACAGTCATTTATAGCCTTCTCATCTTACTCTAAGTGTACAGTACAACCCAACCACCACCATGATAAAGGTGCTGCAGCGTAAACAGAGGCTGTGACTGGCTTTCCATCTTAATAGATGCACATGCCAATCTGCAGAATCTGCAGCAGGAGATTCAGTGCAGTGGTTGCCATTAATACTCATTAGTCTATATAGCCATCACACCACAATAGTGTTGGCCTTAAATCCTATTCAACACCGTGCGTGTCATTTAATTATCGTTAAATACATCTTTGTCATCATATGTGTGCGCTATGGGCAAGTGCACTTCCAAATGTAAGTGCACTTAGAAATCGGTGAGGTCCGTCCAGGCCGTGGGGATGAACGCACGGTGAATATTTGTTCTGCCAAACACCCT
Organism: Corydoras sp. C115; assembly: GCA_019802505.1. NCBI lineage: Eukaryota > Metazoa > Chordata > Actinopteri > Siluriformes > Callichthyidae > Corydoras > Corydoras sp. C115. The sequence continues at coordinate 2,082,872 of JAFMOC010000074.1, read as the reverse complement.
GCAAACGACCCCTCCGGTTCCTGACGAACCAGTAAAATCAGGAACACTCCGGTTTCTCGCTAGCGCTTACTTAATAAAGGCTCGATCAGACATTAAGTCGGTTATTAAATGAACTAATTAGGGCATGACCCATTTAAACGCAAAGCGCCGCAATCCAGTTCATCCACCATGAACCGACGGAGGCACCTGCTCGACCTACAGCGGTGCCGATCAATCCCCCAGCCCCGTGAACGTTACGTTTAATCGGTATTTAATCGGTATTTAATCGGTATTTAATCGGTAATAACGGAGCATTCGGCGATTTAGCGCGATCGTGACGTTTATCCCAAACGCGAGAGATGCACTAGATAGGTAGCCTAGTTCGCTGCCTACAATGACGTTAGCTTGCTCATCAGCGCCTCGTTCTTTCGACACTATAAGCACAAAACCTGCCGAAAACCACAGCGCTTTGGTGTTTAATTGTTCGTCCGGCGTACGCCATCGTTTAATTCGCTATTTCGTTACGTATTCGTTACATTTTCCTCACTGCGGTTTTTTTTTTCCTTCCACTGAAAGCGAGCGGCCTCCGTTTGGGAGCGTTACCCCGCGAATAAATCCCGCATTCCAAATCCAGACCTTGCCCGCTCATTAACCGCTAGACAGGGCGCATTGTGCGTTCTTTCACACCCTCGATAGTGAGACTATCTAGTCGGTAAGACGCGGTTTCGGACTCAGCCTTCGCTCCGTCCATTTTCGCCGCAATCCGCCGTTAGACGTTGAGCTCCTTCTCTTTTCGCGAGCTAATGCTAACGAGCGCCGTTCACTGCCGATTCCGAGACGGCACCTCAAAACGGAGCAGCTATCGGTGTGGAGCTGCTCTTCCAATCCGCTAAAATAAGCACACTCACGTTTTTAATGGCGTCTACTCCTGCGTTTTAATCTCTGAAAGCTACGGTTGGAGTGTCCGTCCTCCTCGCTCTTCAGTCGCTCTGGGCAGTACCACTTCCGCTAGCGCTTACATATCCGCTTCCTATAGCTGCGCCCTCCCCAGCGCTCACGTTCAACCCAAATCCATCCGATTCGATGGTTTAAAACCCAAATGGCCTTAAAACTCATATTTATATTCGCTCCTGATCATTTCAGCTGCCCGTGGTCTTAGTTTTCGGTGATGGAGAGACATGAATCATTCAGAGAACTATAACACAGATGCTCCTTCTATCATAATGTGAAAATGTCCTTCAGAAGTTCAAACGCATTCTCACTGCAGCAGCTTTATGAAACCCACTGAGAAACAACAACAGATAATCATTCATTCATTCATTCATTCATTATCTCCTGCTTTATCCTCTATTAGGGTCGCGGTGGGGTTCCCCATGCCCATCCAGGGGAGAACATCTCGGGCGCTGGGCAGATACACCCAGGACAGGGCGCCAATCCATCGCTGGGCACACACTCACTCACACAGACACACTCTATATGGGGCAATTTGGAGAACTCATTTGACTTAATCCATGTTTTTGGACTGTGGGAGGAAAGCGGAGAACCCGGAGGAAACCCACGCGGACACGGGGAGAACATGGAAATGACCACCGTGCCGCCTCAACAGAGAATCAAAGAGTTTCAAACAAAGGACCATCATTCTTTATATCAACCAAACCCCATTCCACAATGGCATCACTTAGAGCATATTGTGTGTGTGTGTGTGTGTGTGTGTGTGTGTGTTAGATTTTTAGATCTTTAGTATCTGTAAAACCAGAGTAAGCAGAAATCAAACCCAGGACCTTCTTGCTGTAAGGCGGAGGCACTAACCACTGCACCACTGTGAGGGATGCTGCAGGGAGTAAAGAACATTCATTCATTCATTCATTCATTATCTTCCACTTTGTCCTATATTAGGGCCGCAGGGGGGGGGGTTTCCCCATTTCGGGCGCTGGGCAGACACACCCAGGACAGGGCGCCAATCTATCGCTGGGCACACACTCACTCACACAGACACGCACACATACACACACTATATGGGGCAATTTGGAGAACTCAATTGATTGATCCATGTTTTTGGACTGTGGGAGGAAACCGGAGAACCCGGAGGAAACCCATGCGGACACGGGGAGAACATGGAAACTCCACCCAGATGTGGATTTGAACCAGGAATCCCCAGCGCTGAGAGGCGAACGTGCTAAACCACTAACCACATTAGGGTTATTCTTGAGTTTGTACCTTAACCTTGTACATAACCTTACACCCAACTGTAAGAACTGTAACATAAATCACATAAACAAATATACAATGAGCAATTTCTACATTGTAAACTCTGAGTCTTAGGAATGACCCTTTGTTTGTTAAACCACACAAATTTACATCTTGATTTAGAACCGTAATTACATATCAATTCACCTTAATGCTAGAAAAGGTAATAAACTTTACGTAAACATAATTGGTATACCAACAGAACACAAACCTCATTGGCTGCATAAATATCAATGAGAGCTTTAGTTTTACGTCACGTCTCGGTCTCTCCTTGGCGCCTGAACACTTTAAACCCTTAAGGCCGACTTTGGAACCTTTACAGACATGGTAACCGTGGTAATAACTTTGTCAATGTTCTTAAAAGAACAGAAGATTAGATTTTATACAATTTTATGGACTTTAAACCAATTAAGATATAAGCTGCTCATATAGGCAGTTACACTCCCACCAAAATCTATGATTTTAAATTATGAAATTAAATTATACCAAGCAGAAATTTACACAATACTAGTATACAATACAAATATATATATATATAGTATAATATATAGTATATCTTTAGTATCTGTAAAACCAGAGTAAACCCACTCGGACACAGGGAGGACCTTTGCTTGTCTTAAGCAGGAATCAATCCCAGGACCGGACCTAGCTGTAAGGGGGGCACTAACCACTGCACCACTGTGAGGGATGCTGCAGGGAGTAAAGAACATTATCTTGGGAATGCAGTGATTCCTGAGGCTGTTTTTTTATTAATGCTACAGAAATTAGGTTTATATGTTGCAAAGCTGTGACATTTTTGATTGTTATGTTTTAAATGTAAGCATACTGAATTTTAAAATTTAGGATCTCTGGATCCTACTGTATGATTACTCCTCTTGAAAACCAAAACAGTTTTCTATATTGATGTAAAATAATGTTTAGAAATTTGTACTGGGTGAGCAGCAGTAGTTTCAGACAGTTTGTGGTCTAAACCTTTTAACATTGTACCTGCTGTCCATGACGTCAATAACTTAAATATAACTCTAAATATTCTGGAGTAATCACCATGGGCACAGGTAGGAATTCCTAGATTATGAACTTAAAGGAGTTATGTTTCAGCAAGTAATGTGTTGCACCCTCATTGTCAGTCCTGACTCAGCTGAATCTTCCTGCAGGTTCTTACAAGTCAGACGAGGGTTTTCCATTTTCCGTTCTCAGCAGATCATGAGCAGTTCTGTCTTGAGAATTTTTTTTTAGGTCTGCTGGATCTTATTGTGGCCTCCAGTTTCACTGAAATTCTATTTCTTAGCCTTCAGCACTAAAGAAATCACAAACTAAATGCTTAATCAATTCTCTTTATCTTCAGATCCTGACAGTTGTCTTGCAGAGCTCATTGTTGCTACGGATTTGCACAAATTTTAAAGTATGGAGGTATTCACTGTAAGAATAGCAATTATCACAATTTATGATTTAAGCTCTTTAAAGGTAGAAGCAAAGTTTGTTTAAAAGCATGACCATTTCAAAGACGTATCAGCAAAACCTTAAAAAAAAAAAAAAACAGCAGTTTGTAAAAATACTCTTGCACTTCTGGAAAAAAAATGTTTTATAGAACCCTGCCTCAAATAATGTAACTGAATGCTGAGGCTCCAACAATTCCTCTTAGATATGGGCTTAAGGAGCCGACGCCCATCTCTAAAAACAATTGATAAATACACAACACAGATATGGGTCTCATCTGGGCTCGGCCGGCCCACAACACCAACACTGGAAAAGTGTAGACTGGACTGAGATTTGGTTTGATTTAAAGCCGAGTTTACCGTTGAGGAAGTATCACTCGCTATTTCCCGACAGGAAAGGTTACAAAAGAGAGGCATGGGGCAACTAGTATCTCTATTGTACCCATCAGCATGTCTTTGGAATGTTAAAGGAAACTAAAGGGAGAGCATGCAGACTACACACAGAACGGACCTTTGTTAGTCTTCCCAGAACCCTGAACCTGTGGGAAGCGACTTGGCTAACCTAATGTCAACTTCGGTGCACTTTGCATCAGCACCCCACAAAAAGCACAATGGCAAAATGCCGGGATCCTGACAGATAGAACATGTTGACGCATCTGCACCATAATTGATCACTTTATGAATTGCAGTCAGAAAAAGAGAGAGAACTTCCAAAAAGCATTGACAGTGCTAGAACATATTTCTTTTATTAAAAATCAGTTTTAAACAATGACACCGTCTCAATTCAACATAAACACTATTATCTGCTGCCCCATATTTTCAAACCCAGCACATCATATTTTGATATTCGTATGAATGTGCAAGGTTTTCACACTGCACCAGGATGATTCAACTGAAAATGTGATGTCACCTTCATCTCGGAGTTAAATCATCTACCATAAGCAAAAGTTTAAACACAGCAATCACAAAGTCCCTCCGAGGTCATCACTGATGGTGCACAGATCGCCAGACCTTAATGGATTAGAAATCTTATGGCAGACCTGTAGAACAAAAACATTGTCTGCAAATAAAGCAACAGTAGTCAGTCTTTATGATGAGCTTTATGTTGTGGTTCTGTTTAAAAAAGCAGACGTATGCCGCATGTGTGAGCAACAGATATTATGGAGCATGAAATACCATCAACTAAACATCCTCTTCATTTATTGTTCGTGGTGAACCTGCAATAATGACCAGGTGGTATTACACCGCTGGACTTTTGGTTTCCTCTCCATTCTGGATTTTTATGTGTGTTTTTAAATCACAAAATAAGGTTATTCTAAACCATAGAGCTCCTTCCTCAAGTCCATCACTGAATATAGACTAAAACTGAGTAATCTGAACAGCAATATGGGGCAGCATACTGTAATGAAAGAAGGTTTCGGAAGAGATGAGGCCACACCGTTAGTTGGCTTTGGCGCGGAGCTGCGCTCTCTTGCCAGTGACGGCCTGGAATCCTGTCTTGATGCTTGCCACGGAGCAGCGCGAGTGACACGTCTCGCACTGCAGGAAGTACAGCCGGGTGTCCTTCTGCAGGATGGTGTCTGGAGAGCGGCATGTGTGGCAGGTCACGTATTCCTCTGGAAAAAAAAAGGTGCAACAAACAGATTTTAATAATAATGATAAGAACACACAACAACAAAAAAAAAAAAAATAATAATAATAATAATTTACTTCCCATAGTTTCCTTTTTAAAAATACACATTATATTGCCAAAAGTATTTGCTCATCTGCCTTCATTATAAATGAATTGAATACTGTAAAGCTGCTTTGTGATCATGTACTATTGTAAAGAGCGCTATAAAAAATTTTTTTTAAAAAGAAGTTGAACTTAATCTTAAACCCAAACTTTGATTAATACTGTATATAGATAAATAAAAGCTACACACAAAATATACAAGCTAATGTAAATTCTTTAACACACATCAGTCACTTAAACAAAAAATTTAATAAAAATAAATGAGTCAGGGGCAGCACGGTGGCTTAGTGGTTGGCATGTTCTCCTCTCAGCGCTAGGGATTCCCGGTTCGAATCCCCATCTGGGTGGAGTTTCCATGTTCTCCCCGTGTCTGCGTGGGTTTCCTCCGGGTTCTCCGGTTTCCTCCCACAGTCCAAAAACATGGATCAAGTCAATTGAATTCTCAAAATTTCCCCATATAGAGTGTGTCTGTGTGAGTGAGTGTGTGCCCAGAGATGGATTGGCGCCCTGTCCTGGGTGTATCTGCCCAGCGCCCCAGATGTTCTCCCCTGGATGGGCATGGGGAATGCCACCGCGACCCTAATAGAGGATAAAGCGGGAGATAATGAATGAATGAATAAATGAGTCAGTTTTGGACTCACTGATGTATCTTCTTAAGACGTTCTCTATTTGCTTCTGCTGAAAACGCCCCTTAATCACCAACTGGTTATTTCCATCTATGGACCCACTGCGAAAAGAAACATCTATTTATTAATATTTACGAACAAAAGATTGTAACCTGGTTCACACTTTAATGATGCATGTACCTTGTACCCAGCTCAGCCAGTAAGAAAGCCAGAAGATGTTTTGGTTGTCGATGTAATCTGTAAAATAATAATAGCATATTAATAAAATCTACTTAACTTCAGCAAAAGCAGAACTGCAGAAAACCCAAGATAAAAATCTTGTTTATTTAATTTATCTAGCAGTGAAAAAGAGTGGTCAAATTTATGAAAAAGCATGAGAAAAGAAAAATCATCTTCATTATTCAGCCAAATGATTCATTTTGTTCAGTTTCAGGCTGATAAATGACATATCGGTGCATCACTGCTACGAACACAACCAAAAAAATATGAAATATTGAAGGCTGATTAATATTCTTACCAAACAAAACCAACTTACAGTTTGCAAATGTCTGTGAAGTTGACGAAGGACGTTTTCTTTGTTCCCACTCGCACCACCTGAGGGGGCTTCATGACAAACTTCCTCTTCTCCCCGGCCACCATGTCAGGATTCTTCTCTCTCATGAGGTTAAAAGCTCGAGTTAACAGCTGTGGAGGAACATCAGGAACTCAGGTTCATGGATAATGATGACAAGCAAGTACAATTAAACTTTTTACATTTAAGGAACTAAAAACAAACGTTTTATTTCATGGATGCTTGTGTGAGGAAAAGTCAACACCAAACTAAGAAATTGTTACTTGTTTGTATAAACTTTTCTTTCCTGTTAATGTATGAACATTAACACAAAACAGGAAATTACCTCATCATATGTGTAGTCCCTTTCTGAGTTCGCCCAGGCCGGACCAGTCTGAGAGCTGAAGGTGATGCCATTTGCGTTCGTGCTTTCATCATCTTCTATGGCTGCAGGAGATGTTTTAACATGATCAACCATGTACCAGCACAGTCAGTTATCTACACCACTAATTCAGTACAATGTTCACATACCCTCATCTTTCTCAATCATGTCTTCTTCCACAAATTCCACTTTTTTGGACTTCTTCTTCTTCCCTGGCAGCTTTAAATCCAAATCATTATCTTCCATTACCTCAGGCTGTTCACTCTCAATCTTCAGCTCCTAATCGCCAAATACAAGAGAAAAAAATGTCTCTTTACTGCTTGACACTAAGAACAGAGACTAGTCCATCTCTCGCTTTGTATTATTAACTTTAGTGTAATTGGAGCAGTTGTTAACGTTTTGAAGATGATGAAACAGTGCACTGACCCTCTCAGTGGTGATATCGGTGTTTTATCACCAGGATTCAGTATAAACTCATGTTAATCGGAAAACGTACTTGGTTTACAGCTGTAACTAATGTTTATTTGTGCACGGGCTGGGTGGTATAACAACAAACATCCATCTGTACATTAGGTTTTGGGTTCAGCAACTTTATGAGTACAATGAATGAAGTCAGCTGACCTGAATATACTGAACCACCAAGTTATTCCATCAAATGATTCATAAAATAGCACAATTATTTACTTGGTGCCAGATTGTTACCAACCTTCATGCCTTCTTCAACATCATTATCAAACACTTTTTTGGGCTTCTTTTTCTTCTTTTTCTGATTGAAGAAATTTAAGTCATCCAGGTCATCTGTTGTTTCTGCAGAGGTATAAACCAAACACTTACTTACATATATAAACACATTTTGAAAGGAAAAACTTGGCTGGTAATCAGACATACGATCAAACTTCTTAAAATCACCACCACTCTAAAAAGCATATTTCCGAGACTGTTGTTCTGATGTTAAAATTGTGTATCAGAATGTGATTGTATCAGCAGTTTACACGCTAAACCATCAGTATTACCATTATTAACCAGCCTCAGAATTCAGAGAATCCAGTGATGTACCGGAGAAAAACAGAAAGAAAACTTATTGGGTTATGAACACATTTAAGTATGTGATGGAGGTGATTTTCAGAAAACACCACTTATTTCTGCCATTTAGACCCAGACAGGCAAATATTGGTAACAATGAGGACTATTGAATGAGGCCTGACTTCAATGGAATAAAGAGAAATCATCTCCCTATGGGCCACAATTAGCATTTCCCCCTATATTTTATACTGCTTCACGCTAGAAAACAGAGAAAATTGAAGTAGTTACCTGATATTTCTGCATTTATTTCAATTAAGAAGCAATCCGAGCTTCAGTGTAACCATATTTTTTCTAGTTTCATACTACACTCTGTATTATTCTCCTGAATACTGAGGTTTTTTAAAGCACAAAATAACTAATCACTCAAGATAAGGCTTATACTCATCACACCTTTTTTCCATTCCATCTCCTCCTCAGGCATCACTTCTTTCTCCTCTGCTGCATCAGGTTCTGCTTCCCGAGGTTCCACCGGTTGTGCCTCTTCTCCAAGTCCATCACCTTCCTCATCGAGCATGAAGGGCTTCTTCTTCTTCTTCTTTTTCTTGGTGGTGGAGGGGTCAAATAAGATCTGGGAGGAAAGTTAAGCGAAGCTCAGGACATGTCATACATGAGGTCATTAAGTAGACACACAGCATCCTATTTTTGTCCTTTCGTCTGTAAAATGCCGTTTTATAAGTAAATTAATATGTATATTTTGCGTGTATCAACGTTTTGGAAAACAGGGTTCGTATTTGAGACAGTAATCACGTTGACTGAAAAATGTGTACAGAAGAAACTTGTAACTACATCAAATAAAGACATATTAGTTGACGAAAAGCTCCTATGTTCTGGGATAGGCCAAAGAAATGCCAGTAAGTAAACGCACAGTACAGAATTGTTTACAGCACAAATATGCCTGTCTATATATCTGCCCTGCGGTGGTCTGACAGCCTGTCCGGGGTGCATAATTTACATTAGATTTATCTACAAGTACATTACAATACAGGGTCAGTCCCGGTACAACACAGCAATAATGGTCAGGAACTTCAGTGATCTGGGCTTAAAGCCCAACCTTCAGACTGATTGCCCATCACCCTCATCCTTATCTGTCCCTGGGTGTTACAGGTTGTCCCTAGGGAGCAGTAGCTCAATGGTTAGGGCGTTGGGTTATCAATCTGAAGGTTGGGGGTTCAAACCCCAGGTTCGCTGAAGTTACCAATGTGGGTCCTTGAGCAAGACCCTTAACCCTCATTGCTCCAGGGATGTTGTGATTAACCCTGTGCTCACCTTGTAAGTCGCTTTGGATAAAAGCGTCCAATAAATGACCAAATGCAAATACAAATGTATTACTGAAGGTCCATGAACAATGAGGTGGACGTGTAATAGAATTCTGTGTGAAGACAGTCATGGGGAAACTCCATTCCCACTAGCAGCACACGTCCTGACACACCACCACTCTCACTGCACTGCAGTGCTGAGGGTCATCCACCACCCACCCGATAATGTGGAAGAACCTCACAAGGGGCGCGGTAGCTCAGTGGTTAGGGTGTTGGGTTATCAACCTGAAGGTTGTGGGTTCAAATCCCAGGTTCGCTGAAGTTACCAGTGTGGGTCCTTGAGCAAGACCCTTAACCCTCATTGCCCCAGGGATGTTGTGATGAACCCTGTGTTCACCTTGAAAGTCGCTTTGGATAAAAGCGTCCAATAAATGACCAAATGAAATGTAATTGTAATGTGTTAACACTGTACTTACGCCTTGGAAATTTACAAGCCAACACAAAGCACTACGACCAACATGGGGACTAACAGCTTTCCATACACAGACAGTGGGCTGAACATCTGGTTACCAACGTTACAGAAAAAATGGCGCTTTGGCGTCAAAGTTCCAAACTTGGAACCAATCTACAGTTTGACGTGTTAATACATTTTGGTTTCAGTGTTTATTTAGACGAGGCGGCACGGTGGCTTAGTGGTTAGCACGTTCTCCTCTCAGCACTAGGGATTCCCGGCTCGAATCCCCATCTGGGTGGAGTTTCCATGTTCTCCCCGTGTCTGCGTGGGTTTCCTCCGGGTTCCCCGGTTTCCTCCCACAGTCCAAAAACATGGATCAAGTCAATTGAATTCTCCAAATTGCCCCATAGGGCGGCACGGTGGCTTAATGGTTAGCACGTTCGCCTCTCAGCACTAGGGATTCCCGGTTTAAATCCTCATCTGGGTGGAGTTTCCATGTTCTCCCCGTGTCCGTGTGGGTTTCCTCCGGGTTCTCCGGTTTCCTCCCACAGTCCAAAAACATGGATCAAGTCAATTGAGTTCTCCAAATTGCCCCATATAGAGTGTGAGTGATTGTGTGCCCAGCGATGGATTGGCGTCCTGTCCTGGGTCTATCTGCCCAGCGCCCGAGACGTTCTCCCCTGGATGGGCATGGAGAACCCCACCGCGACCCTAATAGAGGATAAAGCGGAAGATAATGAATGAATGAATGGATGTTTATTTAGCCGATAACGCGAAAGACGAGTCTGTTCCAGACCGCGCGCGGCTCGTTATCGAGGCACCGAGCACGTGTCGCGGAGCCACAAAGCGGACTGTTAGAGAGGAGGAACCGTCTCCAGCGCGTTCGGAACCGGCGCCATCTCCAACGAGCCGCCCGCGGGAGGAGAGCGCCGCCGCCGCCGCGGGGGGAGCTGCGAGGCGCGGGCAGCGTGCGTTAGCAGCACCGGCAGCTCGAGGCCACAGGCTGCCCAGGCCCCGAAACCAGAGCCCGGCCCTTTAAACCCCTCTCGCCGCGAAGCCGCCCGGCAGAAAGCAAGGCCCCCCGAACTCACCTCGTCCTCCGACATGACGGCGGGCCGCGAGGAAGATCAAAGCAGCAGCGAGAACAGAACCAAAGCGCAGAACCGAACCCGAGCGCCGAGGCTGTCTTGCATCAGCAAAGCTAGCTCACGCGCACGCGTACTTCCGACTGCCAGAGGCGCATGACGTCATGCACGCGCGGCGCCGCTTTTTCTTTCCGCGCCTGTATTCGGACTGAACGTGAAATAAATAAAAGATTTAAAAGATTTAAGGGCCCACAGTTCTTTATGACCCCGAGTTTATTAAATGTAGGAGACTGGACAACAAGTCTGAACATAGAAATATAAAAAAAACCCTGTTCACCGGTTTAGAAAACACAAAAAACCGGTGTGAATCGGACGTTTTACACAATAAAAGTCGCGTAGCATTGATTATCGGGCTCTAAAATACTTTTCGTCAGTCTTTTATAGTCCATCCCTTCATTATCTTCCACTTTATCCTTTATTAGGGTCGCGGGGGGGTTCCCCATGCCCATCCAGAGGAGAACGTTTCGGGCGCTGGGCAGATAGACCCAGGACAGGGCGCCAATCCATCGCTGGGCACACACTCACTCACACAAACACACTCTATATGGGGCAATTTGGAGAACTCAATTGACTTGATGACATGTTTTTGGACTGTGGGAGGAAACCAGAGAACCTGGAGAAAACCCACGCGGACACGGGGAGAACATGGAAACTCCACCCAAATGGGGATTTAAATCGGGAATCCCTAGCGCTGAGAGGCAAACGTGCTAACCACTAAGCCACCGTGCCGCCCTATGGGGCAATTTGGAGAACTCAATTGACTTGATCCATGTTTTTGGACTGTGGGAGGAAACCGGAGAACCCGGAGGAAACCCACGCGGACATGGGGAGAACATGGAAACCCAGATTGGGATTCGAAACGGGAATCTCTAGCACTGAGAGGAGAACATGCTAACCACTAAGCCACTGTGCCGCCCTCTTTCATAGTCTTGCCAACTTATATTTAGCAACTTTTCAGACCTTTTATCGATTTACTATTTTAATGGAGCCCTTCAGACAAATCTAGTGACTTATTCTAGTGTTTTTGGAGGGTCTGAAATGAACACAGGTTCTTTTTTTTTTTCCTTAGTGAGCAGTGGGTTCTGCCATGAGGCCTACAGACTACATTTACATTTAGTAGTGACTTACGAGTATCCCAACTTGATGCCACACTGGTTACATTAGTGGACCTAGGATTTGAACACAAAATCATTGGGTTGCTAGCACATGACCTCTGAGAGCTACCTTCCACTGAGAGCTACCCTCCCTATATACAAACACATTTAAATTTAGTCGTTTAGCAGATGCTTTCATCCAAAGAGGCTTACAATTGGTAGAACCAGCTACAGTGTAGAATTATAAAACCTTTTCATTATTTATTTTTTATATGAGGCGGTATGTTGGCTTAGTGGTTAGCATGTTCTCCTCTCAGCGCTACAGATTCCCAGTTCGAATCCCCATCTGGGTGGAGATTCCATGTTCTCCCCGTGTCCCCGTGGGTTTCCAAATTGCCCCATTTAGATTCTGTCTGTGTGAGTGTGTGCCCAGTGATAGATTGGCACCATGTCCTGGGTCTATCTGCCCAGCGCCCGAAATGTTCTTCCCTGGATGAGCATGGGGAACCCCCCCCCCCCCCGCAACCCTAATATGGAATAAAGTGGAAGATAATGGATGGATGGATTTTTTTATATGAGGTGTCTGTGGAAGAACTGTGTTGTTAGTTATTTCTTAAAGATGCTAAGTTACTCCGCCTTACAGATGGAGTTGGGAAGATCGTACTGCACATGCCACCCGGTTCTCTAAGAATGCATTGATGCAAAAAGCCTCTATGTAAAAAGATAAACATCTAGCGAGGTCACAAGCAGTTGGCAACAGAGGACACGCACACACTCACATAGCACAAAGATGGTAAAAGAAGAATCCACTGATGTCACACTGTGGATTCATTCATTCATTATCTTCTGCTTTATCATATATTAGGGTCGCGGGGGGGTTCCCCATGCCCATCCAGGGGAGAACGTCTCAGGTGCTGGGCAGATACACCCAGGACAGGACGCCAATCCATCGCTGGGCACACACTCACTCACACAGACACTCTTAATGGGGAAATTTGCATAACTCAATTGACTTGATCCATGTTTTTGGACTGTGGGAGGAAACCGGAGAACCCGGAGGAAACCCACGCGGACACGGGGAGCACATGGAAACTCCACCCAGATGGGGATTCGAACCGGGAATCCCTAGCACTGAGAGGCGAACATGCCAATCCACTAAGCCACCGTGCCGCCCTTTCTAAAAACTATATTGTATAGTGTCTGTATAAGCATCAGATTTTTTTTGGGGGCATTTTTTTTGCAAGGCAAAGAATGAGAACATTTGTTATTTAAACCAGAAGGCATTTTAATTTTTATTGCAGAAACCCATATATTGAACTCTTGGGATTTTAAAAAGACATTAACAAATGTTCCAAGTACAGCACAAAATAAATAAGAGCCCTCACAATATGAACAGAACTGCAGGGTCCAGAAGAAGAACTAGGAAAATTCGAGACATTCTTCTCACACTTAAGTTTCTATAAAAGTCTTCAGCGTTGTCGGGCATCGTACACATTAGGCAGACAGACAGGTTAAGACATGTCACTTGAGCTGCATGAGCATGCAAATTAAGGCACGTGGCAGAACATGTCTTCATATGCATAAAGTGCAACACCAACGAGTTTTGGCTTTTTATGTATTTATAGTTGAAACAGGATTTTATACAGAGAGCTGGGGTTTTGTACCAAAACTTAATACAACAAAGAAAGAAAAATATTTAAAGACCTTTTAGATAACAAACGTCTCATCTGCTTCATCTCAAACAACTGTACACACATCAGACATCATGGCATCCGAACAAAAGATAGAAGATGTGTGTGTGTGTATTGTACCAGCCAAAAAATTGGACCAAAAATTTTGCTCCTTTCTCAGTTTCACTTTTTGTAAAGACTACGTAATTCTACAATTCCAGTCTGTAGTCCATCGGTTTGTGGACTATAATACATACTGTGTATGTTCACTTTGCTCGGTTCTAATGGTCAGGACCCCAACAGTACCACCAAAGAGCAGGTAATATTTGGTTGGTGCATTATTCCTATCCCAGCAGTGTCACCGAGGTGTTCAAATGAAGGGGGAGTGTCCAAACTTTTGACTGTTACTGTGTATCTGCAAACCATGGAACGTATAATAGAAAACAGAAAATTGGTTTTGATTTAGCTAACAGCTGCTTTTTAGGCTCTAATGGATATTGATATGTAGGATCAATGTCTGTCTGAATGATTTGTAACTCAGCAGGAAGAAGGACAGAACAGGAAGCCCAATTTGCCCTGGGCAAAAAAAGTATATAGGACTATAATAAGAGCAGCATTTATAGTATCTGCCAGAATACAGCATTTGACAGAAGTGTAGACTGAGGAAGAAACATAGCATTTTTTTGGTGAATCTGCAAAATATATAATCAATAAACGAGGAACTGGGAAACTGTTTTAAATAATTGACAACACTGGGGGTTTAAAACCCTTTCGATCCAAAAAATACTGCACCCATGTATCGACTGCTTCAGAATTCTCATGCCAGTACAGTGCAAGATGTTTCTAGAGTTTTAATAATAGATCATGCTGTTTATAAAAACAAATCCATGAAAGGATTCCCATTTCGACATCGTGTTACACGGGGTAATAATGAGGGGTAATTCAATTTACAAGTAGAGGTAGATCTTTTAAGCGGAGTACTCATTTTTAACTCCTTGAATAACGACAGTAGTGTTCAAAATTATTCAACTCCCACTGCAGGAGGTTTGAGATTTGTTTTTTTTTTATCCCATTGACAATCAGATCAAATAAAGGACTTGTATAATAGACAAATGACATTTAAATTACAACAATATTGGAAGAGGAAGGGCTGGAAAACTCTGGATTGGTCATCACAATTGCCTGACTTAAATCCAATAGAACATCTCTGTTGGAACATGAAGGCAGTTGCAGCATTTCAATGAACTGGAGGCCTTGGCCCATGAGGAACGGAATAAGTTGCCGGTTAATTGCTGCAAGAAAGTTATACTTAATACTTATGATCTTCATGACTAAGGGGTTGAATAATCTCAAAAAATGAAAATATTGTAATTTAAGTTGCATTTGGTTATTATACAAGTCGGATGTGATCGGATTGTGAACAAGATCGAACTTGCAAAGACACTTTACTGCAGTGGGAGTTGAATAATTTCCACAATCTGATTACAAAGAATTACTGAAAAGGACAAACCTAAAATTGATTTCACTACCGGATCAATTCACAGCTAAGATGTAGCTGATTGATTTGTTTTTATATTCTTTGCTTAACCCCTCGGCACAGGGAACCAGAGTGTTTTGGAGCCAGAGCAACAGATTGCTAAGAAATTGGTTTCACAATATTAACCCTCTGTAAGTGTTCATGCTGACTGGGATGCTCAGTCCACCAAAAGAAATCATACACAGCCTGGCTGTTCAGGCTGCTTTTAATTAGCCCATGCCTGCAGTTCCGCCATTCCGTCATCGTCATCCTCCACTTGCACCTTCTTAGCTGTTAATAAAAAAAATAAAAAAAAAACAACATGTGAGAACAAAATTTACATGCAGAAAATAATAGAACCGAATTAAAGTTTGGTTTGAATTCAGATTCAGTATCCTGTACACAATTACATCAAAATGATTAATGTAAAAAACACTGATTGGATAAAATCTGGATAGAAACAGAGGTATAATATTGCATTTCCAATAATGAAGTGGTCAATGACTTAATTTACTGGTAAAATCAATAATAAATTGTCCGAGCCCTGATTCCAAACACCTTTATTAGTTTTCCACAGTAGTCACCTGGGTGAGAGGGTAATGAGGTTGAAGGCACACTGGGCAGCGAGATGTTTTCTGGGCCACCAACTTCCAGCAGGGTGTTATCCAGCTCCTCCTGTTCCAGCTCCTCTAATTCAGCCAGGAGTTCATCCTAAACAAAGTTAAATTTAAAGTAAATAAATGTCGGTGACCGTCAGCACTGTTTACCTGCAGAATATGAACCTTATTTTAATCTCACACTTATTATAGTTCTATTTTTAAGTTGTTGTTTAACCTGTTAAATTTGTGCAGTATCCTACAGCTGTTGTTTGTCTGTCTGTCTATTTCTAGATCCAACTTCTGGTGATCAGAAGATTAATGTAAAGTCTAATTAAACTTGTATTTTACTTAATGAGATCCACTCATTCAAAGATGACAAGTGGGCTGAACTAGATTTTGTTATTGTGAATATTAAATTAGGATAAATCCAATTACACAGATGAGAACATGGTGGTTTTACTCAAACAAATGACAATCCTGGTATTATACAAAAACCCTGTGCTTCAGCTTACTCGAACTTGGAATGCAAATGGAATTTAAACAGTGTATTTGACAAAGCCATGAGGCAAATACAGGGCTTTGCATTGTGTCTAACACAACCTCTTTCCTGTGAATTATTCACAATAACACACCCCCTCTTGAACCTTATTGCTTCAATGTGTTAACCTATAACCTCCTTGACAAACATTAGATTTTAATAGTTCAAACAAATCCATAAATTTGAAACTACAAGTCTGGACAATAAAATGTTTTAGAATATATTCTTGCTTTTCTCCAACCGAAATTATATTTTGGTTATCTGGACATTTACACACAAGGCTATGATGCCTATGATTATTTGAAAATCTGACAGTGTACATTTACTCTTGAGCTGTACCTCATCAAACTCTTCACCAAAGCCAACAGGTTTTGAAATGGCGTCTGAGATCTCCTGTGCCAGCTCCTGCTGCTCAGTGATGTCCTGCATCAGTTCGTCTACCTTATCTATATCCCTAAAACACACAGATTGACAATAAAATGTTGATTTCATTACACTCACCTTATATAACACAGAAGAGTATGATTTTAATCTTTATTCAGCGAGTGTGTTTACAACCACCGCTGTCTCTACTGTACTTTCTTACATGTTCTGATGCGCATTCTTCATGGCCTTTGCTGCATAGCCCATATTCTTGAGCACTTCAGTGTTGGTGTTGGCATTCTCTAAAGCTTCTCGCTGGTACTCGATGGTGGACAGAGTGCCATCGATCTGTGTCAGCTGCTTTTCATAACGTTTCTTTCTCTTTAGGGCCTGAAGGGCAGCTTGGGACAGAAAATAACACCTTCAAATCTCTGTTTTTGTAGAGTGAGTACAGGCTAAAATGATTTAACTGGCTTGTCTCATACATTATATATATATATATATATATATATATATATATATATATATATATATATTACACACACATATACATACATACATTATACACAGAAAAGGAGTAATTTGTGTGTGTTCCTGCTTTACCCTCAGGAGGGTTGCTTGGTGGTTAAACATTGAGTACACTTACAGCTTGCTGACCCTGTTGAACAAGCACTCATGGAACTGTAAGGCAGATTCCAGCACTGCTAATTTAACTGAATTAAAGTCAATGACATTTATTTACAAATGGTTTAGTGAGAGACACTGACCACCATTTTCTTGGCTGTGTTCTTGCTTGCTTTAAAAAGTCTGACTGCCTGCTGATTGTCAACAAATATCTTCTTAAACCTTTTTTTTTTTTTTTTTTTACTGATAAAAGTTTAATATAATGAAAGTGACTTGGTTATAGGAAAAATACAACAACCAAAAAAAAAAATTAAATACAGAAAAATACAGCATTTAATGGAATGTTTAATAAAAAATCTATAAGGAAAGACGGTTATTGAAGCTGTAAAACTCAGCTTAAGGTTTACAGATGAGATGAGAAAGTATAATGAAAAATGATTGCCAATCTAACACGATTTCTAACGTATTTATGACGTTCTTACGTAAGATATATATATATATATATATATATATATATATATATATATATATATATATATATATATACATATATATACATATATATAACACATACATACATACATTATACACAGATATCTTCTCAACTTATCAACAAATATCTTTATTTTATTTTATTTTTTACTGAAAAAAAGTTTACTAAAAGTTTAATATAATGAAAGTGACTTGGTTATAGGAAAAATACAGCAACCTCCCCCCACCCAAAAAAAAACAAAACAAAACAAAAAAAAAATATATATAGAAAAAAAAGCATTTAATGGAGTGTTTAATAAAAAAAATCGAAGTTTTTTGTTGATTGAAGTTTATTGAAGCTGTAAAACTCATCTTAAGGTTTACAGACGAGATGAGAAAGTATAACGAAATATTATTGACAATCTAACTAACAATCTAACACGATGTCTAACGTATTTATGACGTTCTTACGTAAGATATACACACATATATATATATATATATATATATATATATATATATATATATATCTTTATATCTTAGGTAAGAACGTCATTCGTGTGATATGATCATTGAGACGTAAAGCCTTAACAAAACATAAAAACTTCCTGATTTCTCAACCTGAGCACGTGATCGATGCTGTCACTCCGCGCGCGAGGCCCTCGCGGCTCAGAGTTAACGCTGGTTTTCAGCTTAACGTCGCAGAAACGTTTTAAAAACCTCCAGAGAAACGCTGGACCCCCACAGTAACCCCCCCCCCCCCCCCCCGTTTCCCTCAGAGGCGCCGCTGCTTATTAAAGAGCTCTTAATCCAGCCGTTCCGCTCCCGTTCGGCTGTTCGTCTGAAACCCGGGAGTAAAAGCTGAAGTAAAGGATAATGGCTGAAGCAGACGCTGAGACGCTACCTCGCTTGTTTTTCGTGCCGTTCTTCTTGGCGCACTGCAGCTCCGCCTCGATCTTCTGCTCTAAATACTCCTGCTTCTTCATCAACATCGCCTCCGTCTCTCGAAGCTTCTGAATCGCGTCCTGGGGGCTGGGAGCCGGGTTCCCCTTGCCCCCGGTACCGAACAGCTTCCCGAACACCGACATGTTCTCTGGTTCTCTGTGAGAGTGAGAGTTCTTTTAAAGCCTGTTCTCGCTTCTTCAGCTCGCGGCGCAGCAGCCTGACGAACACCGAACACCGAACACCCAGCAGCCAGCCAGCCGTCAGCCCGACACGGTGTTCACTCTCCGTCTTCCGTGTTCAGGCCCGTATGACGTCATCCATATCAAGTCGGCCTACTAGCGCCCTCTACAGGACTCACCACGCATTGACCAAAGTTTCGTGACATTACGGTAACGCGTACGCGCGGTTTATAACCTTTAGTTTTTTTTTCTTATTGGCGCTTAAAATAAAAGAGTTAACATAAAATAAGGGGTAACGCGGTGACGTCACAATGCGCGTTTTAAAAAAATAATACAGTTTATACATATATGTGTACACGGTACCGGGGGCGTCGTTAGATCAAAGGAGAGCAGCTTTCTCTGCAGTCTCTGCTCCCGGTTCGAATCCCCATCTGGGTGGAGTTTCCATGTTCTCCCCATGTCCGCGTGGGTTTCCTCCGGGTTCTCCGGTTTCCACCCACAGTCCGAAAACATGGATCAAGTTCATTCATTCATTCATTCATTCATTATCTTCCGCTTTATCCTCTATTATGGTCGCGGTGGGGTTCCCCATGCCCATCCAGGGGAGAACGTCTCGGGCGCTGGGCAGATAGACCCAGGACAGGGCGCCAATCCATCGCTGGGCACTCACTCACTCACACAGACACACTCTATATGGGGCAATTTTGAGAACTCAATTCACCTTGATCCATGTTTTTGGACTGTGGGAGGAACCCGGAGAACCCGGAGGGAACCCACGCAGACACGGGGAGAACATGGAAACTCCACCCAGATGGGGATTCGAACCGGGAATCCCTAGTGCTGAGAGGAGAACGTGCTAACCACTAAGCCACCGTTCCGCCGACATATTTCATATGTTATTTAATTTATAACTAATATAACTTATTTTTTAAAGAGGACAGAGGGGGGAATAAGGGATCTGTGCTAAAGCCCCTGATGTTTCTAAACTCTAAAAACGCCCCTGCACAGTACTAGTCAAAAGTTTGGACACACCCCCATCTCACTCCATTATTTTTTCACTCACCATATAGATGGACTTTGTAGTTTTGCAACTACAGACTGTAGTCCATTTGTTTTTGTTAGTTTCCTGTTGGCTGTTCTCGCCACAAGGGGAAGCTGGTGAATTCCAATGTGTTTAAAGACCTGTGATGACATAGTAATGACGCTAAGTACTACAAGTACAGAGTTTAAATTACTTTATTTCACTGACTCCATTCCAACAGCAGATATGTATAAAATGTTTATGTAATAGAAAGTTCTGTATTTGAGAGTTTTCATCAGAAGAAGTGTGTGCGTCTCAGCTGCGGTGAATTTGCAGAGACCCTTCACCCTGTGAGCACTGGGATAAGCTCTAGTCTCCACTCTGACCCATATCAGGTCAAAAGAGATTTAAATCAATGAATGTGTTTCAAAGGTTTGATATTAATGGATGCTGTAGTTTTAATGTAGATTTATTCAGTATGTTCAGCACTGAGATTTTAAGATATTGTGAAGTTTATTATAATCAGGAATGAACACAAGTGATTCTCATTGTAATTCACACTTTATTGATAATTCAGCCCACGCATGTTCACCTGCATGTTCTAAATGATCAATAAACAGTGTGAATTATAATGAGAATCATGTTTGAATAACATTGTTTTGGCTTTTTTTGGGCTACAGTAATATATTCAGATTCCAGAGGGCTTCCTTTATATCTTATTTTTCACAGGTTTAAACATTTCCATGGCTTAATCAGCATAAACTCATCTCATCTCAACTTAACTGCTTAATGCTGGGGTCACGGGGTGGTGGTGATGGTTGGGGGGGGGGTCATACGAGGGACATTTCAGGTGCAGGGCAGATACATTAAGGACAGGACCAATCCATCACTGGGCACACATTCACTCACTGACACACACTACGTAGGGGGGATTGGACTGTGGGAGGAAACCGGAGAAACCCACATGGACATGGGGAGAACATGTCAACTCCCCCCAGACGGATTCGAACCTGGATTCCCCGATAGGCGGACGTGCTAACCACCATGCCACTGTAGCATGCTGTGCTATTTTAAGATGACAGAACAGAGTGTTTTCATAAACAGCACTTTTAATTAATAAATTATTATTAAATAATTAATAAATAATTTAATAATAATTAATAATTTGAATTGGCACGGTGGCTTAGTGATTAGCACGTTCGCCTCTCAGTGCTAGGGATTCCCGGTTCGAATCCCCATCTGGGTGGAGTTTACATGTTCTCCCCGTGTCTGCGTGGGTTTCCTCCGGGTTCTCCGGTTTCCTCCCACAGTCCAAAAACATGAATTAAGTAAATTGAATTCTCAAAATTGCCCCATATAGAGTGTGTCTGTGTGAGTGAGTGTGTGCCCAGTGATAGATTGGCACCCTGTCCTGGGTGTATCTGCCCCGCGCCTGAGGCGTTCTCCCCTGGATGGGCATGGGGAACCACACTGCGACCCTAATAGAGGATAAAGCGGGAGATAATGAATGAATGAATGAATGAATAATAATTTGAATTAATCGACCTGAGCAGGCGTTCCCTGAGCAATATGGCAGCAAGAAAGAGTCATCTCCATAAAGGGTGGTGCTCATTGTATACAGATTACTGTATCAAAAACCTATATTTAATTTCTGTTAATTAATGAATAAATAATGCCTCCCGGTGCCTCCACGGTGGCTTAGTGGTTAGCACGTTCGCCTCTCAGCACTAGGGATTCCCGGTTCGAATCCCCAACTGGGTGGAGTTTACATGTTCTCCTCATGGGTTTCCTCCGGGTTCTCCGGGTTCCTCCCACAGTCCAAAAACATGGATCAAGTCAATTGAATTCTCCAAATTACCCCATATAGAGTGTGTGTGTGTGTGTGTGTGAGTGAGTGAGTGTGTGCCCAGCGATAGGTTGGCACCCTGTCCTGGGTGTATCTGCCCAGCGCCCGAAACGTTCTCCCCTGGATGGGCATGGGGAACCCCACCGCGACCTTAATAGAGGATAAAGCAGAGAGATAATTAATAATGCTTCCCCCTACACTCTCTACCACACCCAATCACACACACACACACACACACACACACACGTCAGTACAGCAAAGATGACGCAGATTCCTAAAACAAGTCTAAACTTTTATTCTCTAACAAGTGAAAAGAAACAAAGGCAACCTGAAATAAAAAGGTTTAAACACAAACTTTCTTGTCGGCGATACCGATCATAATAATAATAATAATAATAATAATAATAATAATAATAATAATGTATTATAGAACCCAGAAAAACAAAAAGAAATGAAGTGTTACAGTGAGGTGTGAGGTTTGTACAGTTCCTTGGACTTGAGAGGAGAAACATAAAGACGTAGGGAGGAAACAGCAGAATGAGACCCAAACGTTTTGCACGAAAAATAAGTTGTTAACAATGAAAACTGAATGTCAGTGGAGAGAGAAAGAGGAATAATATACAGTGACCTATAACGGGGGGAAAGTAGCACCAGAAGCTTTTCCTCACACTTCCCTAAATGTTGTACTAGATGAGGCGGGGTGTCTCTCTCGACGGCCTCACGTGAGACACGAGATCAATACGTAGAAAATACGAGTATTACCATCTGAGCCACACGCCTGGCTGAGAGAACCCGACCTTTCTGTATGTGGGTGAATCGTGGGGGTTCAGGGTCTTCAGTGTAGTTCGGAAAGGGAATGGAACAGACGGAATGACGGCAGGACTCCGAGCGTAACGTCTCTGTACTGCCCACCGCCAAGCAGCGAGCACGTGGTGAAGAGATGGGTGCAGGAAGAAGCTGAGCGATGGAGGCACAGAAGGTCAGAATGGGTGACAGAGAGGAGACGCTAACCTCAACCAGGGACAGGTGGGAGTGAAGGTGCACGACAGAACAGAAAGGGTTCAGTGTGGTTCTTTAGCTGAATCACTGAGATCTCCTCTGCTGTCTGGAGGGTTTAGATATTTTGGCCCAGAGATCTGAATGGTTTCTCTTCAGGTCTCTCATTCAGTTACATACTGTCCAATGGTTTAGAACACATGGCTTCACAAAACCTGTAGCAGAAAGAAGATACAGTTCTGTTTGAGCTAAACACATGCAGATCAAGTTCTGAAGTCATACAAGTCTCTACACACATGAACCACAACCCTAGATTTATCTAAAGGTAAGTGCAAATCTTCTGTGTATCAACTTACCTTTAATGTTTTATAAATTGTCTTTAATAAGCTGCACCTTTTGTTAGACTTCAGCAACTCGTGTGTAAGATGAGCAGGATGAACAGTTGTTTCGATGCAGCCACATGCTAGCTACCGTTACTTTTATGAACAAAACATTTTAAAAATTTTATTTTGGATCTACATTATAAATGTAAAGGCGGCTTAGTTGTTAGCCTCTCAGCGCTAGGGATTCCCAGTTCGAATCCCCATCTGGGTGGAGTTTCCATGTTCTCCCCATGTCCGTGTGGGTTTCCTCCGGGTTCTCCGGTTTCCTCCCACAGTCCAAAAACATGGAACAAGCCAATTGAGTTCTCCAAATTGCCCCATATAGAGTGTGTTTGTGTGAGTGAGTGTGTGTCCAGCGATAGATTGGAGCCCTGTCCTGGGTGTATCTGCCCAGCACCCGAAACGTTCTCCCCTGGATGGGTATGGGGAACCCCCCCCCCGCGACCCTAATATAGGATAAAGCAGAAGATAATGGATGAATGAATGTATTATAAATGTCTAATGGATCCCTTTAGAACTCAGCAGGTAAAGTGATGCTGTTGGTCCAGGACATACAGTACCAGTCACCTCCATATAAACAACATTTTGATTGATTAACTGATTGATTAACTGATTTAACTTACAGATTTCATGAACTAGTTATTGATGGATATGAAATGTACCTCTTGCAGCAGTTCAGGGGTATGGGTCACAGCACGCGTTTTCTTGGACTCTGACGACTCCGTGGATTTGGCTCCCACATCTTTCTGACTTTTCCTTTTCCTCTTTGATTCTTTAATCTTGTTTGCACGACCCGAGTGTTCCTGCAGTTCGATCTGACACAGAGGGAGAGAAAGGCAATGTGGCTTAAAAAAAAAAAAAAAGATTTCGACCTGAAGCCCCAGCATTCTACAGCCAAGCACTTTGAAAGTGTATTGATGTATTTTTTTTACCTGTATGAGTGTACTGAGAGCCTGCTGTGGGGGTGGGGATGCTGCTTGCAGGAGGCGGTAGATGGCATGCGTCTGGTCGAGCGAGACCTCCAGCAGGTCTCCCTCTAGTTGCAGCTCCTCTAACAGAGCTCTTGTTAAGGACGACAGTTTAATTACTGGTCCTTTGAGGTGTGGCAGTAATGGAATTAGAGACTCTACACCTTCAGGATAAATGAAGCAGTAATGTTAACGTAGCAAAAAATCTGAAGTTTATTTAAAATAAAAAATAAATTAAATTAATTAATTCAAAAAATTAACCTGTGACACTTTGAACCTCTGCTTTCTTAATGTAATTTTCACAGCCAGACTGCAAAAAGGTAAAAATCATCAAGATTAAAAAAAAATAATAATAAAAAAATAAAAACATTAATAAAAAGTGTAATTTCATTTGCATTGTATCATATCATTCATTCAATCATTATCTTCCGCTTTATCGTTCATTAGGGTCGCATTGGGGTTCCCCATGCCCATCCAGGGGAGAACGTTTCGGGCGCTGGGCAGACAGACCCAGGACAGGGTGCCAATCCATCGCTGGGCACACACTCACTCACACAGACACACTCTATATGGGGCAATTTTTGGAGAATTCAATTGACTTGATCCATGTTTTTGGACTGTGGGAGGAAACCGGAGAACCCGGAGGAAACCCACGCGGACACGGGGAGAACATGGAAACACAGATAGGGATTCGAACCGGGAATCCCTAGCGCTGAGAGGCAAACGTGCTAACCACTAAGCCACCGTGCTGCCTGTATCATATCATCTGTCATTAAATCCTCTACTATGGTTGCATGGGGGTTTCCTATACCCATCCAGAACATTTTGGTCACTGGACAGATACACAATGTGAGGACAGTGACAATCCATCACTAGGCACACACACTCAAACAAACACTATATAGGGGCAATTTATCATTCATTCATTATCTCCCACTTTATCCTCTATTAGGGTCGTGGGGGGGTTTCCCATGCCCATCCAGGGGAGAACGTTTCAGGCGCTGGGCAGATACACCCAGGACAGGGCGCCAATCCATCGCTGGGCACACACCCACACACTCAAACACACTCTATATGGGGCAATTTAGAGAACTCAATTAACTTGATCCATGTTTTTGGACTGTGGGAGGAAACCGAGAACCCGGAGGAAACCCACACGGACACGGGGAGAACATGGAAACTCCACCCAGATGTGGATTCGAACCGGGAATCCCTAGCGCTGAGAGGCAAACGTGCTAACCACTAAGCCACCGTGCCGCCAGGGGCAATTTAAACCAGTCAATTCACCTTAAATTAATTTTCATGGCCTACTACAGAACCGGCGTTAACCCATTCCGTCCTCCTCCACTTTACCTTCGTTCCGTTGGCTGCTTTCGTCCTGTTGCTTTTCTCCATGTTGTTTTCATCTGTGAGATCGATCACGCCATCATCCGGCTCCTCGGAGTCAGATAACACGATCACGTCCTCGATGTTTCCCTTATTTTCTTTCTCTTTTGTCCTGCTGCTGTTCATTTCCTTTAGTTCCTGTAACCTCTGCAGTGCCCCCTGCACTTCTGGAGTGTCCAGGGCTTGTTTGGCACGCCCCTGCCAGCCGATGGCCCTCTCGGTAAGACACTGCAAGGCCTCCCCCTCCGGCAGGCGCACGGGCAGCTTCTGTAGCGCCACCAGCAGCGCTAGGATGGTTTCCAGCCGTGGTCGCCGGGTGCGCTGACACCGTGGGCAAAGGAAACGTGTGTCCCATCCCACCAGCAGAGTGGGCTGGTAAGCGGCAATTCAGCCGTGCTCAGTACAGTAGGAAAAGACACGCAGCCTCCATGAAACCAGTCTTTGCACAGATGGCAGCGATAGAGCAAAGAGCGGGACTGGTCCCCGCACAAACACACAGACCGCGGCCGCTGTGAGAGGGGGAAGAACGACCGTTCTGCTGCGGGGAATCGTCCGAGGGCCTAGATGAGCCTGTGTCCATGGAGACATGTCTCCGTTCCTGTCTGACATCTGCTGGCAGAGTGTCTTTGGTGGAGGTGCTCAGCTCGGGTTTGGTTAGGTTCAGCTGCCTGAGTCGCAGAAGAGCCTCTTTCTCCTGCTTCTCTCCCTCTTTAAATGCCACGACCTGTCCGAGTCACAGGGATACAACCTCATAAATATTTAGTAATAAAGGAACCAAAAAATAAAAAACACATACAGGCTCAGTGCAGAAAAACAAAAGGATCACACATTTACTGGCACGTAAAAAAACCATTTACTGGCACTTTAAAACTAAAGGATTCATTTTTAACCAGTGTACGTTAAACACTATTATTTTATTTATTTATTAAGCTTCAGGTCTGTTCTTCAGGAGAATAAACCTCTGTTGGAACCTGTGGGAGGTGGGGCAACATAGTATTTCCAATTATACTAACAAAACGTGATGGCACTGTGGGATGCAGGTAAGGGTGGGACACACAAAAACCTTTTGTCCACCTGGGAATCGAACCCAGGACCTTTTTGCTGTGAGGGGAGACCAGGAGCCACTGCACAGCTGAATTAAATAATTAAACTTCATGTTAAACTTAGGAGAACCAGGGCATTTCAAAGGACCCGAGGCCACATTTCGCCTTTTGGCTTTATCTGTCCAGTGCACAAGAGGTCAACAGGAAGTAAACAGGAGACTTAAGTTAAGCCTATTGCTTTAGCCCTTCAATAGTCCGAATGTAAAGGGTTGTGTCGTCTGAAACCACCTACAGAGACACGTGTGTGTGTGTGTGTGTGTATGTATGTATGTGTGTATATATATATATATATATATATATATATATATATATATATATACACACACACACACACACACACACACACACATATATATATATATATATATATATATATATATATATATATATATATACACACACACATACATACACACATAAATAAATGAATACATACATATACATATACATATATATATATATATATATATATATATATATATATATATATATATATATATATATACACACACACACACACACACACACACACACACACACACACACACACACATATATGTGTGTGTGTGTGTGTGTGTGTGTGTGCGCGTATTTTTGTACAGAAGGTTTTAAACTATATTTTGGGCAGTAACATGTGTTTGCACATACAATAGCTCCTGGGTCTCTCAGGTCCTGTGCGGTGAGGCCCAACACATTGAGATCCGAGTCGGGTTCTGGGTTTAGGGTCTCGTCCTCTCTCTTCTTCCGTTTCTCCACACAGGGGCACAAGACCTGTACAGAAGAGAAGCCAAAAACTGACAGCGAGTTCCAATCTAGACTTCCTTAAAATAGCACAGGAGACACCTCCACGCACCTCCAGCAAACTGGGCTGACTTCCCTTCTTCAGGAACGTCTTGCTGGCCTTTTCTCTCCAGGAGTGAGCACTGGCCACTTGAAGTTCCAGCTGCCTCAGCTCCTCCATCAACACGGGCAGGTCGCGGCCGATCGCCACCAAACCCTCCAGGTCGTCTAGACATGGATAGTGCTCTCCGTTCTGCTGCAAAATAGACACAACAGAGAAGTCAAGACAGGTAGCTGGTTATATTTAAAATAAATGAAAGGAAAGCCTTTGAGGACTTTCCTTACAAAGTCAGTTTTGATAGTTAGGCAGATGAGTAGAGAACTGATTTAACTTTTGTGTAATAGTATACCTTAAAAAGTGCATACTTCTATAAAGAGTTCCCACTTTATTTCATGCAAATAGAACACAAAGCAGGTATTGTCTTAAAAGTGTTCTTAGAAGTTCTGGTATAAGAGTACCAGTCCTCATCAAGGGACTGTTTTTGGGACCATTTATTCTTAGAATTATTTCCATTTGATGGGTTCGACTTCTATAACCGCTGATCAGACTGGTATGTGCAAAAAATAAATAAATTTATTAAAACTTGGCGGCACGGTGGCTTAGTGGTTAGCATGTTCTCCTCTCAGCACTAGGGATTCCCGGTTCTAATCCCCATCTGGTTGGAGTTTCCATGTTCTTCCTGTGTCTGCGTGGGTTTCCTCCGGGTTCTCCGGTTTCCTCCCACAGTCCAAAAACATGGATCAAGTCAATTGAATTCTCTAAATTGCCCCATATAGAGTGTGTCTGTGTGAGTGAGTGTGTGCCCAGCGATAGATTGGCGCCCTGTCCTGGGTGTAAATTTGCCCAGCGCCCGAGACGTTCTCCCCTGGATGGGCATGGGGAACCCCACCGCGACCCTACTAGAGGATAAAGCGGGAGATAATGAATTAATTAATTAAAACTTGGCGGCACGGTGGCTTAGTGGTTAGCATGTTCTCCTCTCAGCTCTAGGGATTCCCGGTTCTAATCCCCATCTGGTTGGAGTTTCCATGTTCTCCCCATGTCCGCGTGGGTTTCCTCCGGGTTCTCCGGTTTCCTCCCACAGTCCAAAAACATGGATCAAGTCAATTGAATTCTCTAAATTGCCCCATATAGAGTGTGTCTGTGTGAGTGAGTGTGTGCCCAGCGATGAATTGGCACCCTGTCCTGGGTATATCTGCCCAGCGGCTGAAACGTTCTCCCCTGGATGGGCATGGGGAACCCCACCGCGACCCTAATAGAGGATAAAGTGGAAGATAATGAATGAATAATTAAAACTTGCCTGGATTTCCTCTAAATCAGTCACCCAAGCGCGAGCTCGGCTCAGGCAGCCCTGCAGGGCCAGAATGTTGGGCAGCTGCACCGGTATGAGCTGCGCCTCATTCACAATGGCCTCCAATGTTGACAGAGGATGCTTCTGTCTGCAATCGCAGAGATAACAGAAACATATTAAAATAAAGGTTTGAAAGTCTTCACAGTCATCAGACCGTGTCAGAGTTCCGGCTTCACCTGTGCTCGAGGCAGATCTGAGCTTTTTCCTCCCAGCGCTCAGCGATGGTCAGCAGCTCCTGCAGCTCTGCCATGGCCGTTTCCACACTGCTGCTCTGTGGCACGTTGCAACCGGCCTCCATTAGGTTTCTCAAAATAACCAGAGTCACCTCTCCACCACCGTTGGTTCCCATTGTCCTGCGCACCTGCTCAAGCCAGTGTCTCTGTTCCTGCAGACCTGACAGAAGCGAACAGGATGGAGCCACAGCCGGCAGTGTGCTCCCTTCTTTCAGTAGGGCCAGCACCTCCTCCTCTGAGGGTGTAGCTGAGGAATGTTTCCACTCACCGCCACCACCACCACCACTGTTCACCACAGACTGAACACGCGTTTCAAATTTCTCCACTTTTTCTAGCAGAGCCTGGAAGAGAAAGTTTAATTTAATTACCTTGTTATTATTTTTGTCTTTGCAAAAATAAATCGCTTTTAGCGATGATGTAGTGTAAATGGTTCATACAGGGTCAGGTTTAAAAGCGATTATGATTACATACCTGCACCTCCACCAGCGGCTCAATGACACAAGGCAGATTTTTCATGGTCTCCACCAACGTCTGAAGCTCCTTAAGTGTCATTTTGGTGCTTTGATTCCCGTTTAGAAGTTCAGCGCTTCTGGTCTGGCACTTGTGCACGTCATTTAATACAGATGTGAGTCTCTGAAGAAGCTCATTATCTGGAAACTTGCGCTCCGATGCCTCTTCCTTAAGTTCCTGTAAATTTGTAATGCCTAGAAGGGAAAAAAGGAACACAAAGTAAAAAAAAAAAGTTAATAAATAAATAAATTAATTAATATATTAATATATACGCGGGCTTATATATATATATATATATATATATATATATATATATATATATATATATATATATATATATATATATATATATATATACGCGGTGGCTTAGTGGTAAGCACGTTCGCCTCTCAGCACTAGGGATTCTTGGTTTGAATCCCCATCTGGGTGGAGTTTCCATGTTCTCCCCGTGTCTGCGTGGGTTTCCTCCGGGTTCTCCGGTTTACTCCCACAGTCCAAAAACATGGATCAAGTCAATTGAATTCTCAAAATTGTCCCATATAGAGTGTGTCTGTGTGAGTGAGTGAGTGAGTGTGTGCCCAGCAATGGATTGGCACCCTGTTCTGGGTCTATCTGCCCAGACGTTCTCCCCTGGATGGGCATGGGGAACCCCACCGCGACCCTAATAGAGGATAAAGCGGGAGATAATAAATGAATGATATATATATATATATATATATATATATATATATATATATATATATATAAATAAAATACATAATAAAGATTAATATATGATCAATATGATCTATGAGGGGAGGTGTAAGTGATATTATAGGAAAACAGTGTTGTTACCAGTTTTCCATGATTGTAACAGCAACACACATATTTAGGTGGCCCATTGCTTTAATATGTTACACTTAAAAATGTATTAGTTTACAAAAAAAGTTGATTGTGTGGATGGCTGCTATGGTGACTGATGTCCACTATTTTGTCCAGATATGGGATGGCGTCCCAATGTTTTCTCCCTTTAAGGAACAAGTGATGTGGGGTGTGTCCCCAATTATTTGCACACACAGGACATTGGACAGCATTGTGGTATTTTGTGATGGCGTCCCAATAATTTGTCCACGTGACGTGGGATGACGTTTATACAATGACTGAGAAAGCAGCATTGCCCATCAGCCTTAAACACAGAACAACCTGTTTTATATGATGTGGGTAATTTACCTATTTTGCTGCCTTCCTCCTGCTCAAGTGCTTCTTTCACTCTGTTGGCCCATGAGTCAAACGACTCGGCGCGGACTTTCAGCTTGTGCAGCATGGACAGTAGCTCGTCCAGAGTATAGCGATACCTGAGGAGACACAGAACTGGTGTTCAAATTACTGCTACTACACAAATCAAAATGTCCACCGACTACAATCACGACCAGGTGTGTACCTGAGGTAGAGTTTTTCTGTGGGACAGGAGCAGAGGTCTTGCGTGTGATACAGACAGACAAGACGCTCAGTGCAGTTGACGCAGGCCAAGGCTGACAGGAAGCAGGTGGTCTTACATTTATCACACTGCCTCTCATCATCAGGTAACAACTCGAACGCCTCCCGCTCAGCTTCTGTGATACCCTGCGAATAAACATGGAGGTTGGTCACTGAAAACACACAGCACTTTATACCAAAGGCGGATTTACAGTCCCTGTGCCACATGTTAAAAGGTTTAAATATGCGCTCACATTAGAGAATTGATATTTCAAAAGAATGTAGCATTTACAGACT
The DNA here is from genome assembly GCA_019802505.1 of Corydoras sp. C115. Taxonomy (NCBI): domain Eukaryota; kingdom Metazoa; phylum Chordata; class Actinopteri; order Siluriformes; family Callichthyidae; genus Corydoras; species Corydoras sp. C115. The sequence continues at coordinate 2,051,590 of JAFMOC010000074.1, read as the reverse complement.
GACAGGATCCATAAGCTGCACCCACTCTGCAACTGATTACTTAACTAAAATGGTGACCGAACCAATACAGTAATATAACTAACTAATGCTGGCCCCCGGATGGAGTGGATTTAACAGTAAACTTGTTACTAGTAGTGATGCACCAAATATTTTGGATCTGAAATTTGGCAAAACTGGGACTTTAAGTGAAAAAGGGAGAATAAATGTTTAACATTTATTCTGTTTTAAGCTACTGAACTTAATTTTTTTTTCATTAATTAATAATAAAAAAAAATAAAAAAAACATTACAGTGAGTTGAAATTTAAAAGCTCTCCTGCGCATATGGAAAGCCATCCATGTCACATATTGCCTCCCAAACATGTGGCTTGAAGCATGTTCTCTACACCTTGTTAAACATTGCTTTTGTACTCATTCATTCATTATCTCCCGCTTTATCCTCTATTAGGGTCGCGGGGGGGTTCACCATGCCCATCCAGGGGAGAACGTCTCGGGCGCTGGGCAGATAGACCCAGGACAGGGCGCCAATCCATCGCTGGGCACACACTCACTCACACAGACACACTCTATATGGGGCAATTTGGAGAATTCAATTGACTTGATCCATGTTTTTGGACTGTGGGAGGAAACCCACGCGGACACGGGGAGAACATGGAAACTCCACCCAGATTGGGATTCGAACCGGGAATCCCTAGCGTTGAGAGGCGAACCTGCTAACCACTAAACCACCGTGCCGCCCTGCTTTTGTACTCATTCGTATTAAAATATTTATTTTAGACCTTGAGATTTTTTTTGTTAGTTTGCATTGTGAAGCATTTGCATTGTCAGAAGCTCCAAGTGAAATAACAGTTGGAACTGACAGACAATAAAGTTGGTGTGATTTAGCTGTTGCAGACTAACCTTTTCAAGCAGGCCCTTGCGGAGTTTTCTCTCCTCTTGGACGATAATAAACATCTCTCGGTGAGTTGCAGCAGCAAGATTAAGGTCTAGCTTCTCTGGGCAAGCAGCCATTTTGCAAGTGAGCTCCTCATGGGAAAACACACAGTAGCGTCGGAGGCGACGGTAATGCTCGATGCAAGACCTTCCTGTTGGTAACTAATGAAGCATGAGAAAGAACACACACATGAGTTTCATAGTCATGAAAGCAATTTTTATTTATTTAATTTAAATAAATTAAGAAATATAAATTTTTTTATATAAAGCCACAAACAAAGAGGTCAGTTAAAAAAAAAAAAAACACTCTGAAGCACAGCCGACAGTTCCCTTTAGAATTAAAACAGCATCAGTAATTTCCAATTAAATTTATTCTGTGGGACCAGTTATTAAATATAACACTGCAGCTGCTGAAGTTCGAATTTGTTTGAACATGGAATATTTCTCAAGACTCAAAACCATCAGATGTTTGTTCCTTAAGTAAAAGGAAGTGGTATTTTTTTATGCTCACTTGCTGAATCTGGTTGTGTCAGAACTACTTGTCGCAGTTTCTTTCCTTGTTTTCACAGTTAACTAACTTATTTATTTACATATAAATTCATTGAACTCCATCTGTGCTTGTGATTGGTCATGAAATCTTAAAAAAAATAATAAATAATAAAAAATTTATTAAAAAAAAAAAAAAAAAAAAAAAAAAAAAGGTACTGTATTTTTAGTACATGTTTAATTTCATCCATTAGAAGTGAGTGTCTGTACAAACCCAGTCTGCAGTGCAGAAGTTGACAGCTTCAGCAAAGTTATATCCCTGATTAAATCCACTGTGATAGGCTCGAGGGAAGGTGATGACAAACTCTCCAGCACACTGATTGGTTCGTACGACCTGTCAAACAAAGGGGGACATAAGGTTACAAGGAGATCCTGCATATGGCAGCTGAAAAACAACACTGATGCCCAAACTTATTAGCACTACTGCTGCTGTAAATTTATGCAAACACAAAGCAACTTGTTTACATCTGACCTCAAAGGAACCACTGAACCGTATACAGTGCATGGGAACTATTTCCGCAACATTTTTCACTTCTACTTTAAGTCCTATTATTAGATCACATACAAACTACATAAAAAATTTAGTTCGGAGCCAAATTATATTTGCCATGTTAAATAAAAAAAAAGAAGTGTATATTTGTGCTCAATCATTCAGGGGGCAAATAGTTATTCCCTGCTGTGCATACGACGTATAAAGCCTAAATGTCTAAACTCCATTATATAATGGGATGAGCCTGTATATACCATTCTGGTCATGTGATGTTTACAGAAGGCACACAAAAGTTGCTGTGGCAACATGAGTGCCGGCATGACGCTCAGGGCTGGACATGTATGGCTAATGGATTATTCTCAGTACATTACAGTAACCGAGGTGTATGCATTAAGTGAATTAAGCTGAACAAACAATGAATGTAGAAACAAGGAGCTGTATCTAACGAAATGGCTGATAAGTGTAAATTACATGCGTAATCATCCAACAGTTCTGCCTGATACAAGATAACATGTGAGTAATAAATGAGCTCATGAAAGACGCTGCTGACCGGTACTCCATGATTCATAAGGATGTTCGGGTTCATGATGGTGACGAGCTGATGGAGAAGATCTGGCTGAAACTCGAAGAGCTCGGGCGTGAGAGTCTTCATTACCTCCTCCAGCTTCTCAGCGGCAACTGCGGGAACACCATACCATGTTTTGGGTTCCCCCCTGCATTGGGACACATTAAGGGCATATGAAGCTCACATGTTCCACATTAAGAGATCATCAAAAAATAATAAGAATAAAATAAACAACACATACGGCATCTAACATTTTAATTATTAAAAAAAAAAAAGAGCTGACCCTAGAACTGCAACCTGATTTATTTAAATATTTTTTACTCATCGATCCCCTCAAGAGACACACACAGTGTTTATTCAAACCAACAGATTTCCAAATTGGTTGCTGAAAGTCTCTCTCATGCATATGATCAATCGCTTCTGCTAATAGTGGAGAGACAGAGAAAGAGACACAGATTCAAATGTCTCAGGGAGCCATCCATGACGTCAGGATGTCTGGACCTCAGTAGAGTAAAGTTTCTTACCCCTGCAGAGTGACGTACTGTTCTTATGTAAAAAATAATACTTCAGTTCTATGTACATTCTGGAACACATTCCTAATAATCCAGATAATCTAGGAGCCAAAATAAAAAGGTCTGCTTAAACTATGCAAAACCCATCTGGCATAAACACGTCACAGTCTTCTGTCCCATTCTAATTATTTTATCCCATGATCGGCTACACTGCCCTGCTAATGAACAACTGGTTAATTAAACAAGGGAGTATCTGGAAAAGGGGTTTGTATATATTAAAACAACTTCATTATGTGAATTAGTTATTATTAATTGTACCAAACACTTCAGGATTAATAAGTACATAAATCACTTATAAAGGTTTAACATAAAAGGTATGTATGGTTTAATTACCAGTGTAGATAATTGATGGAGTAACTCCAGTGATCCTCGATATGCCAGCAGAACGCCGAAAACACCATGCCAACGTACAGCCACGGAACCTTCATGCCCGAAATGTCGGCATTGATATGGCACAATACTGACTGTTCCAACACTGGCATTACATTCAGGTTCCACCCACTGCGTGCATATGCCTGTAAAAAGTTGATGGCAGTGGATCATTTTTAATGACCCGTTTATAGGAAACTAAAAATCAAAACTGATTTGAGATCATAACCAAAAGACGGTCAGCCATTTATTTACCTCCTCCTCCTCGGACAGATGCCTCTTGCCATTGTTAACAGGAAAGCCGCTTCCAAACTCTTTTGAGTGAATGTCAGCTCCATATTCTACAGTCACATCCTCCTCAATGCTACTAACCAACCGCCAAAACTCCCTCTCCACCAGCTCGGTTGGCACCATCTAAAATATGTGTGTTACATCTCATGAGTGGCTCTGTGAGTGAAAGACTCGAGTTCAACGAGGTAACGTGTGTAAAGCACTCACATGGACAGGCATGTTGAAGTAGTCAGCCTTGAAAGCATCGGCCATCTCACCGAAGCTCTGTAACGTGTATTCTCTCGTGGCCTGTTCAAACCCAAAGGCTTCCGTAGGCTTTTTACACTCCTGCATGCAAACAAACACAGGTGACATTTAACTTACCAAAAATCAGAAACGGTAGAGCAATATTCTGACAATGAAAATCTCAGATACTAAAAATACCGAGTCAAGAGTGAAACAGAGGCCTGCTGCACAATCTGTCCTCAAGAATGTGAGGACATGCCTGTTACCATGGTAACTCAACTTGCATTTTTAACCCAGCTTCTGTAGAACACTTTTCTGTTTTAAAGCTCAAGGCATCAGAAAACAATAAAGTGATGCACATGGTCAGCTACAATACATTACACTACATGTGACGTGTACATTTACTGCTGTATTATTATACTGAAAGAACTGTTGACCAAATACAGATTAAATACTGTAAACTAAAAGAGTACTTACTGTTAATACCAACACGGCCCCTAATCTTTGTTATAATATCAGCTTTCTGTTTAAAGGTGACATAAGTAAAACCTGAAAAGGATTTCTATTGTTATAGCAAGTAACTGCCATCAGCACCCCTGACAGAAATATTTGGTGGGTAATTAGAGCAAGGTGCTAGAGATCTGTAGATTATATAGAAAAGAAAATCCACTGGGATTTTGTCTCTCTGGACCCCCTATGGGGTCCCTCTGGACCCCCTCACAGGAGCTCAGGTAGGGGTAATGGGTATGAACCAACTCAATGGGTGCAGTAATTATCAACAAGACTTCCCTGAATCCCTTCCCTTCCTTCGAATCCCCATCTGGGTGGAGTTTCCATGTTCTCCCCATGTCTGCGGGGGTTTCCTCCGGGTTCTCCGGTATCCTCCCACAGTCCAAAAACATGGACCAATTCAATTGAGTTCTCCAAATTTCCCCCTATAGAGTGTGTCTGTGTGAGTGAGTGTGCGTTTGCCCAGCGATAGATTGGCGCCCTGTCCTGGGTGTATCTGCCCAGTGCCCGAAACGTTCTCCCCTGTATGGGCATGGGGAACCCCACCGCGACCCTAATATAGGATAAAGCGGAAGATAATGAATGAATGAATGAGTTCCCTGACAATCCAATTTGTAGTCAGGCTTCTTGTTCAGATGAGTCAAAATCAAACAACAAAACCTAAGCTGGCCTTTCCCCATTTACCTCCGCCACACATTTGGGACAGCGCCAGTTGCCCTTGGGTGGATCTGTGAGGGGTGGCAGAAGGCAGAAAGTGTGGTAATTGTCATCACAACCATCACACAGGAGTAGCTTCTCATCGTCGTCGCCACGGCCACACATGCGGCACACAAACGAATCCACCTGGGAAAAGCAGGACCCCGAGTTAGAACCAGAGAAACTACAAAAGTCTTAAGCAACTGCCAACATGTCATTATTTAAATATAAAATATCACATCAATATATTTAGTAATGATGACGAAATTACTGCTGTAAACTAGTTGTTAACTGGTGTTTCTCCCAAACTGTTCTCAGTCACAGTAAAGACTAAAGAATATTGATCCATGATCACCAATCACTTTAATAAAACATTTAATAATAAAAAATGTCATTGGAACCCACAATCTTCAGCTTGATAACCACTTAACAACCACACTGATGACAACCAGATAGATACCTTTTATAGATTTGAACAGCAATCTTAGGTGCATAAACAAAACAGTATAAACAAAAGAATAAAAAAAAAAGAATTATATTGCACATGGCGGCACGGTGGCTTAGTGGTTAGCACGTTCTCCTCTCAGCACTAGGGATTCCCGGTTCGAATCCCCATCTGGGTGGAGTTTACATGTTCTCCCCGTGTCTGCGTGGGTTTCCTCCGGGTTCTCCGGTTTCCTCCCACAGTCCAAATACATGGATCAAGTCAATTGAATTCTCAAAATTGCCCCATATAGAGTGTGTCTGTGTGAGTGAGTGTGTGCCCAGTGATGGATTGGCGCCCTGTCCTGGGTCTATCTGCCCAGCGCCTGAGATGTTCTCCCCTGGATGGGCATGGGGAACCCCACCGCGACCCTAAAAGAGGATAAAGCGGGAGATCATGAATGAATATATTGCACATAAAGGACAATATTAAAGTGGTTTTATTAAAGTATTAAAGTGGTGCGGGGGTGGGGGGTTGGTTTGTGGATTGTGCGTGCTTAGATGTATTCAGTTTGCGTACAGCGCTGGGATAGAAGATGTTTTTTAAGTCTGTTTGTCCTGGATGTGATGGACCTGAAGCGTTTTCCCGAGGGTAGCTGCTGGAATAGATGATGAACCACAAACTAAACCCACACATTTGAGAGGATCACACTGAAAAAATGTGCTGATCAACCAAGTGACTAGCCAAAATCAACATATGGTGCTTGTACACTTACAAACTGAGGGTTGCTGTGGTTACGTCTGAGCCTCATGGTCATCTTAGTGCAGGGCTCATCCTTAATAAGATCTCCTGCCCCATCAAAGCTTCCGTTCTCCTCCTGTTTCTTTATTTCAGTCTTGACGATGAGATTCGGAGGAGGAGGAGGGATGTCTGGGTCGGACTTCGTGACCAAGGCCTCACTGCTTTCTTCTTTAATGCTTCTATTGTCCTTAACAATCACAGTCTGAGGCAGCTCATCTTTAAGAAACAAAAACACACGTAGGTAAATACAATTGGTGTACAATCTTGTTACTTGCAGAATAGCCGGGGTGGACACCTTTCTTCCTAGCCTTGTCGCGTGCCACCAGACCCAGGCCCATCATTTTTGGTCCGGCTCCGTAGATTTGCAGCTTCTTTAGCTCTGGGTTTTTCTCAATGTCCTCCTCGGTGGGCTCCGGCTGAGGAAAGACAGAACAGGTTACATTAGCTCACTTCTGAACAGCTTTCTAACTTCATCACACCTCTGGTTTGGCTTTAGCATGTGTCATGACAGTTGTAGGACTGCAGAGCACCATACTATATTATAGTGGTGAGCTGCAATATTCGCTGATTCGACTATTCGATTCGGAGAACCGTAGTCGACTATGAACCTCATAGTCGAATGTACCATTTTGACCACATGGGGGTGCCCATGGCTGCTGCTAAGCATTAGTTTTTACATGAAATGTCTTTGTTTTCGTTATATATATATATATATATATATATATATATATATATATATATAGCCTTGATCTGAGTGTTTTAGGTTTTTCCTTTGAAGTGGAAAAAAGTCCAGAACAGGGATCCCATTTACGGTGCTCTAGAAAAACAAGTAAAATATATATATATTAAAAAAAAAAAAACATTTTTAAAAACCACGCTTATAGCGCCATCTAGTGGTGAGATTTTAACTGATTCGACTATCAGTCGACTATAGGGAAAATCTGACGAATCAGATTCGACTATGAAAATCCTTAGTTGAAGACACCCCTACTATATTATATCAGTTAGACGCCAAATCAGTTATGGCTGTGTGTTTACAAATTGAACAATAATTATTCAAAACAAACAGCATAAGAGGTTAAACGAACACATGCCGGATTAGCATGTTTTAAAATACAGCAGGTATAGATGGGGAACTACTGCTACATATGGACACAAGTTTGCAGAATTACATCAAAAAAAAAAAGAATGAATGCAGAAAATGCCACCAAGCTAAGAATTAAGGTTGTTAGAGACCAGCAGAGAGAAGCAAAGAGAGATCCCAAAAACAGCCTGGCGATGACCCTCCGAAAGGAGCTAGCCGTGTTAAATCACATGACAAGCAAAAGGGTATTTTAATGGAAATGAAAACTCCAGCTTAACCACGATGCACGTTAGCAACACCACAGAGTGCGCCAGGCCGAGAACGAGCTGCATGTCAGTGGGAGTGAGTGAAGAAGTAGGAGTAGCAAAGTTGTTAATGAGGGCATGGCAATGAGGAGGAAAGGCCATAGGAAGGAAGGAAGGAGGATGAGCGCCAGCGAGAGGCAGTACCGAGGAGACGTGTGGAGAGCCGGTGGTAATGGGGTGGTGGGTCGGATCCTCCGGCCCCTGTGTAGGGAGACAACAACCATGACATTGACTCCAGAGACACTCAGGAGCAACAGGGAAAAATAAACATCAACTGACAATGGGGCAGAGGAGAAACAGAGACAAATTCAATAACGTTTCTTATGGACGAGTCTTTTTTAGATCAGCAGATAAAAGCAGAGCTTCCGACCAGCTGCAGAACTGGACCACAGTAATTAAAGGTAAAACAGAACAGCGGTGACTTTTCACAAAAACATTCCCGTACTGATCTGAGCTCAGGCATAATGTCCGAAAGCCGTAGAGGACAGATCATGCATTGATCATTATGTGGAAACAGGGAAGTTTGACTTCTTCAATTTACAACAGTGACATCATTTACACATGAGAGACTTCAAACAACGAATAAAATGCATTTATACTGAATTAACCTTTTATATGGTCATTCAGACCAGGACGTCAACCAGAATGTGTATGCGGAGATGTTTACAAATCAGCTACTAAATAAGATTCACCTCAGTGTTTATCATCAATGATATTTACAGACTGTAGCCCACTGAAAAAAAAAAAAATCAGGACTTCTACAGGACCATGACAGATCTGGTACCATTTATGTGATGAATGATTCTCTGCAGGCGGCACGGTGGCTTAGTGGTTAGCACGTTCGCCTCTCAGCGCTAGGGATTCCCGGTTCGAATCCCCATCTGGGTGGAGTTTCCATGTTCTCCCCGTGTCTGCGTGGGTTTCCTCCGGGTTCTCCGGTTTCCTCCCACAGTCCAAAAACATGGATCAAGTCAACTGAATTCTCAAAATTGCCCCACATATAGAGTGTGTCTGTGTGAGTGAGTGTCTGCCCAGAGATGGATTGGCGCCCTGTCCTGGGTCTCTCTGCCCAGCGCCCGAGATGCTCTCCCCTGGATGGGCATGGGGAACCCCACCGCGACCCCAATAGAGGATAAAGCGGGAGATAATGAATGAATGATTCTCTGCACAGCAGTGACTTGGACATGTTGGTGGTGTTAGTGCTACTTGCTCTGGTAGAAATGGATCAGACCCAGCCGTTTGCTGGAGTTTTTTTTTTTTTTTTAATCCAATTAACCAAAAGGATCAAGGTGCAAGCATTCTGTGAGCACTGATCAAGACTTAAAAAATGACTGCCACAAACTGCTGCATCTAATAACCTACTCTAACAAGTACAGGAGACTAACATAGTGTGTAGAGATTAATCAGGTTTGATGATTTTACAGTGTAGTTGGTTTCTTCATAACTACTGACTTGTTCTCATTTGTAAGTCGCTTTGGATAAAAGCATCTGCTAAATGACTAAATGTAAATGTAGAGAAACCGATGGACTAGAGTCTGTAATTGTAGAACCACAAGCCCATTAAATAAACAGTGAGGGTAGAAACAATGAGGTGGAGCTAATAGTTTGGCGAGTCAGCATATAATCTGATTCATGCATGGAGAATATATTTCATTGTACATGTTACCATGGCATCTGAAACACAGCAAAGTAAGCAGATGAGAAAAGTCACCAAGTTTGTTCTGATAAGTTTGAAATGTTATCCATCAACGCAAAACATCCTTCGCGTGTATTAAACATTAAGAGAAAGGAAGTACACACTCTTAAAGGGCATAACTAAAGCTGTAATGAGATACATTCAGATAGCAAAATGGTTGAGAAGATGGTGATACTGATGAATTCAATGAGGCAAAACAAAAGGTGATGAAGGCTTTAACATTTTTTAACTAAACAAATGAGGATTAAGGAGACTAGACTTGCAGATTTGAAACAGATTAATCTGCAAAAAGTCCTAAAAAAAATAAAATAAAAAAATTAAAATAAAGTTTTAGGTTTAGGAAAAACAAAAAAGGCACAATAAATAAAGAAGCAATATTTAGCAAGAATGCAACCAGCAAAGAGATGAAAGCAGCATGAAAGTCAGCCATGATCAAGACCCAAAGCAAGCTGGAGTGTCACATGATGGGTGAATGTTCAGAAAAGCAGCAGCCCTTCGATAAAGATGCATCTGTATCTACAAGGGGACATAATTCTTAAAGCACACATTCCGACCCCAAAGCCTCCAATCCACCTCGTGAAACACTTCACCATAAACCTGTATATGACCAGTGTATGTACACCCCCCCCCCAGCATCTGGACAAACATACTGGAGCACAGACATAGTACTCATTACATTCTGTGTCTGCAAGCAGCTATAACAGCTTCCTGCAGCTTTATTTAATATTTGAGCATCTGTGAGAGCTCTGATACTGATGTTGGATGCAAGGACCTGACTTAAAATCTCTATCTTTGTTTATCACAAACATGGGGATTTCCCGGTTCGAATCCCCATCTGGGTGGAGTTTCCATGTTCTCCCTGTGTCCGCGTGGGTTTCCTCCGGGTTCTCCGGTTTCCTCCCACAGTCCAAAAACATGGATCAAGTCAATGGAGTTCTCCAAATTGCCCCATATAGAGTGTGTCTGTGTGAGTGAGTGTGTGCCCAGTGATAGATTGGCGCCCTGTCCTGGGTGTATCTGCCCAGCTCCCGAAACGTTCTCCCCTGGATGGGCATGGGGAACCCCCCCCACCGCGACCCTAATAGAGGATAAAGCGGAAGATAATGGATGGTATATATGACTCAGTACTGGATTTGAATCACTTGTGTCAGTGATTGCATAAAGCTGATTTATGAATTTACTGATTCAGGTCATTCCCAGTACGTTTGTCCATCGTGTGTGTGTGTGTGAACTGCTCCGAATGCGAGCAGAAATGCTGTTAAACGGGTTCCCAGCTGAATCAGCAAATCACAACAGTACACATTACAAGAGCTGTTTGTGGGGCGGGTCACACCGCTGCAGGCGAAGGGTTTGTAGATTTTTCGCCTTGTTATTCAAACAACTGAAGCCTATTCATATGCAAAAAGAAACTGGTTATCGATTATCCGACCTTCAAAGACAGATACTCACATCACTCTGCAAGCGATTGGCTCGCCGGCCGTAATTGTTGATCTTAGGTGGCTGGACTGACTGCCGGAGGGGGATGGAGTGGGGCTTGTACTCCTTATCCACATCTTCACTATCATATGGCCTTGGTTTACATGGCTGCACACAGGTTTACAACAGAACGAACAAGAACACACACACACGGTCATCCAACTCACCGGATTTGGAACAACCCACATGGTTCATAATACAAATAGACAAAATGTCAACTATAAAACTAAGAATAGCAAATAGATTTTTGTTGTGATGAAACAGAATGGTTTAAAGCTATTCATCAATAAATCTGACATAATTACTACATGAAGTATATATTTTGCGGCACGGTGGCTTAGTGGTTAGCATGTTCTCCTCTCAGCACTAGGGATTCCTGGTTCGAATCCCCATATGGGTGGAGTTTCCATGTTCTCCCATTGTCCGCGTGAGTTTCCTCCGGGTTCTCCGGTTTCCTCCCACAGTCCAAAAACATGGATCAAGTCAATTGAGCTCTCCAAATTGCCCCATATAGAGTGTGTCTGTGTGAGTGAGTGTGTGCCCAGCGATAGATTGGCACCCTGTCCTGGGTGTATCTGCCCAGCGCCCGAAACATTCACCACTGGATGGGCATGGGAAACCCCACTGCGACCCTAATAGAGGATAAAGTGGAAGATAAGGAATGAATGAAAAGTATATATTGAAATATTCTTGGTACAGGTTAATGAAGTCCAAAACAACCATTGAGCATGATATATTACACATTACAATTACAGCACATTAACACACCCATTAACTCATCAGCAGTCTATAAAGAATGAGAGACCCTACGTATGAGATAAAAAATATCAAGTAGAAACATGTACCGGCAAACTGGCACCAGACTGGAACATCTCGAAGGGATAGACAATCCTCTCAAAATGGGACCTCAAGAGGGAGCCGATGTTTTTGCCTGGAGGGTAACCCAGTTTCTGAGCCACGCGTGCCCATCGCCTCTCTTTACACACAACCTCGAACCCCCCTTCCTCTGCAACTATCTGTAAGAGATCATTCCTATAATTACCTGGATGGCAACAGATTTTAAGGTCAGATGTCAACGAAGGTCCATTTTCTCTGCTCAGGCACATGACAGTTGTAAACTGGCTATAATAAAAAATGAATTGTTTTTTATAAGATCTTCTCAGCTGCAGGGAAATTAGGTCATTTAGATGGACCTTCTCTCCCCAGCCATTCGTTAGCTACACCCCACTCTTTCTACACCCATTTATTTCATCAGCTCAGCTTACCATATAGAAAAAACATAGTGCATGTGTTTCTCCACATACATTTTAAGTCTCCTTTATTCTGTTCTCTATCAAGACCCAGAGCAGGTATTATATAGTGAGATTTGGTGGATGATACCAAATAAAGACATGCATCTTATTACTCCATCTTAAAGCTACAACGTCATAGATGGTAGCTTAATTCTTGTTGCCCTTTAATCACTCAATAATGCTTACAAGATGCCGGTGGCTGGCTGGCAACTTTATTTTGTGCCAAAAATGAAATGTGAGAACTACAAATGTGAGAAGGGAGAAGCAGAAAAGAGATGCCTACGTCATTAAAATGAGTGTATATCCTTTAGAAGTAGCTGTGGTTCTAACCATACCTTAGATAGGCCGAAGAGGTCGAGAATCCGCCTCTCCAGATTGGGAATTTTCAGCGAGGATCCCTGAATCTCCCAAAACTTGGCAATTCGATCCAAGTAATTAAGCTTCACTCGTGTTTCCGCCTAACGACAGAAAACAAAAATGATTTAGAGAAAACTTAGATCTCCAGCACTGGTTATTACAGTGTTATCATACTGTAATACTGTACTATAGAAATATAACAGAATTTTCCAAGTGAAAATCTACAAGCAACAGAGAAAACACACATTGAAGCACTACACATGGGAACTTCATATAGATGAATGGGGAAGTAAAGATGGTTAATTAAAATTAAAAACAGGGATCACAACACACCTCCAGTTCATTTAGTCTCTGAATGCGGGGTGTAAAATGGAAATTATCCACCTCCACAGCAAACGGCGGCTGCCAGTCCTGTAAACAGACACAATCAGGTTGAATCAAGATTTAACATTCAACAACCAAGTTAAATGATGTAATCACTACGTGCATCAGGGCTTTATTACAGAGAGCAGACACTCAGTGACTTTGAAGAGACAAGAGTTCTTTAGACACCAACACTGTAGAGAAACAAAACTTAAACAGATACTAAGCTTCGTTCCTGTTTTTCTCCATCACCTGGTGTCTAGAAAGCAGACGTTATCTTTACACTGTATCTGACATCAACTTACTGATTAGGAGCCTTTTAAATACTTTTTACAACCACTAAGAAGCAGCTTAAATGTCTCCACCTCCATGTGGTTCGAGCAGCAACACCAGTGAATATGTGGAAGGAGTGGTTAGGGCTATTATGCACAGGGGGTACTTATATTTAAGTAACTTCTGACTTGTAATGTTCTCATTTGTAAGTCGCTTTGGATAAAAGCGTCTGCTAAATGACTAAATGTAATGTAAATGTAAGTGATGTGGAAGTTGTTTTGTTTGGCATTTTTGACCCCCCCCCCCCCCCAGTTAGATTTAATATTATAATAAATATAATATAATTAAATATTATAATTATAATAGAATACAGTTGCAAAGGTCTTAACAAAATCCAACAGCAGAGCTCTGATGACGTGCATCATTATAAATTTTTAATGGCAAAAATGAATTCAAAATACGACACAAAGACATACCGGCGGAGGGCGAATTTTGCATATCCCAGACTTTTCAGCGATTGGACGGATCTTGGCAATGTAACCGAGGGGATCGTCAAACTCCTCCCACGACGGCTCGAACACTGGACATTCTGGAGGGGGAACGAACTCATCGGTTCCCTCCATTGCCCTAAGAGAAATGAGAACAGTAATTAACTTTTGACAGGATTAATAAAAAACACAATTTTCAGTTCCTCAATTATGTCTCAAGATTATTAACACTAACATCAGCACTCCAGCTGCCTGGTTTTCTACCTCGACACTAAGAAAGTCAGATTTTTGGTTTGTGTGTTTAGAAGTGAATAAAATCAGATCCGTCTGATCGTGCCTTGGGCTACATACTGGACCAAAACAAGGTCTTTCAATGTTATAAGCATACAATTGGTTAAAATCTAAAACGATGACAAAATATAACATCTTAATTTAATTACGGGTTGTGTGCCACTTCATATAGTTATATGAGCATAGTTACTCATAACTGAACAACTAAATTAACTTTTGTTTCAGAAATGAAGTGTGGAACTAACCAGTATTAGAACAGGGTTTATGAAAAGTGTTTAGTAGGTGTTTACACAATACACAGTGTTATTACAGATCTGAAAAAGCAAGTCGTGTCAGATTATAAAGCCCACTGTGTAATTTGTTTGTAAAACAAGAACCACAATTTACTGAAGTTATTATTTCTTTAGGTGTGTGCTGGTGAGTTATTTATGCTGCTTGTACTATGTTTTGCTTACAGACATCACTCACTATCAAACAAATCAAATCCACAGCTCAATGGGATCTAAATTAATAAGGAAGGGTAGTTCAGTGGTTAGAGTGTTTGGCTGCCCATCTGAAGGTTGAGGGTTTGAATCCTCAGTATAATAAAGTTGACGTGGGTCCTTAAGCAAAGCACCTAACCCTTAGTGCTCCATCATGACTGATCATGTACTCTGACCCCAATCATGAATAGGATATCTCATGATAAACTACAATTATCAGGAGGTCACAGTGTGTTTTATTTTTTTTGACCAGTCAGCCAGTCAGTTGAATGTATTGAAATCTGATTGTCTGACTTTTTTTTATCCCCTTTTAAATTGTGTCCCTTTTTAACTTTTGTAAGGTGTCCTTGAGTGCCCTGAAAGGTGCCATATATAAATAAAATGCATTATTATTATTATTATTAGACTAAAGGATACGGACAGAGCCTTTTGTCCGTACTCTGCGTTCATTTCGTACGTAATTTGCACGTTTTCTGAAAGCTTGCGGATGCGGACAGGACGGAGCAATACCACTGGAAACCGTGGGGGCAGTGCATGATGCGACCACTTCCATATGTACATGAAGGAGAAGAAAAACATGGCGGAACTTTTTGAAGACCGGTTGTGCGAGTGTGTGCGCAATTTTAATCATTTATATGATGTTCCTTCGCCGGGGCACAGGGACAAACAGTTGTTACAAAACTGTTACAAAAAAATTTCCTCCGCCGTCGCCATGTTTGATTTTTACTCTAAACTGCCCTCTAATGGATGTAGTGTAAAACAAGCATATCAACGGAGCTGACGCAAGGAAGTATGTGGGCAGTAACTGTTATATCGCATGAAGCGCACGCACACATTTCCGTACGCAGAGGGAGTATAAATGAGGCTTTAGTGTGTGTGTGTGTGTCCAGGGATGGATGGGCACCATGTCCTGAGTGTATCTGCCCAGTGCCTAAAACGTTCTCACCCGTGACCCAAGTAGAGGATTAAGCTACAGATAATGAATGGATGGGTGTATATCTTGAAAATGTGATACAATAAAACAAAATCGTGGCAGCACGGTGGCTTAGTGGTTAGCACATTCGCCTCTCAGCACTATGGATTCCCGGTTTGAATCCCAATCTGGGTGGAGTTTCCATGTTCTCCCCGTGTCTGCGTGGGTTTCCTCCGGGTTCTCCGGTTTCCTCCCACAGTCCAAAAACATGGATCAAGTCAATTGAATTCTCAAAATTGCCCCATATAGAGTGTGTATGTCTGTGTGAGTGTGTGCCCAGCGATGGATTGGTGCCCTGTCCTGGGTCTATCTGCCCAGCGCCCGAAACGTTCTCCCCTGGATGGGCATGGGGAACCCCACCGCGACCATAATAAAGGATAAAGCGGGAGATAATGAATGAATGAATAAAACAAAATCATGTTATGGTTAAAAAGACCAACAACAAAAACAGAAGCGTGATCATTAACTACTTCACACCCAGCTGCTTACTGCACATTCTGAACTCACAGTGCAAACATTTTTCAATCCTGTTAGTTAAACTACATTTACAAGAGGCTTATTCACAGCTTTAACACAGGCCATTTGTACATTCGTTTAGTTTGAGGTCATTCATTCATTCATTCATTATCTTCCGCTTAATCCTATATTAGGGTCACGGGGTCAGGGTTTCGGACGCTGGATAGATAGACCCAGGACAGGGCGCCAATCTATCGCTGGACACACACTCACTCACACAAACACACTCTATATGGGGCAATTTGAAGAACTCAATCGACTTGATCCATGTTTTTGGACTGTGGGAGGAAACCGGAGAACCTGAAGGAAACCCACACGGACAACATGGAAACTCCACCCAGATGGGGATTCGAACCGGGAATACGAACCTAGTGCTGAGAGGAGAACATGCTAACCACATAAGTAAAAAAAAAAATGTACATTACATTTACATTTGGTCATTTATTGGACGCTTTTATCCAAAGCGACTTACAAGGTGAGCACAGGGTTAATCACAACATCCCTGGAGCAATGAGAGTTAAGGGTCTTGCTCAAGGACCCACACTGGTAACTTCAGTGGACCTGGGATTTGAACCCCCAACCTTCAGATTGATAACCCAATCACGTCGTGTTAATTTCTTCTGGAAAACACGGGCATCATCTTAAGTCCCTGTTTAGATTTACATCAGATCCAAACAAATCCGATTCGTTAGTGTTAAAGGGGTGAATAATTTAGATACACAACGCATGACTTGGCGGCACGGTGGCTTAGTGGTCAGCACGTTCTCCTCTCAGCGCTAGGGATTCCCGGTTCGAATCCCCATTTGGGTGGAGTTTCCATGTTCTCCCCGTGTCCGCGTGGGTTTCCTCCGGGTTCTCCGGTTTCCTCCCACAGTCCAAAAACATGGATCAAGTCAATTGAATTCTCAAAATTGCCCCATATAGAGTGTGTCTGTGTGTGTGAGTGTGTGTGTGCCCAGCGATAGATTGACACCCTGTCCTGGGTGTATCTGCCCAGCGCCCGAGACGTTCTCCCCTGGATGGGCATGGGGAACCCCCCGCGACCCTAATAGAGGATAAAAGCGGGAGATAACGAACGCAAAATGAACGCGTGACTTCATTGTTCACTCGAAACCAGAAGCTGGTTCCCGACTAATAAATTATGCAAACTAAACTCGCCATGTTCGCTGAGAGACACCTGACAAAACAGCAGCGAGCACCCTGCTAACCGGAACGCAAAAAAGTCCCAACTAAACCTCCATTTAAACACGTGCTTCATCCGATATAAACTCTATAAACCATATTAAACGGGTGTGGGTGAATTCTGGAGGGTGATATAAACAGTGAGCAGTCGCTTAACTCACGTAAAATCAGCTTAAGTGCCCTAGGTAGCTATCAAAACATTAGCTTAGCCACCGGCTACTGATAAAAGAAGCCCAGCATCATTGTTTATTAAAAATGTCAGCCAAGTTGTTTATAATAAAATATTAATAATAATAATAATAATAATAATAATACTCCAGTTATTGGAGTAGAACCCGAGCTCTGTGCGGCTTGTTTGTAAAAGAGTATAATGACAAACAACATTGTTAGGTTAGTGTGCAGTTTTTGGGACGTTGCCTATTTAGGGTTAATGATACTCGAGTGCGTAGAATAAATAAGTTGGTAAGTGTAAAGTTCTATCGCCGACATATTTGAGCTTTGGTTTCGGTGGAATGTGAGAGCTTTATATTTAATTCAGAAAACATTCCCATCACACTGCTAATAAAAGAGGAGGCGAAGGCCATGGCTCGGTCTCAAACCGCGCTCCGCTGCCTGTTAATTGACCTGGCCGAAGACAGCCGGCGCTCTGATTTTGACACGCTATTTAGTAAGTTAGTTAGTGGTTTGGGACGCAGCCTGCGCCGAGAGGACCGGGCTGCTGCGAACAAACTTCGGGGATTCTGAACATTTGTCAGGCCGCGTGTTTTCACATTTCCCACGGCGGAGGTTCTCACACTTCCCCCGAATGACGCCGATGCCGCCGCGGGCGCACGTTGCCCCGGGTGTGGGGAGGAGAGCGGTGCGGGGACAACGCGGATCACCGAGTCTATTGTTCGGCACTGGGTCACTCTCTGTGGGCTGCACATCCACGGCCTGTCCGCTCTCAGAACCATCCCGGGGTTCCCTGCGTCCACGTCGAATTCTACTCACCGAACTACCGGTGACGTGTCGTTGTCTCGATTCTCTGCGAACTCCCCCAAAAAATATGGCACTTCTGAGACTCGAGTGAATGTCTTCCAGACTGTCCACTTTCCTGCCGCTATCCTCCGGTCGACCCGTACGAGCTACACGCCATTTTGCTTTTCATCACGACCTAAGCACAACCCATAACAACCGCTGATCACAGTACAGCGCTTCGGCTGGAACGTTCGACTTCTCCACAAAATAGTTCCCCAACTTATACCGCTTAGAATGTAATAAACAAACACAACATCGCCAACGGCTGCGGAGTAGAGAGTAACAATCAAAACACGATAAACATCTGAAGGCTTCGAGTCATAAAACGCTTTAAGTTCTAAAAAGATCACAGGAAGACGCGCGGAGGCGACGCGCAAGAACACAAGCAAAGGAGTTCGCACGTACCTCTTTTGGTAAGTAGTTCCGGCAGAAGGCGCTGTGAGTATCCATACTCGCATACTGCACATCACACACTTCTCTGTAGAGTAGGACGCAGTGGAGGTTCGTGTTATTATTGGGGATAATGCGCCGCCCAGAGAACATATAATATATATATATTATGTTCTCCCCGTGTCCGTGTGGGTTTCCTCCGGGTTCTCCGCTTTCCTCCCACAGTCATGGATCAAGTTGATTGAGTTCTCCAAATTGCCCCATATAGAGTGTGTGTGTGAGTGAGTGTGTGCCCAGCGATAGATTGGCGTCCTGTCCTGGGTGTATCTGCCCAGCGCCCGAAACGTTCTCCCCTGGATGGGCATGGGGAACCCCACCACGACCCTGATATAGGATAAAGTGGAGAATAATGGATGGATGAATGAATGAATACAGACATTCGGGGCGGCACGGTGGCTTAGTGGTTAGCATGTTCTCCTCTCAGCACTAGGGATTCCCGGTTCGAATCCCCATCTGGGTGGAGTTTCCATGTTCTCCCCGTGTCCGTGTGGGTTTCCTCCGGGTTCTCCGCTTTCCTCCCACAGTCATGGATCAAGTTGATTGAGTTCTCCAAATTGCCCCATATAGAGTGTGTCTGTGTGAGTGAGTGTGTGCCCAGCGATAGATTGGCGACCTGTCCTGGGTGTATCTGCCCAGTGCCCGAAACGTTCTCCCCTGGATGGGCATGGGGAACCCCACCGCGACCCTGATATAGGATAAAGTGGAGGATAATGGATGGATGGATGAATGAATGAATATAGACATTTGGTGGCTTAGTGGTTAGCATGTTCTCCCCTCAGCGCTAGGGATTCCCGGTTTGAATCCCCATCTGGGTGGAGTTTCCATGTTCTCCCCGTGCCCGCACGGGTTTCCTCCGGGTTCTCCGGTTTCCTCCCACAGTCCAAAAACATGGATCAAGTCGATTGAGTTCTCCAAATTGCCCCATATAGAGTGTGTGTGTGAGTGAGTGTGTGTCCAGCGATAGATTGGCGTACTTTCCTGGGTGTATCTGCCCAGCGCCCGAAACGTTCTCCCCTGTATGGGCATGGGGAACCCCCCCCGCGACCCTAATAGAGGATAAAGCGGGAGATAATGAATGAATGAAAGTTTGTATAGGGTTATAGGTTTGTGTAGAAGGGGCCGTGTACACACCTGTGTTGATAATTTACCACCAAGGCAGCAATGATCATCTCACTGTTGACGTGTTGAGGTTGTTTTCAATGGTGCACCAGTGTAATCATTATAATTACCTTGCCCATCCAGGGGAGAACGTTTCGGGCGCTGGGCAGATACACCCAGGACAGGGCGCCAATCTATCGCTGGGCACACACTCACTCACACAGACACACTCTATATGGGGCAATTTGGAGAATTCAATTGACTTGATCCATGTTTTTGGACTGTGGAAGGAAACCGGAGAACCCGGAGGAAACCCACACGGACATGGGGAGAACATGGAAACTCCACCCAAATGGGGATTCGAACCGGGAATCCCTAGCACTGAGAGGAGAACATACTAATCACTAAGCCACCGTGCCGTCCCTTTTAACCCACAGTTCTAAAATACATTCATTATTCATTTATTATCTTCTGATTAATCCTAAATCAGTGTCCTGGGGGGTGTTCCCCATGCACCCAGGACGGGGCGCTAATCCATTTCTGGGCAACACCCACTCACACAGACACACTATATAGGGGTCATTTAGATGGAGCAATTTATAACAGCTAGTTCACCTTGAATCCATGTTTGGAACTGTTGGATGAACCCAGATAACTGCCAAGGGGAGAACATGGAAACTCCACCCAGATTGGGATCCAAACCTGGATCCCCAGCGATGAGAGGTGTGGTGATTACCACTACACCACGGTATGACATTCTGTAATACAATTCTTTATTACAATCAATTTAAATCACTGTAATAAACATGGAATTTAATCGATATAATAATGAAAAGACACAAGGTTTTATCCACCGCAAGGACACTTTATAATATATTAGAAGCAATAAATATTGACATCTCTCTGTTTTCATTTGCACACCGTTTATACACAAATTAGATGACTTGATATTTCGTGATCTATAAAGAACATTCAGCTCCATCCTCACATATTTGGCCTATATTTGAATGGCCTAACAAAATAAATATGCAATATTTACTTACATTAAATAATACAGTCTCACACAGGCATCACTCTCTCTCGCTCTCTCTCTCTCTCACACACACACACACACACACTTTCACAATCAAACCTTTTAATAGTGATTGTTTTATAATGACTCTGTTTTATATTATACGCTATGTTATTTACAATTCTGTTTAATAAACACTCTTCATTCAGTACGTACTGCAGTCATGCAGGGAGTTGGGAGAGGATACCAGTACTGACCAATTCATCACTTCAAATCCACATATACACCAAACAGATATAACATCATGACCACCTAAATGTTGTGTTGATCCCCTTCTGAGCCAAAACAGTCCTGACCCATTGAGACATGGGCTCCACTGGGCTCCTGAAGATGTGCTGTGCTATCTGGCACCAAGATGTTAGCAGCAGGTCCTTTAATTCCTCTAAGTTGCGAGGTGGCATGCAAATGGACCTGGCTTGTTTGTCCAGCACATCCCCCACATGCTGGATTGGACTGAGATCTGGGGAGTTTGGAGGCTGTGGGAACACCTCAAACAGGTTGTGCTCCCCAAACCATTCATTCATTCATTCATTATCTCCCGCTTTATCCTCTATTAGGGTCGCGGTGGGGTTCCCCATGCCCATCCAGGGGAGAATATCTGGGCGCTGGGCAGAGAGACCCAGGACAGGGCGCCAATCCATCGCTGGGCACACACTCACTCACACACGCACTCTATATGGGGCAATTTTGAGAATTCAATTGACTTGATCCATGTTTTTGGACTGTGGGAGGAAACCGGAGAACCCGGAGGAAACCCACGCAGACACGGGGAGAACATGGAAACTCCACCCAGATTTTTGCTTTGTGGCAGGGAGCATGCTGCTAAGAGGCCCCTTTATCTAGCCATCACTATTAACTCTTATCAAACTAGAATCCTTTCATTTGCTTAATTCTTCTGTTTCTAACGATAACGTTGAGGATAAAATGTTCACTTGCTGCCTAATAATATATTAACAGGTGCCGTGATGAGGAGATATCAGTGTTATTCACTTCATGTGTCATCATACTGTGATCATAAAGTTATATCTGTTCAGTGTATATACAGTATACATGTTGTATTAATCATAGGACAGAATGCACTAGCACATCCGTTACAGGGAACAAACAGTATTAATTTGTCTTAATTTTCATTCATTCATTCATTATCTTCCGCTTTATCCTCTATTAGGGTTGCGGGGGTTCCCCATGCCCATCCAGGGGAGAACGTTTTGGGCGCTGGGCAGATACACCCAGGACAGGGCGCCAATCTATTGCTGGGCACACACTCATTCACAGACACACTCTATATGGGGCAATTTGGAGAACTCAATTGACTTGATCCATGTTTTTGGACTGTGGGAGGAAACCGGAGAACCCGGAGGAAACCCACGCAGACACGGGGAGAACATGGAAACTCCACCCAGATGGGGATTCGAACCGGGAATCCCTAGTGCTGAGAGGAGAACATGCTAACCACTAATCCACCATGCCAACCCACTTTGTCTTAATATTAATTAAGGAATTGTTATGAGGGTAACTAGGGTGCTGGAGCGTTCAACTGGTTTTCCATCCGAGGCATGTTGGGTAAATCTGGACCTTCATTATTTTCTGCTCTATCCTAAATTAGGGTTGCAGGGGTTCTCATGCCCATCCAGCAGAGAAAACCCAACGCAGACATGAGGAGAACGTGGAAACTTCACCCAGTTCGAGATTTGAATCTGGGACCCCAGCGTCATCCGTAGAACATCATGTTCTATTAACATTTGTTCCCTATACAGGATGTGTTAACTTCCAGGCTCAGTCAATTTGAATATCATCTCATGTTGAATGTTTGGCAGAGCAGCGCATTCAGTCTTTTCATATTAATAACACATATTAATAGAACTGTATGGCTATTGTCATATCATCATAAACTCCTGATGAGAATATTATCCGGCTGCGAATACAAAATCTACATTCTGTGTTCCTCTTAAAAGAGAAGAGAAACAGGCTCAAACCTCAGACTGGCTGTTTCGGAGCCGTATCTGTATTGCACAAGCTAAAAATAAATTGGACAAGTCATCTAAAAAGTCGAGAGATGGGTAAATATCAGTACAAAGTCTGCGGGATTCGGTAAACACTCATGAAGGCAGGTGTGATTGTCTATAGAAATCCATCGAACTGTTCACACTTCACTTTCAAATACTCTCCACTGTGCGCTTTGTGGTTATACACAATAAGGATCTCGATCACCTTGCTTTATCCATAGTACATACATAATCGAATAACCAATATTAATAATAATAAGGGGTGTATCAATAAGAGGAATCACATTCATACTGAACATTTAGTGCAGCCTACAACAAACCCCACGAAACTATGAAGGAAAGGCTCAATACAACCTGTATGTTTTTGAATTGCGCAGACACTTATTCCAAATATGCAAAAAGAAGAGCGAAATTAAGGACGCCTGTCGTGTCTCCTGGTCCGAAATCACTCGGACGCCGCGTTGCAGGTGAACGTCCGTAGGAATGTCGAATAGCCATGTAATACACACTAACTACAGTCATTAATAACAATACAAATAAAGTCTGCCAACAGTTCTAAACTTTACAGGATCATCACTCATCTGGCTATTGCACTTATTGAGCTCCTTCAAGGTGATGGATGTGACTGGATATGTTGCTCAAAATTATTACTGCTGGGTGGGAGTCCATTGTTCCACATATCCGAAATAAAAATCAAGCCCTTACGCGTTCTTGTATCTAGCAAGCACACAGAGACACATTTTAATTAAATGCAAAACACTATTAAATTTGAAGCCATGGTTCTAAATGTTAGCACTAGTGAAGTCTGACGTGTAAGTCTGGCTGGCAACTTGCGAAGGGGAAGAAGTTTGTTCCTGCTGTCGCAGTCGTTCGGCTTTTTAAAAACATGTCCGTGATGGAAAGCGACATGGCTCACCTGAAGCAACAAAGCTCACATCAATTATTGCCAACGTTTTTTTTTCTTTATGGCTGCAATACTCGGAACACCTTTTATTTGCTTCGTCACCGAGGACTGATTTACTTCACATGGCCGGTGAAGGACTGGTCGTGGGCTGGACGGATCCACGGGGTTTGGAATTGTTTGTAGAACATCTGAAGATGAAAAGAACATGCACTGAACTCAGTGGCTTAGGTGCTATAGCTGGCTTAGGTGCCCTTAGCAAACATTAAGCCGAGTGTGTAGGTGTGTATTCACACACACCTTGCCCCCTCGTGTTTATAACTGTGGTTTAAAAGTCCGATTTTCGTTTTGTCGTAAACACTTAAATGCAGTTGTATCACTTTTCCCTCGTTTGGGAGATCACAGTCGTTGTTGTTCCAACGCGTGTCTCTAAACTTGAGGAAAGCGCAGGTGAAAGTAGCAGAGTCTCAGTAGGTTGCGTTTCTTCTTGCTCCCTTCCACCCTGCCACGGCCTCCACCCGCCATGTCCTCCAGTCTCTCTGCTGTTCCACCTCCTACCACCAGGGGTCCACGGAGCGAGCCCCAGGAACGCACCTTTGCCTTGCCCCTGTTCATACTACCGTGCTGATCCGGCTGGTAGGTTTGGATTTGGCCCGGTCGGCCGTGCCAGTCTGGCCTTGCGACGGTACCGTAGCCTGAGGCGGTGGCGGGGCGGGGTGCGGGGGGGGGAGAGGGGAGAGAGGCGTAAGAGGGGTAAGGGGGGAGGAAGGGGGGGGTAAAGGGGAGTGGTGGGGGGGAGGCGGTATTGAGGACATTGGAGGATACGGGGGCGGATACGGGGCGGCCGGGGGCGCGTGCTGGGCAGCGCCGGGGGGCCCGGAGGCTGGTAGGGCAGGTGGAGTGGGTGCCGGGAAGGGCGGAGGCGGGGGGCTGGCGAACACGAAGTGTTGCGGAGGGGCAGGGAGGGGCGTATGCGCGTGGGAGTGTACGTGTTGGAGCGGGTGTGGCTGAGAGTGCGACAGCGTTAAAGGTGTTTTGCACGGCACGCCGCCCCCTCTGGCCGAGTGTGTGAGCTGAGCGTGGCACAGGGTAAATGGTGGGAGCTGGGATAGTGGGGAGTGAGGAGAAAGGGGGGGAGGCGGCGCGCATGTCGAGCTCACGCTGCCGGAGCTCCCACTGCCCGAGCTCCCGTAGCGACCCTGCAAAGCAAGCTGGGAGAGGGGTGGCATGTAGGGGGAGGGGTTGTGGGTTGGTCGACGTGGCAAAGTGACCCGTTGCAGTGTGGCATACTGGCGCGGTGGGCCAGCGTGCTGGCAACGTTGGTGCGGGTGGCAGTACGGTGGGGGAGGGTGCCCAGCCATGTTTGCACCCATAGTGTGGCAGTACAGGATCTTGGAAGTGCCAGTGGACTCTGGAGGGCACAGGGGCATGGTGGAAATTGGCGGCGGCTGCGTCGGCGCAGTAGGGGCGGGGTAGGGTGGCCCCGGTGGGATGATGGGGCCTGATTGCTTGGCCGCCCGCTTCGTCCCAAACAGCGATCCCAGGAAGGACGTGGCGCTGGTCGTCCCACTGCCGGCTCCTCTCTCGCTGCTGCTGCTGCTGCTGGAGGCCGGCGCATTGCCAGGGGGTACGGGCGCCATGGTGTGTTGCTGCCCCGGCCCACCCCCCATCCCCACTCCGGGGCTCAGGATGGGGCGGTGAGGCCGAAAGTCGTCGGTTCCATAGCAGCTCGACAGCACAGTGGCTACTGGGTAACGTTGGTGAGGCTGCGGACTGCTAATGATGGAACCCTAAGACAAAGAGAGTGGGGGGAAAGGAGGGGACGGCAAGAGGAGGAGAAGACACAGAAGACACAGAGGAGGAAAGTGTACGGAAACGGACCGCAAAGGGGGGGGGGGGGGTTCGAGGTGAGGGAATGGGGTAGAGACAGACAGAAAACAGGGATAACAGCGGATGCATGTAAACAGTAGTAACGAGAAGTACAGGAGAAGCATGGGAGGAGTGGATACAAAGCATGTTGTGTAAGAGAGGGGGAGGGGACATGGGTGAGTTGATTAGAGTCATGGAACAACTGAAATTCTGTATAATATACGATAACAATACGTCGGAACACGGAAAACAAGCCAGTGACACGGTAAAAAACCACAAGCACTGAGGCCCCATGCTCCTCCATGCAGCACCAAACACAGAATGCACACAAAGTTCAGACTCGGTTTTCTTATCCGTTGCCATATCCGATCATTTGAACCGTTTCCAAGCAAATGTACAGTCACTCAGATGATCGAGCAGGCAGTATATTACCGTGCATGAGGTACAGGGGCATTAGATACAGAGATGCGGGGCGTGGGTGTCTGGGGTGTAAGGGTCACATGTGAGGCAGGAGTGCATGGTTTTCGGGTTGGGTTGCATGCGAGGTGAGTGAGGTGGCTGGTTTGATGATGGGTTTTGGGCGAAAGCTAAAGATACAGACCTCTGCTCCACTCAGACTTACTTCCATTGTACTGTCAAGGGAACCAACGCTGTTTCTGCGACCGCGTTTCCCTGCATCCAATTACAACACAGCAAATCATTTCGTTAAGGGCACAAGGGCATCGCAGAGTGTGTTTGTTTCCCTGTTATGTGCTGCACATTTGTAAGACTCTTTGTTTACGTCGTTCTGTATATTAGAAAGGTTTAACAGGCTTTGCTTTGGGAATCCGATCTCACCTGAATCAGACAGGTCCCTCAGTGAGGAGCTGAGAGCAGTGCGTTTCAGGCCTTCGCTAGACGAATAGTTGTCGTCTAGACTCGGCCGTCCTATACTGCCATTCACCACTTCGCTCTTGACTCCACCCACACCTCCGCCCACCACACTGCTGTTCAGCAGACTGGGGCGCATCACGCCTTTCTGCTTCTCCAGCTCCGCTGCAGATAGACAGAGGACAGAGTAAAGATTTATCAAGGGATGCAGCGCTGTGAGAGACAAAGAGTGACTACAGTGGACTGACTGTTAAGCTAAACAGAAAACCATTTTAATACAATTAAAATAAATATTCGTTTTTAAAAATCCATTCATCCATTATCTTCCGCTTTTTTCTCTATTAGGGTCGTGGAGGGGGGTTCCCATGGCCATCCAGGGGAGAACGTTTCGGGCGCTGGACAGGGCGCCAATCTATCGCTGGGCACACACTCACTCACACAGACACACTCTATATGGGGCAATTTTGGAAATCAATTGACTTGATCCATGTTTTTGGACTGTGGAAGGAAACCGGAGAACCCGGAGGAAACCCACGCGGACACGGGGAGAACATGGAAACTCCACCCAGATGGGGATTCGAACCGGAAATCCCAAGTGCTGAGAGGAGAACATGCTAACCACTAAGCCACCGTGCCGTCCCTCTTTTAAAAATATAAAACAAAAGTTTTTTTAATTGTAAAAAGTTATTATAGACGCCCATGTTCATTCATTCATTCATTATCTCCCGCTTTATCCTCTATTAGGGTCGCGGTGGGGTTCCCCATGCCCATCCAGGGCAGAACGTCTCGGGCGCTGGGCAGATAGACCCAGGACAGGGCGCCAATCCATCGCTGGGCACACACTCACTTACACAGACACTCTCTATTTGGGGCAATTTTGAGAATTCAATTCACCTTGATCCATGTTTTTGGACTGTGGGAGGAAACCGGAGAACCCGGAGGAAACCCACGCAGACACGGGGAGAACATGGAAACTCCACCCAGATGGGGATTCGAACCGGGAATCCCTAGCGCTGAGAGGAGAACGTGCTAAACCACTAAGTCACCGTGCCGCCGACGCCCATGTTTGCAAAGAAAGAGAAAACGTAGGGCAAAAGTAACTTGTTATCTAAGAATGCTGACTTTTTTATATCAGAATTCACTTTTTCTTAAAATCGTAACATTTTAAACCTCATTTATTTAAGCATTAATTAAATCGACTTACAGACAAAAAGAGTGTTAAACTTCACACAAGAGAGTCTGTTCACCTTACTCCTATAATTTATGTGGTCACTATATATAGAGCCCAGTGATAGATTGGCGCCCTGTCCTGGGTGTATCTGCCCAGCGCCCGAAACGTTCTCCCCTGGATGGGCATGGGGAACCCCCCCATGACCCTAATAGAGGATAAAGCGGGAGATAATGAATTAAGGAATAACAGGGCGTCTATAGTATATTCTTCAATGTGTACTTTTCTTGTTTTCACAATGCTAAAAGAAAAAGTCAGATTTGGCACGGTGGCTTAGAAAATTTTAGCAGATTTTGAGATCCCTCTCAGATTTCTGATTTACCGTGCCTTTTTAATTGGAGGAACTGGGTTTATGGACTTTGTTGAACTGGTCATCAGTTCAAGATTGCTCACAGCTTCCCATTGCTAACACATACTACATTCAGTGGTTCTCTTACATCAGGGATCTGATAATCTGACAGCTGACTGGAGCTGAACATCTAAAAAGTAGAAACTGCAGAGTGTCTCAGATGAGTAGTAACCAGAACAGATCCCCTCACTGACAGCAGCAATACACTGTGTATCATACTAATCCTAAATAAAGAATCCAATCACTTTGGAGGCTGACAGTGTAAGTTAATACCCAGTAAATAAGATCCAGATGCTGATTTCACTAAAACACAACACTTTCCAGTTGTTAGAGTTTTTCCATTTGTTAGATATCTGTACATAGCTGTCCTACATTGTTGTTGCTGCCTGGCCGCTCAAGGAGGACGAGTCCCCCACTGAGTCTTGGTCCAAGGTTTCTTCCTTAAATAACAACATAACAGGGAGTTTTTTCTTGGCACTGTCGCTGTCAGCTTGCTCTTTGGGGGTTTAAAGGCTTTTCATTCTGTAAAGCTGCTTTGTGACGATGTACTGTTGTAAAAAGCGCTATATAAATAAATACTTGAACTTGAACTTAACTTGAACTTAAAGCCATGTTGGGTTCTTTTTTGATGTGATTCTTATGCTATTCTTAAGAATGACCAGCAGAGGGGGATGTACTCACACTCCACCCTGTATTTCTCCATCTCCTGCACCTCGGCAATGCTCTCTCTCAGGTCACTAACAAAGCGTGTGCGGTCCTGCTGACTCGGCGCGTTGAAGACGATCAGCACCTTGCGCTCTCCACCTGGGATCGCGGACGTCAGTCTGATACCATGAGGATAATCTGAGACGGACAGAGCGATGAGAACGCGCATGGTTCCATCTCTTTGTGTAATTAACATCAGTCACATATGTTTATATATCTTACAGGAGTTCTGGAACATGTGGACCTGCATCTCCACCAGAGGAAACGACTGGCGGAAACTGTAGGTCACTGAGGTTTTCTTCTTCTGGAAGATCTTTGTGACCTAAATTAACGCAAGAAACACAATTAAAAGCCGAGCGATGATGTAACATCGTTATGAGCTGTGGTTAACTGACGTACCACCAGCAGGTCGTTAAAGAGGAAGACTTCTCTCTGGTGGACGCCGGTGCGCTGGGGCCGGTTCAGGTCAGGCACCTCGTAGAGCTGACAGCAACACACCAGCCTGCGGTGTGGCAGGGACAGAACCTGCCCAGAAAACAACCACATTTTAAAACTTATTGATCAATTATCTTAAATATATTGATCAAGTTCTTCACAAATCTTAAAGATTATTATTTAAATGCATTTTAAGTTTATAGTTGAGTAGTTGGGTGTAGCAGTGCATTTGCACAGCAGTACGTACAGGTTTCTTGCCAACGATCACTCTCTCCACAGCCTGGACCTGGGAGACATGGTCATCGTTGGTCCTCAGCTCCCACTTCTGAATGCGCTGGTAGATTCCCACCAGCAGGTCACGTGGGATGTCCTGCCCATTATCAACTCCTGAAGGAACAGAAACAGATTATTTACACTTACTGTTATTTTTATAGCTGCTCACCCCTAACAAATAACTGGCACTGAAAGATATATCCATTATCTTCCGCTTTATCCTATATTAGGGTCGGGGGGGGGGGGGGGTGTTCCCCATGCCCATCCAGGGGAGAACGTTTCGGGCGCTGGGCAGATACACCCAGAACAGGGTGCCAATCCATCGCTGGGCACACACTCACTCACACACACACTCTACATGGGGCAATTTGGAGAATTCAGTTGACATTGATCCATGTTTTTGGACTGTGGGAGGAAACCGGAGAACCCAGAGGAAACCCACGCGGACACGGGGAGAACATGGAAATTCCACCAAGATGAGGATTCGAACTGGGAATCCGTAGTGCTGAGAGGAGAACGTGCTAACCACTAAGCCAGCACTGTGAAATTTTTTTTAATATATATATATATATAAAGTAACAGTCAAAAGTTTAGACATTATATATCTATCCATTTTTTTCTGTTTTATCCTCTATTAGGGTCACGGGGAGGGGGGGCTTCCCCATGACCATCCAGGGGAGAACGTCTCGGGCGCTGGGCAGATACACACAGGACAGGGTGCTAATATATAATATATATATATATATGTGGCGGCAGGTGGCTTAAGCACGTTCGCCTCGGTTCGAATCCCCATCTGCCATGTTCTCCCCGTGTCTGCGTGGGTTTCCTCCGGGTTCTCCGGTTTCCTCCCAGGATCAAGGTCAATTGAGTTCAATATTGCCCCATATAGAGTGTGTCTGTGTGAGTGAGTATGGATCCCTGTCCTGGGTGAGCGCCCGAAAGGTTCTCCCCTAGATGGGCATATACCCCACCACGACCCTAATAGAGGATAAAGCGGGAGATAATGAATGATGAATGAATATATATATATATATATATATATATACACACACAATATTTATATATTATATATCACAACATTACAATTCGTGAATAAGAATTAAAGCCAGGGAAGCAGGTGGGGTATTGGATCTTTTATGTGGAAACAGAGGAAGAGAGAGAGCTTGCTGCAGGCTTATGTCCCGCTTATTGTCTCAGAATGTTCCAAATATATAAGCAGCTAATGACTTTATTTCAATTAATGCAACTATGATTCTTCAGACGTTCTTACCCCGCAGGTTTTTTATGAAATCATCCAGCTTCATCTTCCTGTCGGGTTTGACACTCGGGCTGTACATGTCTGTGTTGAGTAGGATGATCGCAAAGGCCAGGATGAAGATAGTATCTGGATTTTGGAACTGGCGCACCAGTGCGGGGTTACACACACAGTACCTCTGACTGAGAAGGGGACATACTGTTAATATCACATGATACACTAGTATACAATGGGATTTTATTTATTGACCCACAAACAAAAGGTCACCTGAATGCCTCAATGAGCCGCTCAACCTTTTGGGCTTCTCCCTGCACTTTGATCTGGGCTTGGAATTTCCTTAAAGCGTCATCCAGATCCATTCCAGAGAAGTCCATCTCATCGACCACACAACTGAAACACGGGAAATGTCAAGTATGAGGTTCAGTTCCACTATCAAAAGGAATTTAACGTCACAATAGATAACATTCTGAGATTTAGAGCCCTCTGTATTAAAGCTGTGGTTAATACAACTGGTAGAAATTTAATGGGTCCTATGTTACACCCTGCACAGTGGTCTAATACTTTTACAGTCTAATCCATCTGAACTCTTTTTTGTATTGCTTTAGGAAGAACTCAAGCGTTTATTTAGATATAAACTCACTCCAGCACGTCCTTGTTGAACTGCTTCTGTCTGTTACCCAGAAACTCCCCAATCATCTGACGGCTCAGGCCCTTCCTCTCCAGAATGAAGCGTGCAATGCCAACGGGAGTGTCAGACACAAAGCCACGCTCAATCAGGTACTGGATGCCTTTTTCTGGTTTCCTGTTGTTGAAAGTAAAAACAAAATAAATTGCATTGCTGGGCAGCACGGGGGCTTAGCACTGATGATCCAGCTGTGGGGCAGAAGCGCAAGTTGGTGCCATGCCGAACACTGGCCTTGTCATTATAAAGAGCATTAACAGTGTAACCTAAAACACTATCCTGATGGACAGACAGCCAAACGCATTAAAAACCATTTTGCCCAACGTACTTGTTAAAGAGGTTGAGTCCGATGCGGTACTGCCTCCTCTGCGCCACGTCGTTGTCAAAAGCTGGCGAATCCCAGCTGTGGCGGCTCTCCCTCTGGTAGGTCTGCTTTCCCAGTGGTGGCAGTGGCTCCCGGAGGCTGTCCCTGGATGACGAACCAGTGCTGCAGTTGATGGTTTCGTTGGAGTTTGTTGTGGAGTTCAGTGAGTCGTTATCTCCGTCTGAGCAGCACTGCTGATCTAGACCACCAGGAGGGAGTGGTGCTGATGAGGAGGATGAGAGAGGTGTTGTCGGGGGCTGCTGGGGAGACGAGGAAGACGATGGAGTGTCAGGGTACTGGTGATGGTGGTGGTGGTGATGGTGGTGGTAAGCCACATGTTGTGGAACGTGCGTCACTATGGGGCGGTTACCAGGCCGTGCTTGGCCCTGAGCTTTGGCATTGGGGTTATGCTTTAAGGTACCCTGAGGGGACCCGCCGCTCGAGTCCTGCTCATACACCAGTTGCCTGCCGAGGGAGCCACGGTCAGAACGGTCACTCATGTCCACCGAGCTGTCACTGGGTGGCTCGATAGTCAGCAAGGGCAAGTGAGCACCACGAAGCCGGTAATCCCGACACTCGGTACATGGGGTGCTGCGTCGACTGTTGCTGCTGCCACCACCCTCTGTGTCCCGGCTGTCCTCTCTCCCCCCGACCCCGCTGGTCATCCCTCCCCAGTACTCAGTGTCTGTACTACTCGGTGCCCGGTCCAGGGAGAGGGGTGATG
Source organism: Corydoras sp. C115 (assembly GCA_019802505.1). Lineage (NCBI taxonomy): Eukaryota > Metazoa > Chordata > Actinopteri > Siluriformes > Callichthyidae > Corydoras > Corydoras sp. C115. The sequence continues at coordinate 2,019,094 of JAFMOC010000074.1, read as the reverse complement.
AGGGCAAGCCATCATCCATGTAAAGTGTGACATCACTGTATGATGTAGCTGTGCTGTCCTCATGCATGCTCAGGCCACCCCCGTTGCCACTACGTTCCCGTTCACCCAGGCCACGGCGAAGCGACGGGTGGCTGTTGCTACTCCAAATGCATTCGCCAAAGTCATCAACTGCACCGCTGTTGCCAATCCCATCCTGAGAATCATCTCTGCTGGGGTGGCATATCAGTGCATCATCGATGGAGTCGGCCAGAGACTTGACCTGATGGAACACAATTCAGCACCAACATTAATTATTTTACTCTCTAATAACCAACCAAGCTAAATGTCCCACCGACATGGGTTATATTTACTCTAAATGAGGATGCAACTGACTCCCCTTGAATTGCAACTTAAAACTACAATAGAACTATTATAATTATAATCTATACAATCTATTAGAGGGCGGCACGGTGGCTTAGCGGTTGCACGTTCGCCTCTCAGCATTCCCGGTTCGAATCCCAATCTGGGTGGAGTTTCCATGTGTCCGGTTCTCCGGTTTCCTCCCACATTCCAAAAACATGGTTGAAGGTCAACTGAATTCTCCAAATTGCCCCATATAGTGTGTGTGTGTGTGTGAGTGAGTATGTGCCCAGTGATAGATTGGCGCCCTGTCCTGGGTGTATCTGCCCAGCGCCCGAAACATTCTGGGCATGGGAACCCCCCCACGACCCTAATAGAGGATAAAGCGGAAGATAATGGATGGATGGACATTCATTCATTCATTATCTCCCGCTTTATCCTCTATTAGGGTCGCGGTGGGGTTCCCCATGCCCATCAAGGGGAGAACGTCTCAAACGCTGGGCAGATACACCCAGGACAGGGCGCCAATCCATCGCTGGGCACACACTCATATAGACACACTCTATATGGGGCAATTTTTGAGAATTCAATTGACTTGATCCATGTTTTTGGACTGTGGGAGGAAACCGGAGAACCCGGAGGAAACCCATGCAGACACGGGGAGAACATGGAAACTCCATCCAGACGGGGATCCGAACCGGGAATCCCTAGTGCTGAGAGGAGAACATGCTAACCACTAAGCCAGGATGGATGGACAATCTATTATAATCAATAAAGGAGTACCAGGGATTATTAAGCATCTCCCTGTGGGTAATTTGGTCAGTAACTCCTGTTAGAATAAAAAAATCACTTTCTCTATTTTCTAAGTCTAAAATCATTTTTATTGAATCAAACATTTAATTAATCCCCATAAATAGATTAGCAGTGAAAACAGAGGTTCTACTCTTTGATCTAGCCTTTAAATGACCAAAACTATTAACCACTGCTTACCTGTTTGGAGAAGGTGTCTTCTAAATGCGTATAATCTGGCCGGGCAGGTGAGCCGGGTTCCAGGTCTGGTGAATGTGGGGGTCCCATTCCGAGACCGTGGCAGGACTGAGGCTGTGCCTGAGGCTGACGTTCGTCAAATGAGTATTGCATGCGCATGTTGGAGAGAATGATGCGCCGTGTCATACGACTCTCTGAAGCTGAGCTGCGCAGACGCTCGAAGTTCTTGTTCATGCGATACTGGCGGAAGGCGGTCTGGATCGTTCGGGCCGCTCGTCTGCTCAGGAAGTAGCCGCCATACTTTCTCTCCAGCATCTCCACCTGGAAGGTGTCAGGGGTTTGAGCGCAAATTTGACCAAATTACTTCAAATGACCGCAATAATAAATAAAATCAATAAATACCGGAACGTTTTTTCATGCCTTTAGGAACCAAAATCACACCTTTTTGTCCTGAAGGTCCGTTGAGAGCTCATAACTGTCCGATAAGGCTTTGCACCTCTTGTTCTCTTCTTCCTCTTGCTTGCGTAAGGCCAAGCTAGCAGGCTGGTTGCGGGTGCGCTGAGCCCAAGTGAGGCTGGGTGGGTGTGGTGGGACCACAACTGGCCCTCGTGGGCCTGGAGGGCCACAACTCCCTTCACGGTAGCAGTCAGAGCGGTGCTGGTAAGGACCTTTGCTGCTGTCTGTGTAAAGGTTTGACTCTGAGGCTTGGGTTTCCTCATCAACACTGGATATGAACAGAGATAAAAGAAAAAAGAAAAGAGTTGGGAATCAGTTCTGTAAGGGACAAGGTGAGATAAAGAATCACTTGCTCAGGAGATTCAGCTGAAGCGTTTTCTCCCAGCTAAGCATTTATCAAAGATAACATTCATAACCAGACCTCTATAAAGATCAAACATTCCTGTTAATTACTTGTTTCCTGCAATGAGGTACACTGTAATTTAGCTATAATTGGTAGCTCCATTTATATATTTATCCATCCATCCATTATCTTCCGCTTTATCCTCTATTAGGGTCGCAGGGGGTGTTTCCCATGCCCATCCAGGGGAGAATGTTTCGGGCGCTGGGCAGATACACACAGGACAGGGCGCCAATCTATCGCTGAGCACACACTCACTTACACAGAAACACTCTATATGGGGCAATTTGGAGAATTCAATTCACCTTAATCCATGTTTTTGGACTGTGGGAGGAAACCGGAGAACCCAGAGGAAAATGTTTATATATATATATATATATATATATATATATATATATATATTCATTCATTCATTATCTCCCGCTTTATCCTCTATTAGGGTCGTGGTGGGGTTCCCCATGCCCATCCAGGGGAGAACATCTCAGGCGCTGGGCAGATAGACCCAGGACAGGGCACCAATCCATCGCTGGGCACACACTCACTTACACAGACACACTCTATATGGGGCAATTTTGAGAATTCAATTGACTTGATCCATGTTTTTGGACTGTGGGAGGAAACCGGAGAACCCAGAGGAAACCCACACAGACACGGGGAGAACATGGAAACTCCACCCAGATGGGGATTCGAACCGGGAATCCCTAGCGCCGAGAGGAGAACGTGCTAACCACTAAGCCACTATATATTTATATATGTTTTTTTTATATCTTATTTTTATTTAACTAAGATAAAAAAAACACCAAACAAAACAACTTCCACGTCACCTAAATAAGTTTCCTGCAATAGTGCTAAACTCTCTTTTTCATGCTCTCCTTCTGCATCATTTAAATAGCAACGCTGCTTGTGAATATATCTCCCCAGTGGGCGTGGCCATCTCGAAGTTAGGTACAGGACATTAGGTATTTCTGGCGTATTGCTATCTTGGTGATGGAAAACCAAGATGCAACCTCTCCCAATGTCAAGAGCCAGACATTCGTTACTATCTGGACAGTGAATCATAAACACAGACGTGTGTCCAACGCCACTGAGCGCTTTTAAATCTGACTGCATCTGTACAGACAATGCAGATACATTGTCTACACTATACTGTATTCTCCATTCACAGTCTAATGGATTCCAGGTAGCCGAAAGTCAGAGCCACCTGGCTCTTAAAGGGACCGGCAAGTGACACGCCGATTTGTTTATTGCATGTTACGCCCGAAGCACATCCATGAATAATTACAATGACTTGCATACTTTTCCCATTGTTACGACAGCAAAGACACCCTGACGAAACCCAAATCCAAGGGTAACTTTCAATAAGTTTGGTTACACAGTAAATCTCTATAGCTAAGGTTAATGTGGTTAACACTTATTCCACTGTTATTCTATTCACACCAAATAGCTGAATTTACTCACATGGAACCTCTGGTCCGCTGCAGCATGTCTCCTTTCCTTTACAGCTGAGGTGGTTACACTGAGCCGAAACACACTAAAACACTAAAACTCCTCACTAAAGGCTTGAATATTTAACTAGTCTGTGTCACTGGCCAAACAGCAAAGTGATAAAACTAGCAAAGGTCCCAAAATCAGGAAACACGGCCAGAGACACTGAACACTGTGTGCAGCATGATTGCGGTGACTGAGGAGTTTCTAGCAATTTCCTTTCTATGTTTGGACCAAAAACTATTTCCTACCATGTGTCATTTCCTCTTGTGTGATTCAAGGCCTGTGCTTCACAGTTACATGGTTTTATCTGCCCAATTATTCCTGATGTTCTGCGTTCTATTCTATTCTATTCTATAGATCCATAGGTCTTAAGAGACTGAGAGAAGCTATACGCTATATACATATAATTTACATAACGTGATCTATTTTGCATACAGGGCTTACACACAGAGAAATTTGTCCTCCACATTTTAACCCATCTGTGCAGAACACACACATATACACACACTGGGCGAAGTGAGCAAACGTGCCTGGAGTGGTGGGCAGCCCTGTATATGGCACCCGGAGAGCAATCGGGGTTAGGTGCCTTGCCCAAGGACACTTCTACCTTAGTACTTGGTGGGACTGGGAATTGAACCACAAGCCTACGACTGCCTCACATCAAGCTTTGTACAAAAATAATCGAAACCTATTACATATAACTGTTTATGTAATTTACTCATGAACAGACACCAAAACAGAGATACAGAACTTAACACTACAGACGTCTGACAGTCAGATCATTACTGCACTAATGAGTCAGGAGGTCACTACTACCTGGTCACATGGCTATGAACCCTCCAGGTTCCTTTTTTCGCCCTTTTCCTCCCTGGTCATTCTTTAATAATTATAATAATAAAGTAATATAATTATATTTATACACGCCTTTCAAGAAACACAAGGCACTTACATTATAAGAAGTAAAACAATAATAAAAATAAAAAAGCAGGAGTATAGGAATAACATCTCATAGAATAATTAAGAATTAAAATTAAGAATTTGAAAAATAAAATCATGTCATTATGACAAAGTGCAGGTGAGCAATGTGCATATACGTAAATGACTTACCTACATACTTGTATAGAGTCTTATACCAGTAATGTAAAAATTATAAGGGAAAAAACACATAAGTAATAAGTAATAATATCATCATTTTGGAAAATGATTTCCTACATGCAGTATTATTTGCAATGTTCTTGAGGGTTTAATGAAAGGATACTGGATAGATACTCTTATCTTATTTTAAGAGGATACTCTTTTTTGACTCTTGGGTGTTGTGTTTTGGTTTGGTTGTATGGTGCTGAGGAATGAGAGACACGCCGGCAGGAGGACAGAGTTGCAAATCCTGTTTTTGAGTCCGTCAGCACATGCAAAAACCTTAACTATCAACAATGACATTTAGATTTTCAGTAGCTGAACGTGTTAAACATCTAAATATCCATGAGACAGTTTGCTTAATATGAGAAAACCAAAACTTTCACCAATATTTGGTTGGACTGCCTTTAGATTTGAAACAGTTTAACTCCAACAATAAAAACATTCATTCATTCATTATCTCAGCTTCATCCTCTGCTAGGGTCGCGGTGGGGTTCCCCATGCCCATCCAGGGGAGAACATCTCAGGCGCTGGGCAGATAGACCCAGGACAGGGTGCCAATCCATCGCTGGGCACACACTTACTCACACAGACACACTCTATATGGGGCAATTTACAGAACTCAATTAACTTGATCCATGTTTTTGGACTGTGGGAGGAAACCGGAGAACCCGGAGGAAACCCACGCAGACACAGGGAGAACATGGAAACTCCACCCAGATGGGGATTCGAACCGGGAATCCCTAGCGCTGAGAGGCGAACGTGCTAACCACTAAGCCACCGTGCCGCCAATAAATACATCATAAAGGAAAAATGCCTAAATTAATAAACACGTGGGTTTAACTTAACTGGTTCAGTAGACATTATCAGCTGTCAGTGTATACGTGATGGCAATTATTCAGAATCTGCTGACTGCTGTCAGAGGAAAATGACTTAATTAGTTTAAACTGACAGTGGGGTATCATTAATTCCAGGTTACCGTATCTGGGGCAGGTTGCACAAAACACTTTAAATATTTCTTAAAGTAAAGCACCTCAGCCGTGGGACTTATTTTGTGCTGTTGCAGTGTTTCTCTATAAAGGCTTTCTTAATTAAAAAAACCAAGGGTTTAAATGAATTAAAAAAGATCTTACAGCTATAGATCCAAAGTTCTAGTTCTAGATTGTTTGTTAAGTTGCACACACACAGACAATACACACTATGTGGGAGCAATTTAGAATTTAGAGCAGCCAATTTACCTTGAATCCATGTTTTTGGACTGTGGGAGAAAAGAAAACCCAAGCGGACCCAAGGAGAACATGGAAACTCCACCCAGATTGGGATTCAAACCTGGATCCCCAGTGCTGCGAGGCAGATGTTCTAACTACTGCACCACCATGCCGCCTGTTTCATAAATGTGTTATGTTAATATTAATCTGTATTTCCATTTATGGTTCATGATTTAAAATAATGCATTGATATGAATGTGAAGCGCTCAAAGGTGTGTATTATAGTCAATAATGTCACGGCTGGTCAGGAGGCTCAGCCAATCCGATTTAAGCACATATAATGGGTGCATATCATTAAAGCTGTGTATAATGAAGGGCATTTAATGTATTTATAATTTATTGCGCTCACATCACCCTCATTCTTCACCTTCCCCGTTCTTTCTCCGGTCCTCCCAAACTTTCTGACTACCCACACACACCCACACACACATTCACATCCACACAAGAGCAGGAAATCAAGAGTTGCTTAGGAACCGTTGCCATGACACCAGTGTGGGAGGAGAGACAGTCCACAGAGAAATACAGAGGATAGCGTTTCTATGGTTACTGAGAATTTGTACAGAGACACTATTTCTGGATAAGCCACAAGTTATGAAATTCACTTTACAGTGTTACATTTGGCAGCAGGCTAAAAATATAATGCTACACCTTCAGGAAACTGAAACCCACAGCCCATATTCAGGATTCGAGGTACGACAACGGCCCGAATAGTCGCAGGAAACAGGATGGAGTTTGGGACCTAGAAGTCCGAACAGCCTTTAAATCAACATGATGAGTTATGTAATAGCTTATAATGCAAACGTTTTGTATTTTGTATGTTTAAAAAAATCAGTGCTCAAATTATGGCAAGGGTTTGAGAGCTGGTCTGGGCTGAGAACTTGCTTCCTGGGATTCTGCATGTTTTTCCACATCTGGGTCAGATTCCACCATGAGCTCTGGAATCCTCCCACAGTCCAAAAACAAAACTGAAATGTGAATGTATTTGTGTGTCTGCCCTGTCTCAGACTGACCACCCGCATAGGTTCCCTTCACCATTCGACCTCTGATTACTGGAACAGGCTGTAGCGCCATAACTAGGACAGCATCCTAATAAACAATTAGTGAATGTTCCTCAACTGTGAAGCTAAAACCCAAATAAAGTGTCTGGTGATGTGTTATACACACAGAACTTTGATCTGTGTGTATAACACATCAACGTCTCATTCACTTTCACTTTAGGAGAGACATTAATTCACTCAGCAGACTGGTTCATTGGAATGTTGTAATGACTGAACATTCCTGCAGGTTTTGATTGAGTTATATAGGTTTATAAAGGGTCGCAGCGAATCTACATATGAACATAACTCCAGTATACACAGGACATTAGTGAACATATCCCATTAGGTATCTGTCGCACGACAGCAATTAACCAGGGAGGGTAACAATTTGATAATGATCTTCCTCCACAGCATTTTTGTGAGTTGAATTGCTGCTCTTGTTATGATAGTTGGGTGTAACATACTCAGGAAGAAGGGACACCTATCGTAAGCCAGTACCACTGTACCTGATTAGAAAAGAGCCTTTTACCCTGTTTACCCTTTCAACCTGGTAACAGGGTTTATGCTCTACTGATTGCGTTGGCTTAAATAATCAGGTGGTTATTAATTTGTGAACATTTTGAATTGCAGCACTATTAGGAATAACATGATTATCATCCTGATCCTGGATGACTTCTTCCACATTCAAAACTAAATATACTAGCAGGTCATAAATCATTCATTCATTCATTCATTATCTCCCGCTTTATCCTCTATTAGGGTCGCGGTGGGGTTCCCCATGCCCATCCAGAGGAGAACGTCTCGGGCGCTGGGCAGATACACCCAGGACAGGGCGCCAATCCATCGCTGGGCACACACTCACTCACACATACACACTTTATATGGGACAATGTAGAGAATTCAATTGACTTGATCCATGTTTTTGGACTGTGGGAGGAAACCGGAGAACCCGGAGGAAACCCACGCAGACACGGGGAGAACATGGAAACTCCACCCAGATGGGGATTCGAACCGGGAATCCCTAGCGCTGAGAGGCGAACGTGCTGACCACTAAGCCACCGTGCCGCCCCGCAGGTCATAATATTCTTTATTTATCTTTTGTGCAGTGAGCACCGGGATAGGCTCCAGTGTCTCCATAAAACCTAGTAATGATCATCGGCTCAGAGAATAAACGAAGGAATAAGACTCTTATCTTATCTTATCTCATTATCTTCCGCTTAGTCCCATACTAGGGACTGGGGTCGCGGTGGGGGCAGGTGGGTTTTTGGACTGTGGGAGGAAACCCATGCAGGACACCGGGAGAACATGTGCACCCAGAACAGGATTCGAACCTGGATTCACAGTGTTGAGAGACAGACGTTCTATCCATTAAGCCACCGTGTCGCTTGTGATTTTATTATGTTCATTTTTAATTATTATTTGTTTCTTGTTTGGCGGCACGGTGGCTTAGTGGTTAGCACGTTCTCCTCTCAGCGCTAGGGATTCCCGGTTCGAATCCCCATCTGGGTGGAGTTTCCATGTTCTCCCCGTGTCTGCGTGGGTTTCCTCCGGGTTCTCCGGTTTCCTCCCACAGTCCAAAAACATGGATCAAGTCAATTGAGTTCTCCAAATTGCCCCATATAGAGTGTGTCTGTGTGAGTGAGTGTGTGCCCAGCGATGGATTGGCGCCCTGTCCTGGGTCTATCTGCCCAGCGCCCGAGACGCTCTCCCCTGGATGGGCATGGGGAACCCCCCCGCGACCCTAATAGAGGATAAAGCGGAAGATAATGAATGAATGAATGAATGTTTCTTGTTTTTCTGTTTCCTTTGATCCAGTAATGCACACGCTGACCACCACGCCATGCACATGACAGTCAGTATAATGTTTAAAGTATCAGAGGATTTATAATACTTGGACATTGGATTCCACAGATTTACATGACATTTGGTGACAAGACACAATCAATGAGGAATGTAAAGCATTCACCAGGATTATAAAGGAATAAAATCCATACAGGTCACGGCTTCCGAAAACAAAAAACTTCAAACAAAGAAGCTTGTACAGCAAGAAAACAATAAAATAATAAAAAAAAATACAGCCAATGTAGACAGTATTTTAACTTCCAAACAAGAATGCCAAGCATTCGCATGATGTGTTCTGTGGCGCTTTGTGCGCATGAGATGCAAGAGTGAAGAGGACGGCTATAATTAGGATGTTCCTAACAACCACTTCACACAGTGATGAGCTCTGGTATGTCTACGCAACACAAGCTGTCATGTCTAAACACTGAATTGATGTCGATAACGAAAGCAGACAAATACACAGATTGAACAGAAAAAGGCTAATTGGGGAAAATATCAGGTTACTTGACGACACTTGGCGACACTTGACGACACAAAGGGATCAAAATAAGTCATTAGTACTGCAGTACATCAGATTTTAATCTAAAGCTAAAACACATGGTGGGGTAGCGAGTAGGAATGCTTTTAAACATCTAACAAAGCAGAACTGAGACCAGCATACAGATGTAACCAAAACTTTAATACCGTTTTAAAAAATACTGTGCTGATTATTATACATAATAGATTACATTATATAAATATGTATAATATACTGTATGTAATTTAAACTACACACACACACACACACACACATATATATATATATATATATATATATATATATATATATATATATATATATATATATATATATATGTAGTTATTTTAAATGATTTTGTAATTTTTTATTTGTTTGACTGTCAACTTCATTCATTCATTCATTCATTCATTCATTATCTCCCACTTTATCCTCTATTAGGGTCGCGGTGGGGTTCCCCATGCCCATCCAGGGGAGAACGTTTCAGGCGCTGGGCAGATACACCCAGGACAGGGCGCCAATCTATCGCTGGGCACACACTCACTCACACACACACTCTACATGGGGCAATTTGGAGAACTCAATTGACTTGATCCATGTTTTTGGACTGTGGGAGGAAACCGGAGAACCCGGAGGAAACCCACGTGGACATGGGGAGAACATGGAAACTCCACCCAGATGGGGATTCGAACCGGGAATCCCTAACGCTGAGAGGCGAATGTGCTAACCACTAAGCCACCGTGCCGCCGACTCTCAACTTAATACTTTTAATTTTTAATTAGCAGACATGATGTTAAAACTCACATTTCACTGCAAGTTATTCTGTTTATCACTGTGTATATGACAAATTAAATTAGATTTTGTTTTGATTTGATGTTCATTTGATTTGATATGACATGTCTGGAGGTTTTGCAGCCTGGATTTGTCAACAGTCTAGCACAGGACAAGGACACAGGATGAAGACATTAACGTACACCACGGCTACTAACACATCACCATTGCATCCACTAGGATATGCTTTATTTTGGACAGTGAAAGGGAACAATTGTGTCCAGAGGAAACCTACGCAACAAGAGCATGGACCCTCCTCACAGGAAGCACCTTGTCAATCATTCCCTGAACCTGCTTTCTGTGAGGTAAGCATCCTTTCTGTGAGGTAAGCAACTGCAGCCAAACCAGGCAACACTGTTAAACTACCCACTGCCAGTTTAACCATTGTCCCAGAAGAGAAACACAAACAAGGAGATAGAATTTATATGTTAAGCATAATGCTTTGTTTCCTGGTGGTTATAAATATATACAGTACCAGAACAAAATAAAGAGAACATACATAGTATGTACTGTAGTCCACAAACAGATGAACTACAGTCTGGAATTGTAGAATTACAAAGTCCATCCAAACCGTTTAAATGGACAATAATTGGAGCAAAAAAAAAAGTCCAAACTTTTGACTGGTACTGTATATATGTATATATGTATATATATATATATATATATATATATATATATATATATATATATATATATATATATATATATATATATATTCAGTGAACCCACTGTGATGCCAGTCATTTTAATACACTTTTGTAAATTGAACGATCAGCATGTCTGAACTAATTATATTCTAAAAAGTATAACATATAAAGTATATAATGTAAAGTCACTCACCATCGTGCTGATACGAACGGCCTCCGTTCAGACTAATCCACTGTGACTGTACATACAGAGTCTCAAACTGTGACTTACACACCTTCACTTACACACAACTGAATGATTCAAATTCCACAGATGTTCAGCCCTAAAGATATGTGACACATGACGTTGAGGAAGAGGTGGTGACGGAAATAGAATGAAAATGAAATAGACAGAGGTTTTATTTATACCGAGCTTAAACAGGAATGGTGGGTGTGCCAGACGAAGGGTGGAGCTGGACTTCTGCCGTGCACCTGCAGCATTTTTACTGCCAGGTATTTAATGAAGCACTCGATCACAACTGCAGTTACGTGTGTGTTTATGATTTAAACTCAGAAAGACACACAGATACACATATGTTTGTTTTTAGACATTGTGTGCATTTTAGTAGATTTCCACATATTTGGTAGAGACTATAACTACACGAGGAAACCACAGTATAAAAGTTTTAGTTACCACAATGTTATATATACCTGTATATATGTACACACACACATACACACACACACACACACACACACACAGAGCACTGGAAAAGACATAGACATAGCGTGTCGGTTCCGCTGACAGTCACAGCAGCAGGCCTTTAATGCAATCTATTAATAAAAGCGAGCCCTGTGTCTCTTAAATCCTGTATGCGATCCTCATTGTCTCGCGGTGTGGGACAAACATAAAAAATTTGGATACACCCCCTTTTTGCTCCATCTTCTATGTTCTTCACTTACCATATACATGAACTTTTTAGTTTTATAATTACAGACTGTAGTCCATCTTTTTTTCTTGTTTTTGTTGTCCCCTGTTGGTTCTCTGTTCTCTATTGGTCAGGACCATCACAGAACAGGTATCATTTGGGTGGTGGATTGTTTATTGTCAGATCTGCAGGAACACTGATGCTGTGAGGGAGTTTTATTTAAACACCTCAGTCACACTGCTGGGATAGGAATAATGCACCAACTAAATAATACCTGCTCTGTGGTGGTTCTATTGCAGTTCTGAGCATTAGAACAGAGTAAGGGGGACTCATTTTGCATTGAGGTTGATTGCAGGTTATCGAGAGGAGGGGCTACTGCATACAGAGCCAGTGCAACAGAACTGATGCACAGAGTCAGTGTCCATCACCCCCTCCTCCTCCTCTCTATTTAACAAGGTCAACAAACAGAAAGAACAGACAGACACATAGAGGGACAGAGAGAGAGAGAGAGAGAGAGAGAGAGAGAGAGAGAGAGAGAGGAAGGAAGAGAGAAGAGAAAGCACATTTCATATAATGGTAAAAATGGAAAACAGTGAAATCATATTAAAAAACAATGAATTAAAGAAGCAATGAATTAAAGGCACAGATAAAGTTGAATGTGCGAAAGAGGAACAACTTGGCCTCCCAGTGTCCACTAGATGTCAGACTTGAAACATTCTGAACACACAAGCCTTTGATGCATAACATATTTACATCCAGGATGGGACATTGTATCAGCTGCTAAGATATCAGGTTCAGAATAACAAAATAAATTAATTATTTTAAAAAACTACCATTAATATTATTACATAACCAGAAACTTCATTAAGTATTGTTTGCAACAATCTTTATGTAAACATTTTATAAGTTTACAAGTCCATTATATAGAACCAGTCAAAAGTTTGGACACACCCTCTTTTTGTTCTACTTATTGCCATGTTCTCACCAGTTCTACCAAAGATGGGCTTTGTAGTTCTACATTTACAGATTGTAGTCCATCTGTTTGTGGACTACAGTACATACTGTGTACGTCCCTTTTACTTTGTTCTAATGGTCAGGACCCCAATAGTACCACCACAGAGCAGGTATTATTTGGTTGGTGGATTATTCCTATCCCAGCAGTGTCACTGAGGCGTTTAAATTATATAAATACCCAATCAGCCCAACTGGCCTCATTCTGATGGGTGTTATTTTGTACACTGCACTGCTCCCACTAGAGGCTGATCAGATAATTACATGATGCGTTAAGAGCACAGGGTTTATACTGAGGTACTTAGATGTTGTATAGTTTCTATACAGTCCAAACCTATGGATTTTACTTAAACTGATTGATTTTATTTGGTAATTGTACTTGGGTAAGTGTTGATGAGTGAATTGTAATTAGTAAGAAATTATATAAAAAGGATTACAGAAAGTGTCTCTATTACTTTTTAACAGCCTGAAGTATTAAAGCTGCAGTTAATTTTAGGATGCTTCTGCCCGTGCACTACCAAAGCACTTACTAGGCTCTAAATGACACAGTTAATGAGACAGCTCTTTCTTTTCCTCCGTCTCTTTCTCTGCCTGTCCCGCCCAAGGCGACAGCATCTCAGGTCTGAGTTAATGTAGAGGTTCTATTCTTGTATGTATCAGGCCAGCTGTAATAATTATGAGTGCCTGAAGAGCACTAGTGATTTTCAGGATGAAATCTTTTTTTTTATTATATGATTTATTAGAAATGTCGCAATATCACTTGAATGAATAAAATTTCAAATCAAATGAATCATGTTCACATCAAGAATTTATATATTGGGCCCTAGTTTAGCAATCCTTAGCAAGTCAATTGTGCACCACGCACATTGCTTTAGGGCATGTCAGTGTGTCTTTGCCATGATAAGGACATAAAAATGAGTAACGTGCAATAAATCAATCAGGGTGCCACTTAACATTCCCTTGAAAAGACAGGTGGCGCTCTGACCTTGCTGGATTATGTAGCTGTACAAATTCTCTGTACAAATACAGTGAGATTTAATAGCGTTCAGCGGCGTTGAGGATTCACCGCCGAGATAGCAATACGCCTGAAATGTACCTAAACTCACCTCATTTTGAGATGGCCACGCCCATCCGGGGAGATACATTTAGAAGCACAGGTGATATTTAAAGGATGCAAGGTGTGTGAATAGACACTAATGGGGTGTAAGATAGCAATGAGCATCGCAATGAGCATACACCTTGTGCAGGTTGTAAGATAAAACCCTCAGACTTAATTTGCACTATTACATCCATCCATTCATTATCTTCCACTTTGTCCTATATTAGGGTCGTGGTGGGGTTCCCCATGCCCATCCAGGGGAGAACGTTTAGGTCGCTGGGCAGATAGACCCAGGATAGGGTGCCAATCCATCGCTGGGCACACACTCACTCACACAGACACACTCTATATGGGGCAATTTGGAGAATTCAATTGACTTGATACATGTTTTTGGACTGTGGGAGGAAACCGGAGAACCCAGAGGAAACCCACGAAGACACGGGGAGAACATGGAAACTCCACCCAGATTGGAATCCATAGTGCTGAGAGGAGAACATGCTAACCACTAAGCCACCATGCCACCCTAACTCATAACATGTTAATACAGCAAAGTTAAAGATGTAATAGTTCATTCGACTCTAAACATATATACTTGTTTGAGACCAGGCAGTGGAAGAGAGAGAGAGAGAGAGAGAGAGAGAGAGAGAGAGAGAGAGAGAGAGAGAGAGAATGCTGAACTGTTAGGTGCTTTATTTAAAAGCATAATAGGGAGAATAGGGGGCTGACATCCATCATGTTGACTCGTACCACTTGCATTTTTTACTCCCATGATACAGTTTTTGTCTATTTTGGGGAGAATATTAAGTATTACGACTCAGCCGCTGGCATTTTGTTTTTACAGTATAGTACAGCTAAGAAGCTCCAATATGGTGTGTTTCTATAGCAGAATTATTTAAAATTAGTGCAGCAATGCTGCTGTAGTTTCATCTAAACACCTCAGTGACACTGCTGGGATAGGAATAATGCACCAACCAAATAATACCTGCTCTGTGTCCTGTCCTGACCATTAGTATATACTGTAGTCCACAAACAGATGGATCGTAGAACAAATCTGTAGAACTACATCTGCACAGTAAGTAAAACTGACAGAGAGAGAGATAGTAAAAGTAAACAATCATTACCTTGAATCAGTGGTTAGGAGTAAAGTAGGAGGCCTAGTTCGCCTTGAGGGGCAGCAGAAGCGATGAGTAAAGCTATGAGTGGGCAGCTGGTTATTTAGAAAGGGGGCTGAGGGTGGATGGGTGAGGATGGAGAGGCTATAAAATGAGTGTGGTCTGACAGGTGGTAAGTGGAAAGGACAATGTGGAACAAGGCACAGAAAACAAGATGTAAGCAAAAACAGTAAGCAAAAACAGAACTGAGACAATTTGATTGAAAATAAAACAGAAATACAGTCATATACCGAATGTTAGATAAATGATTGTACATTTTAATCAGGAGTTCAGTGCAGTGACTATAAAGAAAGAGGAAAAGCATACTGCAGGTCACCATCGTCTACCATTCAATATTTGAATTTCCCCTTTATTTATTTCCTTCTATTATTTATTAGCACCCCAACAACATACTATGGTATAGGATTCAGCAAAGGATAATGGATGGATTTGAATAAAAGGAACCAGGACTATCAATACAATAGTCCTGAGTCTATGGATTCATCCTGTCAAAGCTGAATTCCAACCGGAGCATCAAATCAGTCCAGACTAAGTTTCTGAAGTTGTACCATAGTGTGTGAAAATCCAGGGAGCTCAGCTGCCAGATCAGATAGCATTTGATAGCGCTTATTGACAACATGAGGTTACATTGCGAACTCCGTCATGCAGAACATAAAAGCCTGTCTGTCTGTGCTATAATGCCCTGACAGTGGTGCAGCATGCCCCTCGGTCTATTCTTTATTTACCAGCTCCAACCACATGAGACAGAACCAGAGACATATACAAGTTTGAAAAGCTCACCAACATAATAAAACCAATATGAAATACAATATGAATACAGGACACATGCTCATCCTACATACCCTGCACAGTGCTTGATCCCATAGCATGACTCTTAAAAAAAGGTGTTCCAGAACGGCAATATACATATATGATTATACATCAACAGCTGATGAGGAAATGAGTAATTTCATCACATAAGCCCCTCAAGGTTGTGCATTATTGTGAATAAATCAAAGGAAAGAGGTGTAACTGTACTCCACTTCACGTCGGCCCTAACAACACATTCCCATGATTTATTCACAATAATGCACGCCCTCGCACGGTGGCTTAGTGGTCAGCATGTTCGCCTCTGAGCGCTAGGGATTCCCGGTTCGAATCCCCATCTGGGTGGAGTTTCCATGTTCTCCCCGTGTCCGCGTTGATTTCCTCCGGGTTCTCCGGTTTCCTCCCACAGTCCAAAAACATGGATCAAGTCAATTGAGTTCTCCAAATTGCCCCATATAGAGTGTGTCTGTGCGAGTGAGTGTGTGCCCAGCGATAGATTGGCGCCCTGTCCTGGGTGTATCTGCCCAGCGCCCGAAACGTTCTCCCCTGGATGGGCATGGGGAACCCCCCCCCCACGAGCCTAATATAGGATAAAGCGGAAGATAATGGATTAATGAATGAATGAATGCACGCCCTCTCATACCTTACTGCTTCATTGAACTTCTAAAATAATGAACTGTTCTTATCTAACAAAGACACAGAGAAGCGACAACCTCCTGCAAGTGAACAACAATGTGGTAGGTTCACGGTTCAGCACTTCCCCCGACCCCCGAAAGTGTCTTTCAAAGGCAACCATGTCCTGCTCTCAGAGTGTGTGACTCACTCCGTCTGTAATGTGCTAGCATTTTAACATTGTGAATGGGCTTTGATTCATATTAGCAACTATACGCCCTGGACTACTTAGCAAGACCAGCTGCTGTCATGCACATTAATCCCAATCCTTTCACTCTGCCAACCACAATTAGAAGTCTTATTTTAGAATTATTAATGAGGATGGTGTAGGTCTGACCTATGACACATCGTCTCAGGGTTTTACTGATAATAATGTCATGAAACACCTTTATTAAGGTTTAAAATATGATCACTGATCAGTCATGTCATCTCATTATCCTCCGCTTAATCTCATACTAGGGACACTTCGGGCACTGGGCAGATACACCCAGGACAGGCCGCCAATCCATCACTGGGCACACACTCACACAGAGACACACAGACAGACACATCCAATCTGGGTGGAGTTTACACATCTCCCGGTTCTGACCAACAGATAACTAACAGAGACCTTACAGGACTAACAAAAAAAGGATGTACAGTCCATAACTGTAAAACTATATATATATATATATATATATATATATATATATATATATATATATATATATATATATATATATATGAAACTATATAAGTGATATGAAACATAATTCGTTCAGGAGGACGGTCGAGAGCAAATGTTCGAAACCGAAGGAATGATAATGGAAATAATGGAAAATTTGAAATAAGCCCAGAAAATGCCTAACTGGAAACTAATTTGTATATAATATGTAGAAAAACATGAGTCTCAACAAGAAATAAGAAATAAAAGTGTATTTATTAAAAAAAAAAAAAAAAATGTACTGTACAGTACAGTAAATTGTGTTTCATTTACTGTACCTGTACCAACCTTTATGGCAACCTTTAAAAACAGAGGGTAACTGCTCTTCGGGTGTTTCTCTCTCCACAAAGCGTGACTCTCTCCCCAAAAACGTGACTCTCTCTCTACACTCACACTGATGACGCAAGCAAGGCGCGCTGGGCCGAATGAACGCCATTCGGCTCAACTCGGCTCATCTCGGATTCCAAGACAAAATTTTCTCGAATTTCCTGGTCGAATACCGATTTGGTCGAAAGTCAAGGCGTTCGAGAACCGAGGTATCACTGTATACTATATATTATATATATATATATATATATATATATATATATCCATTCATATGGTAAGTGGAGAAAAGAGACAATGGAACAAGAAGGAGGTGTGTCTAAACTTTTGTCCTGTATTTCAATAAATTTCAAACTAAATCGACAAATTACATAATTTGTACATTTTCCAATATGAAACAGCGACAACAAGTGTAGCTAAAGTAAAGTCCGCAGGCAGGAGCTCTTGAATGCAGATGGTTACATAACAATGCTAACAGAGCAGGCTTTCCCCCCACCATGCTTAATTACCTCAACAATGCAGTTGCATTTCCTTTAAAGCACTGAAAGAACACACAGACTGACAGAAACACAATTTTTTCCATGAACACACACGTATACGGTCATAACCTTCAACCCACAGAGCTGAATTCTCATTTATCTCGTCTGTAATTAATTGTTATCATTCTCATTGGCTATATATATAACCCTTCATTCATCCACAACCTGTGCACATCCTTCCACCTCTCCTGCCTCCCACCTGCCCCTCTCCTCTGGTGGGCTGGAGGGTTAGAAACAGTATTAATGTGTAAAAAAAATACACAACATGAGGTATGGAGGACACCCACAGCGAGGGTTTGCGCTCGAGATGGATATCCGCATGTTATGAGGGAAGATTAAAGAGATGGCTGAGGGACTCCACGCCGAGAGTGGGAGTTCAGAAAGGGTACGAGCCACAGCGAGAGGGGAAAGCAAAGAGACGCTTCATATTGGCGGGACCAAGGGCAGGTAGAGTGAGGAATAAACAACGCAAAAGAGAGATTGGGATAGAGAAACACAATGAGGATGCACAAAGGTGAAATCTGATTTCCATCACAGTACGACGAACTGTCCGCAGAGTGGTGCCTGTAAGTGGGCGCAGCTGTATCTCAGGGAAGGAATGAGAGAAAGGAAAAAGCTAAAGGGTAAAAAGTAATAAGAGGAGAGAATAAAAGCATGCAGTACCGCAGGAGGGAGAAAGAAGGACAGCTTGAAACCAAGCAAAATGCTTTGTATTAAAAGAGAACCCACTTAAACTGTGGGAAAAACAAACACCAGAAGAAAGTAAAGCTAAAAGCTGGTCCTGACCATTAGAACAGAGTAAAGGGGACAAACACCGTATGCACTGTAGTGAAATGTTATAGGTGTTTGCTTGCTTTTTAAAATGTAACAACGAGCACAGTAATACATATTATATTAAAAAAGCATTTTCGAATAATTGAAGGGAAATGTTAATTTCCTCATTATGTAACTTGTCACAGTCGAGCTCAGCTGATGTAACACGGTGCATTCTGTTCCACCACTTATCTTTCTTTAGTACGTCACGGCTCAGAGAGAAATGTGTTAGAGGAACGTCTGCCAAGGTGGTAACTTATACTGTATAGAGCTGAAGTAGACTCAGAGTCAGGTGGTAAAATGTTTTTGGAATCAAAACCAGCAAGTGGTTTAATATAAAAAAGTAGCTTTTATGTGGATATTATATTCATTTTTTCATTCATTCATTATCTTCCGCTTCATCCTATATTAGGGTCGCGGGGGGGGTTCCCCATGCCCATCCAGGGGAGAACGTTTCGGGCGCTGGGCAGATACACCCAGGACAGGGCGCCAATCCATCGCTGGGCACACACTCACACAAACAAACACACTCTATATGGGGCAATTTGGAGAACTCAATTGACTTGATCCATGTTTTTGGACTGTGGGAGGAAACCGGAGAACCCGGAGGAAACCCACGCGGACACGGGGAGAACATGGAAACTCCACCCAGATGGGGATTCGAACCGGGAATCCCTAGCGCTGAGAGGCGAAACATGCTAACCACTAAGCCACCGTGCCGCCTGGATTTTATATAATAATCAAAATCAAGTAAAAGAAAACTGAGGAGCAGCTAATAAAACGCGCCTTGATGGATTTCAAGGTCATAACTAAAGGCAAATTGAAGGATTTATAACCAAGCATCCTCCCGAAACACTCCCACGCAGATAACCTTGAAAGTTTGCACTGGCCTTCTGACAGACAATGAAGTTTATTCGGGAGAATAAAAGTCCTTTAAATAGCTTTCTGGCAAAATGGTGTTGGGCCATGATGTAATCTGTTATAAATACATGTGGAATAATATCTCGCATCTCATCTTATTAGGGTCGGGGGTGGTCCAGGGGAGAACGTTTCATGCACCTGCAGATACACCCAGGGCAGGGTTCCAACACATCGCTGGGCACAGACTAACTCACACAGACAAACCGGAAAACCCGGAGAAAACCCACACATGGAGGACGTGGAAACTCCACGAAGACTGGGATTTAACCCCCAGCGTGAGAGGTGAACCTCTGTGAAACTGCACAGCAATGCTGAGCACCTTGCGAGAGCTGAGTCACATGATGGAATAAAAGGAGAGCAGGTGATCAATAATACTCAGTAAGTAACCTGTAAAAAATCTCCTTCACCCCTCTTTTCATGCCTCTCATCCTTCTCTCACTTTACTCAGTTCTCTCTCTCGTTCTCCTCCCACCCTTGCTTCTTTGGTTCTTTCTACTGTCTTTCGCCCACTGAGCTCTCACAGTTCCCTCGGCAACGAATCTCCACCACGAGCAATAGAGATGTGTAGTAAAGAGGCCCGGAGAGAGAGAGAGAGAGAGAGAGAGAGAGAGAGAGAGAGATATCCACTAATGTCTTATTAAAACGTACATATTCCAGAAAAGCAAGTCAGATCAAAATACACAACAGTCCCCGTATCTGTACAATTTATCATCCTGGTTCTATTCAGGCTGAAAGCAATTATATTACACTTTGGTTGTTTAGTGTCTGACGGAGATGCAGCTTGTCATTGTTTTTATCATTTATCAATGTAAGTGTTGTCAGGTTTTGGATTCTGCTAAACAAATGGAAATGGGAAAGATTTTCTTCCGTTTAATCCTACTATGGACTAGTGTTGTGGGGGGTGCCCATCCAGGGACAAAACATCTCGGGGCAGTGGGCAGATACACCCAGGGCAGGGTGCTGGGCACACACTCACTCATACAGACAAGCAACTATATATAAGCCAGAAAACCCACACAGACACAGAGAGAACATGGAGACTCCACCCGATCGAGAACTGAACCCAGTGCTGAGAGTTGAACATGCGAACCACTGCGCCACCATCTGCCCCATCTGCCCAATGTACAGATATCAGAATTCAAACCTCTTTAGCAAAAATACAGTTACCTTAAGGTCCATTAATTAGCTCATCAGGGATACAAATAGTGTAGATATGACTTACTCTGGGCGGCACGGTGGCTTAGTGGTTAGCACGTTCGCCTCTCAGCGCTAGGGATTCCCGGTTCGAATCCCCATCTGGGTGGAGTTTCCATGTTCTCCCCGTGTTCCTCCGGGTTCTCCAGTTTCCTCCCACAGTCCAAAAACATGGATCAAGTCAAAAAACTGAGTTCTCAAATTGGCCCCCCATATAGAGTGTGTCTGTGTGAGTGAGTGTGTGCCCAGCGATAGATTGGCGCCCTGTCCTGGGTCTGTCTGCCCAGCGCCCGAGACGTTCTCCCCTGGATGGGCAAGGGGAACCCCCCCCTAATAGAGGATAAAGCGGGAGATAATGAATGAATGACTCTTGTACCCTGACAGTGTCAGTGTGTTTATGTCACGGCTCAGAATGGGGCTCAGCCTATAAGATGTTTAGGAATCACTATTAAGGAATGAACGCTGGGGCATTTGGAATTTAGCACTCGGTCTTTAGTGATGTTCTTAAACCTGCATGTTTTTTATTCTGGATCTTTGCTGCTGTTTTCCTTTCTCACCACTTTACCACATCTCATCTCATCTCATCTCATCTCATCTCATCTCATGTGGCTGTTTTCAGTCCACTGTGGGCGCTTTTTTAATATTGAGGCGTTTTTTGACAAAAGGACTAAACTAGCTGGTCGACTCTAAAGCCTGACCACAAGCAAATGTGTCACTGTCACCCGACAGATTAAAACCTGGACGGAGATTAACGCCACGGTTCTGTTCTGATACCAAGTGACTTATTGAACGAGACCAGAGAGAATTCGATGCTGTCATTATGCAACAGATTTTTGAAAGACATGAATGAGTAATCCATCTCAGAACGCTGAGAGGTGAGGAGGACGACGTCGCTCTATAAAACACAGGCACAAACACAGGCACACACACATACACACACACAGATAAGTGTCTGTGGGTGGGAAGTGGGGGTAGGCTAGGTGCCTCGAACCCTCCAAACTGCCAGAGGGAAATCTTCTGTTTCCACAGCAACAGCATTATTCACACCACACTCCAGTTCGCAGAGTGGAAAATATTTCAAAACAGTTTTTCTAGACTTTCAATGGAGACCGGTGATGAACGCACTGCACTGATGCTTTCAGTTTATCAGAAGTGAACAAAGTAAACAAAGATGATTACAGCCACAGGTCAGCTTGTCATGGTTGCAGTGCCAAACTTTTGTTTTGATAACTCGTAGGTGGGTGGAGAATGGCTAGTATGTTCAGATTTGCAGTGAACATGGAGAAGTGCACATAGATTAACATTAATTATGGCATCAACATGAGACAGAAAACCACATCTCATTATCTTCCACTTAATCCCTTACTTGGGTCCCAGGTAGGGCTGCAACGAACGATTATTTTGACAATCGATTAATTGGTCATTTATTTTTTCGATTAATCGATGAATCGGATAAATAATAAAACATTTACATTTAGTCATTTAGCAGACGCTATTATCCAAAGCAACTTACAAATGAAACAAAACAATTCAGTAGTTATACACACTGGCACAATATGTAGCATAGTGTGAAAAAAAATACTAAATTACACAAATTTGTGTAGCTGTAAGATGTTACCTAATCCCTGTCACTCCCATAGAGTGCAAGCTCCATAAAACATGCAGCTTGATCATTAATTACTACCATTGTGTACAAGTTGTATGTATTTATAAAGCACATTCAAACACTTCAAACAATGCGGATAAGACGTGGAAATCGTGTGACCCAACGAATCGATAATGAAATTCGTTATCGACACTTTTCATAATCGATTTTTATTGATTTTATCGATTTGTTGTTGCAGCCCTAGTCCCAGGAGAGGGACTCTCCTGCCCAGAACATTTCAGGTGTTGGGCAGATACACCCAGGACAGAGTGCTAATTCATCGCTGGCAACTTACTCACACAGACACACATACTATACAGAGGCAATTAAGATAGGTGCAATTAAGAGCAGACAATTCACCTTAAATCTATGTTTTTAGACTGTGGGAGGAAACCGGAGAATGTGCCATGTGCACATCCTACACACCACACACCGCATGTCTGCAATACGTGACCCCTACAACTAACAGCATACCTCAGGTGACACGCTCCTCTTACTAACATGTTCCAGCACTGATAATGACATCAGAAAGGAACCCAACATAAATACTCAAAAGGAGCAAAAAGCTACAAAAGGACAAAGGATGGTTGAGAAGAACTATAATCTGCTGTGGCGCCCCCTAATGGGAAAAGCAGAGAAAAGATGCAAATGCCTATACACCATATCTTTTTACTAATGACTTATTAATAAAACACAGTTTATTACAACACGAGCTATGAAGCCACATATCTGAGTTCAACTGAGTTTAAGGAGAATGAAGCTGATACGAGATTAAATTATTTTTTTTAAAAAACCTTCCATTGAGGCCCTTCCAGCAACGAAGGGTTAGTGAATGTATTAAACTGATCTGATCCAACACTGAGTGAAGTAAGAGCTGGTTCCACTGAATGAAAGCCATAATGAACAAATAAATGTACATGAGAGTGCAGTTTAACCCGAGGCCTGATGTTAATACTTTCTGAGCAGATCTGCTTTCTCAGAACACTCAGCCCTCACTTTGCCGTTTCAGCCAGACAACATTTCTTGTTGGAATCAAACAAAAAAAATATTTTATTGTTGCAATATATTATTTTCTGTTCAAGAAAAAGTGACAGTTTGCTATTTGGACACTAAATGAAGACTTTTTAAAAGGTTCTGTGTCACAGGACGGTGGTCTATGTGTGCATTACCGGACTCAACCACACGAGACAGAAAACCAAGAGGCTAAAAATAGTTTGAAATGTTTCATCTCATCTCTTCATGTTCCGCTTAATCCTAAACTAGAGACTAAGATGGCAGGGGGTGGGGCTTTTCCTATGCCTATCCACAGAAGAATGCTCATGTTGTGTATGTGGTATTTATACAGTGTCATGTAGAATTCAATTAACCTTGATCTATCGCTGGGCACACACTCACTCACACAGACACACTCTATATGGGGCAATTTGGAGAACTCAATTGACTTGATCCATGTTTTTGGACTGTGGGAGGAAACCGGAGAACCCGGAGGAAACCCACGCAGACACGGGGAGAACATGGAAACTCCACCCAGATGGGGATCCCTAGCGCTGAGAGGCGAACGTGCTAACCACTAAGCCACCGTGCCGCCCTGAATGTGAGAATGTGTGAGATATTATGCAAAGGTAAATCAAAGTGTTGCCCACCATTTTCTACAGCAACCTGCTGCAGCTTTGACGTGAACACGTACTTACATTAAAAGCATTTAGCAGCCACACTCATTCAGAGCTACTTACACTGAAGACACGAGTACAATCCAAGCCATTTAGGGTTAAGGACCTATAATTACTGTACATTAGCACCGCACTGATATGCACTCACTGAATGTGTGTTCTAATAATGGATCCCCCTCACCCTCTCACAAAAGTCCATTTTTCTTTTAATAACAGCATCAGTGTTTAGTTTTCTATTTGGCACAATTGTACAAAGCAGCTATTCTAAACGTTCACTGGCTTTCTGTCTGTTCTGACCTTTGCTTACGGAGGATTAATTTTTTGCTGCCAATTTACCTTGAATACATGTTTTTGGACTGTGGGAAGAAACAGGAGAACCTGAAGGAAACCAAACGAAAACACGGGGAAAACACGGAACCTCCACCAAGATTGGGATTCGAACCTAGATCCCCAGCGCTGGGAGGCAGACGTGCTAACAACGATGCCTACCTGCAATCATAGTGTAGAATTAAGCAGAAGACCATAAGATCTGATACTTATGATGAAAACATAAAACAAATATTAGTTACTTTTATATTGTAGTTACACATGTAATGCTGTGGGGCGGCACGTGGCTCAGTGGTTTGCATGTTCTCCTCTCAGCACTAGGGATTCCCAGTTCGAATCCCCATCTGGGTGGAGTTTCCATGTTCTCCCCGTGTCTGCGTGGGTTTCCTCCGGGTTCTCCGGTTTCCTCCCACAGTCCAAAAACATGGATCAAGTCAATTGAGTTCTCCAAATTGCCCCATATAGAGTGTGTCTGTGTGAGTGAGTGTGTGCCCAGCGATAGATTGGCGCCCTGTCCTGGGTGTGTCTGCCCAGCGCCCGAAATGTTCTCCCCAGGATGGGCATGGGGAACCTCCTCCCCCGTGACCCTAATAGAGGATAAAGCGGAAGATAATGGATGGATATAATGCTGTATATAAGAGTAAAAATCTGGTTGTTTTTTTTCTGCTACAGTGAAAATCTGACTGCATCGTGCAAACTTAATAGCAATGAGTAGGAGGAAGGAGCAGGGACAAAGTTAAAAATAGAACAGTCACAAATTAGTACATGCTAGTCTGTAGTTGCTGTGCTGACATTGAAAGCCCCACAAGGTGCAGGAGCTAAAATAATTGTTACCCATAATGAATGGTGTCTATTCTGTTTCATCATTCGCTTTGATCACTAGTAGAGATTACAGTAATGGTGAAGACTCTCAGGACAAACACCCAATAAATCTCCACCCAGATCGGGATTCGAACCCGGATCCCCAATGCTGTGAGGCAGACGTGCTATCCACTACACCACCATTCATTCATTCATTATCTCCCGCTTTATCCTCTATTAGGGTCGCGGTGGGGTTCCCCATGCCCATCCAGGGGAGAACGTTTCGGGCGCTGGGCAGATACACCCAGGACAGGGCGCCAATCCATCGCTGGGCACACACTCACTCACACATACACACTCTATATGGGGCAAATTTTGGAGAATTCAATTGACTTGATCCATGTTTTTAGACTGTGGGAGGAAACCGGAGAACCCGGAGGAAACCCACGCGGACACGGGGAGAACATGGAAACTCCACCCAGATGGGGATTCGAACCGGGAATCCCTTGCGCTGAGAGGAGAACGTGCTAACCACTAAGCCACCGGGCCGCCCTACACCACCATGCCACCCTTAATTTCATTATATTCTCCTTAATCCTAAACTTCCCCATGCCCATCCAGCAGAGAAATGTTTAGGGCACTGGGCAGATACACACAGGACAGGACGCTGGACACACACTCATAGAGACACACACACACACACACACTATATAGGAGTGATTTAAAGCAGCAATTTACTATGAATCCATGATTTTGGAGTGTGGAAGAAAATCCATGTGGACACAGGGAGAACAGGGAAACCTCAACCAGACTGGGATTCGAACCTGGATCCCCAGCGCTGAGAAGCGAACGAGCTAACCACTAAGCCACCCAATGATCTAACATCTAATTTTTTTAATGGCATGTATTCTACCTGCACTGGCTTTGCCATCTGCCATATTTGGCATCCCTGTCCTAGACCTAGTTATTAACCTTTGGTAGTTTGTTACGTGTGTGATCATATTTATTACATTCGTTCTTACGAGCAACCCCCCCCCCTTCCCCCCTTTAGAGGTCAAAACTGGCTATATAATGTAATGTAGCAGAGACAGCAGAATTGTGATTAACCCCCCTGTGCTACTATAATTAATGCCAGGTCTCACTAATTAAACACTCCCAGCCTCAAGCTCTCAGGGTGTTCCTGAACTGCAGGTAAAACTACAAAGGAAATCAGCCATGCCTCACAGTGTGAGGTCAGGCCCAATGAGCTAATACTATGTTTAAAGCATGCAACATAAACGTCTTAAGCCTCATCTCAACGTATGAGGAATAAGAGTTACAGTCCATGTGTGCAGGAATATCCCTTATTACGCTATTATGTTATTATTCAGAGAACAGGGTTCTGTTTAAACAGTTTTTACCCGCAAGCCATCAGGCTACTAAACAAAATGAACAGTTAAAAACTCCCACACTCCTGCTTTTTACTAAGTCACTTTACACTAAGTCACTTGGTGATCATCAATGATGGTGCTTGGGAAGAGGGAAAATCTCCCTCGGTCTTGGGCACCATGCCAAGATCTCACCTCGTGGATGCATCAGGTGATCTTGGTGAAGGTAAATGATATATATATAGCGGCACGGTGGCTTAGTGGTTAGCACATTC
This sequence comes from Corydoras sp. C115, assembly GCA_019802505.1. NCBI lineage: Eukaryota > Metazoa > Chordata > Actinopteri > Siluriformes > Callichthyidae > Corydoras > Corydoras sp. C115. The sequence goes on along the minus strand of JAFMOC010000074.1, from coordinate 1,991,900 downwards.
GCCTCTCAGCGCTAGGGATTCCCGGTTCGAATCCCCATCTGGGTGGAGTTTCCATGTTCTCACCGTGTCCGCGTGGGTTTCCTCCGGGTTCTCCGGTTTCCTCCCACAGTTCAAAAACATGTATCAAGTCAATTGAATTCTCAAAATTGCCCCATATAGAGTGTGTCTGTGTGAGTGAGTGTGTGCCCAGCGATGGACTGGCGCCCTGTCCTGGGTGTATCTGCCCAGCGCCCGAGACGTTCTCCCCTGGATGGGGATGGGGAACCCCACCGCGACCCTAGTAGAGGATAAAGCGGGAGATAATGAATGAATGAATATATATATATACATTTTTTTTTTGGCGCATACATATGTAAATATTGGTAAATATTGTGTATTTCATTTTATCTTCTATGTAGAGTTTATATCCTGATGCCTCACCTTAAGAATTTCTATGTGCACATGTCCCAACATGGAGCATAAATGACAAACAAACTTGAAACTTGTTTCCCAGATACATCCAGATTTAGGTCTTTATCAGTTTATAATGAGAAGCTCAATTACAGTACCAGTTAAAAATATGGACACACCCCCTTCTTGCTCCATTGTCTATTTCCTCCACTCACCATAAGGATGGACTTTGTAGTTTTACAATTACAGACTGTAGTCTATCTGTGTTCTTTGTTTTTATTAGTCTCCTGTTGGTTCTCTGTTCTCTATTGGTCACGACCATCACAGAACAGGTATCATTTGGGTGGTGGATTGTTTATTGTCAGTTCTGCAGTGACACTGATGTGGTGAGGGGGGTTTTAGTGCAGCAGTGCTGCTGTAGTTTTATTTAAACACCTCAGTGAAACTGCTGGGATAGGAATAATACACCAACCAAATAACCCCTGCACTGTGGTGGTACTATTGGGGTCCTGACCATTAGAACAGAGTAAAGGGAACATACTGTACGTAATATGTACTGTAGTCCACAAACAGATGGACTACAGTCTGGAACTACAAAGTCCATCTTTACAGTAAGTGGAACTGAGAACCTGGACAATAAGTGGAACAAAAAGGGGGCGTGTCCAAACCTTTGACCGGTACTGTATGCACTAATATATAGCTAGTATATAGCGTGTTTAATATGTATGCTAATATGTAAAACCCACAACATTTATAACAACATATATAATTTTAAATAAGCAATAGCAGTTCTATCTTTAAAAAGAGAGGAGTAAAAAAAATCCCCTTTCTAAAATTGAAATGCCAAAATATAAGAACAGCAGAAAGAACAGCAAAGAAAGCAATGGTTTATCTTAAGAGCAAGCCAATCAGATAAAGGCGAAGAAGTAAAGCCAATCTGGAGAGGACTGCAGAGGAACATATATTTTTTTCCCGAAATGCATCACTCTAAAAGAGGAACAGTGGGACGCAGATGATTCTCCATCTGTTATCAGTGCAGCGTCAGTGAAAAAAATCGGGATGAACATACAGGAGGAGAGAAGAGACAAGGACAGATTCAGGTACAGAGAAAAGGCATGAAGAGAGAAAGACAAAAAAGATAAAGAGAACTAAATTGGATTGGACTAGATTAGACAGTTATAAATGAAAATGCATTTGTACAAGCCTGTATGTGACATGGCAGCTTGATTGATTTACAGGTTGCGGGAATTTTGGAACTAATTCCAAACTATGATACACTGTCTGGCCAAAATCTAAGGTCACCACCATCTGGATGGTCTGGGTTCAGCAACATTATGAGCCCAAAGAAAGGGGTCAGCTGACCTGAATATACTGAACCACCAGGTTATACCATCAATGGCTCCCCCCAGTGATAGATCGGTCATTACCAGAGAAACAGAATTAAACATGGACAGCATGTTGTCTGAATCTCAACAGAAATTTCAGATTACACCTCATAACACACATACACCATACACCAACCACCTTCCGGATATTGTATTGATCCGCCTTCTGCTACCAAAACAGCCCAGAACCAACAGGGGACAAACAAAACCAAGAAAACAGATGGACTGCAGTTTGTAATTTAAACTACAAAGTTCAGCTATAAGGTAAGTGGAGGAGATAAACAACGGAGCAAGAAGGGGGTTGTTGTGTCCAAACGTTTGACGGGTACTGTACATATAGTCTTCTCACAATATATAACCCAAACCTAATAATTACATCAAACACGATCAAAACACGAAAAAATAATGGTGATTCTAGTAGCAAACAGGCTTCATCCTTTTTAACACCTACTGAAATATTTGTTATGCGTTTCTTACTAATGACTAACTGCCCCTGTGGGAGTTGAAGAGAGTAGAGGAGGGGAGAACACTCGCGTTTATAACATGAAGTACACACATTAAAGGCGTGAATGAATATTAATGATGTTCCAACACTTACTGTGAAGAAATAATAAACGGTGCATACTGCTGTGTAGACTCCGAAATATTCAGTTGAGTGTTTGAGCGCATCCCAGTGTTTAGTGGATATTCAGTGTGTATTCATTGATTTATTATTTCGATTATTGGCGTCTAAATCAACTCATTAGCCAGCTGTCAGCATGCGCCAGAAAAGGGACCTATTTTTAATAAGGTTTCTTATGTCAGTTGATTCGATTTTTTTCCCAATCAGTATTGTTTTATTACCCGCAGACGTGCAGCGCTGGCTGCTCTGTACCCAATATGAATCTAATTCTTGTGCAATTTGTATAAAATGTCATGGACGTGGTGGCTCAGTGGTTCGAGGGTGGGATCATCAATCTGACATTCAAATGTACTAAAGTAATAAATATGGGCACTGAGCAAAGCTCTTAACCCTCATTGCTCCAGGCTGTATAACTGACCCTGTACTCTGACCCTACCATTAAAATGGGACACTTATATGTCACTTTGGGTAAAAATTTCTGCAAACAAAGCCAATGTTATGTTTTACGTTGATCATAGGGAGTGGTAGCTCAGTGTTTTGGGTGCTGGGCTATCCCAGCAGTGTGACTGAGGTGTGACATTGTCAGGTGCAGAACTGACAATAATCAATCCACCACCCAAATTATACCGGTTCTGTGATAATCCTGACCAATAGAGAACAGAGAACCAACAGGGGACTAACAAAAAAGACAGGAAAACAGATGGACCACAGTCTGTAATTGTAAAGTCCATCTATATGGCAAGTAGAGGAAATAGACAACGGAGCAAGAAGGGGGCGTGTCCAAACCTTTGACTGGTACTTATGTAAACATTTTTAGTGCTGACATCATTTTGATTGCTGTTAATCTGGACAGCCAGAACTGAGTAATGAGTAAAGGCAAGCGGGTCTTGAGAGAATCCTAAGCGGAAGCCATGGGGCTGAGCTGCAGCTGGTTGCAATAAGCGAGCAAACATAATTATATGAGCTGGTTTGAGAGGGCCGCTCACTGTGGCAGGGAGGATGATACATGCAGGGGCTCAGACTCTCTAGAAACTGCCTCCATTGTAGTGTGTCTTAGTCCAAACATGATGAAGCACATGATGTTTCATGAACAATATCAGATCTGATAAGAGTCTAAAAGGAAGTTTCTTTTAGAGTCTACACCGCCCGGTTTACAGTAAACTTACAGGTGTTAACCTGTCGACCCATCATTACATGAATTAAGGTAAATCCAGCGACGAATTCGAGGAAATACACATTAGGATCCCACGAAATACAATGCATCCTCCATCCCTGAGGAATCTATCTATCTGCTCTGAACTATTAAATACAAACAAATGCATCACGATGCCATAAAGCAACCTGGCAGTCGTATAATAGCACTCCCACGCGTTCAATGCAGATCCTCTCTCGCGCTATGCTTCGTACGCTCACGCAAAAACCATGGCAGTCACTGAACAACCTACACAGTGACTGGATATAAAGGCCTGAGTACTGAATGCACCGATTTAACAGAAAAGTTGGATTGCCGAAACAGCATCCATATATCCTCCCACACTTTCACATATGGAGGACAAAACTGTATAAACGGAAATCAAAACATTATTTAAACCGGCAACTTATCCCCTGTTTGCTTCAATCGGGTCTCATATTCTGTGAATCCTTCAGGATAAAGGCTTCTGCAAAAGACTGTAAAAGTAAATGCCATTTGCATTAGTTAAAATAATTCGTTAAAGCACTTTGTCTCAAATTCATCCACTTGTCCTGCTGAGACGGTCCAGTTGCAGCAGGTTAATCGAATGTCCAATTTAAGATCTCCACAAAACAACTACTCAATAAAACAGTTAGTCAATAAGAGAGTCACTTACTGTCTCCGTAAAGTGGAAGCGTTATTAGGTCCATTGCTGTCGTTCCTCTCAAGCCTCCCTCTTTCCTTCTCCACAGGCGTGGAACCACAGGAAAGTCCTCGACTCAGCTTTGTGTGGGTCCGACGTGCAGGCCCGGGGACCGTGGACGATGGTACGGTACCGCTGCTGTTATGCTGGACACTGCTAGCATTGTGGTTCGTCAACGATGAAGGCCCACTAGACTTAGAGTTCTGTTCGTGACTGTGGTTGTGAACCACGGCAGGTGCCATCACCGGGGTCCCTGTCCAACTTTAGGTCCTTGTTCTCCTGGTTGACTCGATTGAGCTGAGTCTCGAGCTCCTCGATGCGTCGTCGTTGCGTCTCCAAAAGCTTGGCCTGGTTCTCAATGATGTTGTTGAGCTCCAAGAGGTACTCCACAGCCCTGCTTGGGCTGTCTGGGTTCGACTCCATCGCCGAGGCAGCGAAGGGAAAGCGAACCCTTATACTTAGTCCACCCCCCACATGATTAACTCAGTGGGGGGAGGTAAATAAAAGGTTTGTGAAAGGAAAAGCAAGCGTTCCTCGTTGTAGCCCCAGGAGTTTTGAATGGATGAATCGACCCTAGCACTCAGCGCACCATCCTTTGGTTCCTTTGGTTCCTTTGGTTCAGAGTCAGTTCTGCGTTCCTAGGGCATGCTGATCATGATCATGCTCTAGAGTTTAGTGTTGGCTTTTCATTCCATGGAGTTTCCAAACAACAACAAGAAAACAGGCAGGACATTTTTCAAATTAAAACAAATTAAGAGTGTTTTTGTCCAGTGGAGAGGCATGATTTACATTTAGCACAGAGATGTTTTAAAATACAGCAAAGGCACAAAAAATAAAAGGTCATTAAATTCTGGTTCAGCAAAAATTAAGGTAAGATTTAGTCCACCATTTTGAGGTCTCAACAGAACTCATAACAACATACCTCAAGAACATGACGTAACAATTGTGATGATATGTTGTAACTGGTTTTAATAATAATAATAATAATAATAATAATAATAATAATAATAATAATAATAAACCTTTTCTTGGTCACTTTAGGACTCGGGACTCTCGAAGTCGTTGACAGAAGAAACTCAAAAATGTTCCCCCACAGTGAAGAGCTGCGTAAATACCAACAAGTTCTGCGCCATAGAACGCAGTGCACACATAGTACACCACATGTGGAGTGGCATCGTAAAGACGTGTTTTAAACTCGTTTTAAACCTATAATCCGAACATGAGGCGTGAATTTGTTTCTGTCTTTTTTCTCATATTCGTTCGTTTTCGCCCCGGAGCCGCAGTTTGGCACGCGGCTCCTCGCTCTCCAGCGGCGCGCGCTTCCCGCCGCCGGCTCTCAGGTCGCGCGGCGTTGCCCCCCGTCGCCTTCCCGCGCCATTAAATCTCGGAATGCGTTCACTGTGTTAAAATAAACTAATAAACAAAATTAAACAGGCGACGGAACTGGGCTAAAGTTGCGTTCCGCGCTCCGCGCTCCGCGTCCGTACCTTTCTTTTTTCCAGTTCAGCCTTTTCGGCTCCTCTCCAGTTAACTCACGCCGGGATTCGAGCCGCGGCGGACGGTCCAAAGCCGCCGGGATTCGAACCGCGTCGGGAGGTTGAGCTCGGGCTCCTCTCGCTGCAGAGACAAGATGCTGAAAGGAGAAAAAAAAAGAAAGCGACGCGTTGGTTTCCTCAGCGTCACGATTCCTCTGGATAGCGTTCTTCACAGGTAGCAGAGTGAAGATGCTCTGTCCACTGAGTTACTGTCTGAACATTTCAAACAAAACGTTAGAAAAACATCATTAATCCACATTCAACTGTCCGACTCATATGAAGCAAAACAACAAGGAGTTTATCTGTGAAAACCTAGAACAAATTCATCCTGAATTCCTACATATGTATCTGCACTGTCCAACTGACTTGCCAAAATGCACAAGTAAAAACATTCTCTCTCTCTCTCTCTCTCTCTCTGCCTCTCTCTCTCATTCAGTCCTCATAACTTTCTATCAACTATTATTCATTCATTCATTCATTCATTATCTCCCGCTTTATCCTCTATTAGGGTCGCGGTGGGGTTCCCCATGCCCATCCAGGGGAGAACATCTCGGGCGCTGGGCAGATAGACCCAGGACAGGGCGCCAATCCATCGCTGGGCACACACTCACTCACACAGACACACTCTATATGGGGCAATTTTTGATCATTCAATTGACTTGTTCCATGTTTTTGGACTGTGGGAGGAAACCGGAGAACCCGGAGGAAACCCACGCGGACACGGGGAGAACATGGAAACTCCACCCAGATGGGGATTCGAACCGGGAATCCCTAGCGCTGAGAGGCGAACGTGCTGACCACTAAGCCACCGTGCCGCCATCAACTAATATGTTATGCTAATATGCTAATATGTATATAATGTCCAACTAATATAAAAGAACAACAAAGAGTGTATCTGTGAAAACGTAGAACAAATTCATCCTGAATTCCTACATACTTATGTATCTGCACTGTCCAACTGACTTGCACCAGAATTCACAAGTAAAAACATTCTCTTTCTCTCTCTCTCTCTCTCTCTGCCTCTCTCATTCAGTCCCCATAAATTTCTATCAGGTGGAGATCTATCCAGTCACCTGTCCGACTAATATTAAGAAACATCAAAGAGTGTATCTGTGAAAACGTAGAACAAATTCATCCCGAATTCCTACATATGTATCTGCACTGTCCAACTGACTTGCACCAAAATGCACAAGTAAAAACATTCTCTCTCTCTCTCTCTCTGCCTCTCTCCTCTCTTTCTCTCATTCAGTCCTCTTAAATTTCTATCAGGTGAAGACCTATCCAGTCACCTGTCCGACTAATATTAAGAAACATCAAAGAGTGTATCTGTGAAAACGTAGAACAAATTCATCCTGAATTCCTACATATGCATCTGCACTGTCCAACTGACTTGCCAAAATGCACAAGTAAAAACATTCTCTTCTCTCTCTCTCTCTCTCTCTGCCTCTCTCCTCTCTTTCTCTCATTCAGTCCTCTTAACTTTCTATCAGGTGGAGATCTATCCAGTCACCTGTCCGACTAATATAAAGGAACAACAAAGAGTGTATCTGTGAAAACGTAGAACAAATTCATCCTGAATTCCTACATATGTATCTGCACTGTCCAACTGACTTGCACCAAAATGCACAAATAAAAACATTCTCTCTCTCTCTCCTCTCTCTCTCTCATTCAGTCCTCATAAATTTCTATCAGGTGGAGATCTATCCAGTCACCTGTCCGAATAATATAAAAGAACAACAAATAGTGTATCTGTGAAAATGTAGAACAAATTCATCCTGAATTCCTACATATGTATCTGCACTGTCCAACTGACTTACCAAAATGCACAAATAAAAACATTCTCTCTCTCTCTCTCTCACTCTCTCATTCAGTCCTCTTAACTTTCTATCAGGTGGAGATCTATCCAGTCACCTGTCCGAATAATATAAAAGAACAACAAATAGTGTATCTGTGAAAATGTAGAACAAATTCATCCTGAATTCCTACATATGTATCTGCACTGTCCAACTGACTTACCAAAATGCACAAATAAAAACATTCTCTCTCTCTCTCTCTCACTCTCTCATTCAGTCCTCTTAACTTTCTATCAGGTGGAGATCTATCCAGTCACCTGTCCGAATAATATAAAAGAACAACAAATAGTGTATCTGTGAAAATGTAGAACAAATACATCCTGAATTCCTACATACTTATATATCTGCACTGTCCAACTGATCTATCCAGCCACCTGTCCGACTAATATAAAGGTTTCCATGTTCTCCCCGTGGGTTTCCTTTCTCCAAATTGCCCCATATAGAGTGTGTTTGTGTGAGTGTGTGAGTGTGAGTGTGTGCCCAGCGATAGATTGGTGCCCTGTCCTGGGTGTGTCTGCCCAGCGCCTGAAACGTTCTCCCCTGGATGGGCTTGTGGAACCCCCCCCTGACCCTAATATAGGATAAAGCAGAAGATAATGGATGGATGGAATGATGAAATATATCCTGAATTCCAACATATGGATCTGCACTGTCCAACTGACTTTCCAAAATGCACAAGTAAAAAAAAAACATTCTCTCTCTCTCTCTCTCTCTGCCTCTCTTTCGCTCTCTCATTCAGTCCTCATAACTTTCTATCAGGTGGAGACCTATCCAGCCACCTGTCCGACTAATATAAAAGAACAACAAAGAGTGTATCTGTGAAAATGTAGAACAAATACATCCTGATCACCTATCAGCGCTAGGATTCCCGGTTCGAATCCCCATCTGGGCGGAGTTTCCATGTTCTCCCTGTGTCTGTGTGGGTTTCCTCCGGGTTCTCCGGTTTCCTCCCACAGTCCAAAAACATTGATCAAGTCAATTGAGTTCTGCAAAGTTCCCCATATAGAGTGTGAGTGATTGTGTGTCTGTGTGTGTGTGCCCAGCGATAGATTGGCGCCCTTGTCCTGGGTGTATCTGCCCAGCGCCAGAAACGTTCTCCCCTGGATGGGCTTGTGGAACCCCCCCCCCGACCCTAATATAGGACAAAGCGGAAGATAATGGATGGATGGAATGGATGAAATACATCCTGAATTCCTACATATGTATCTGCACTGTCCAACTGACTTACCAAAGTAAAAAACATTCTCTTTCTCTCCTGTGCTCTCTCTCTGCCTCTCTCCTCTCTCTCGCTCTCTCATTCAGTTCCCATAACTTTCTTTTTTTATGGTGGAGATCTATCCAGCCACCTGTCCTCACTGTACATGTCTGAAGCATTCGCATGTGAACAAAAATCCTTCTTGTGCGAGTGCAAATACTGTTAAATTCCCAAAAACACTTTCGCACTCTCCTGTAATGCTACCTGAGTTCTGAGAAACACCTGCGTTGGCAAAAAAGCACAAAAAGCAAACCATGTAGTGCTATCATGTTAACAAAGCCTTTCTGTTTGGTGAGAGCAAAACTCTTTTCTCGCATGCAGCTTTTGAAGTTTTTTCAGACTTTGTACATGCAAGAGCAGTAAGCTTGGATTATCTCAATGCACTTATTGTAGTGACAAAAATGTGTGTCAAAAACTATGATTTACATTTGGTCATTCTATCCAAAGCGACTTACAAGGTGAGCACAGGGTTAATCACAACATCCCTGGAGCAATGAGGGTTAAGGGTCTTGCTCAAGGACCCACACTGGTAACTTAAGTGGACCTGGGATTTGAACCCCCAACCTTCAGATTGATAGCCCAACACCCTAACCACTGAGCTACCGCGCCCCTCTATGCAAATGCAAAGGCAAAATCTTTGATGCAGATTTTTAACAATAATTCGACTGATTTGTGCTCTTCTGTAGTGCGAAGCAAGCATTTTGAAATACATATGCAAAAGCTAAAATCATTCTTGAGAGAGCTATTAACTTGCCTAATACTCTTGCATGAAAAGCTTTTTTTGCAAGTGCCCTTAACATCAAGCACATACAAATTTTCATTAGGAAGAAAGTATTTCTGGCGTGCCAGAACTTTTGCACACACACAATTTTTGATAGTGTTTTGATGCTTTGCACATGCGAGAGCATTCAGCACACGCAGTTAGTTCCATGCACTCGCTTAAGAGGGTGTTTCTGAGAAACGGGGTACCACAAATCACTGACAAGATTGCATGCAAGCAAAGCCATTGTTGTCGGTTATTTTTGACACTGATTTTCCTGATTGCGATCACTTGCTTGCTAAATACGTGCGCATGTGCAAAGCCTTTCTCACTCAAATCACTGTCAAACATCATGAGCCAGCAGAAACCTTCTCGCTCCCTGCTGCAAAAAACATTTTCAATTGAGCACAAAGAGCTAATCACAGGTTAAATACTCTCAAATTAAAAAGGCCTTTCTCGTGGGGGCATTGGGTGTCACTCAAGGGCACATCTTTCATAAGAGCGAACAATGCAAACTTCCTCACATGCGACTGTTTTTTGACAGTAATTTAAGGTTTTGCATCCACACGGGTGTTTCTGAGAACTCAGGAAGCACGACACAGTCTTTAACAGTGATTTGATGCCATGTTATTCTATTAGTCAGAATCGAATTCATTGACACACAATCATTGAAACCTAAGAAAAAGGTAAATTATTTCAATTAAAAATTGGGTCATTTATTGGACGCTTTTATCCAAAGCGACTTACAAGGTGAGCACAGGGTTAATCACAACATCCCTGGAGCAATGAGGGTTAAGGGTCTTGCTCAAGGACCCACACTGGTCCAGTGGACCTGGGATTTGAACCCCCAACCTTCAGATTGATAGCCCAACACCCTGACCACTGAGCTAACCCACCCCATTTGTTTTAGTGATTTTAATTAAAATAATTCAAACTGTACATACGGTACCAAATTTTTGGACACGCTCCCTACTTGCTCTATAATCCATGTCCTCTTCTTACCATAGAGATGGACTTTGTAGTTTTACAATTACAGACTGTAGTCCGTTTCTTTTGTTTTTGTTAGTCCCTGTCGGTCCTCTGTTCTTTATTGGTCAGAACCAGCACAAAACAGGTATTATTTGGGTGGTGGATTGTTTATTGTCAGTTCTGCAGTAACACTGATGCTGAATACCTGCTTTGTGGTGGTACTACTGGGGTCCTGACTATTAGAACAGAGTAAAGGGGACGTACACAGCAAGTACTGTAGGCCACAAACAGATGGACTACAGTCTGGAAATGTAGAACTGAGGACATGGACAATAAGTGGAACAAAAACGGGGCATATCCAAAATCCCGTTTTTACTCTTACTGTACTGTATATGTTAATAAGGAAGCCCTAAAACAATTTTAGATGCCATTTTAAAACACAAGGGCAGCTAAGGTTTATTAAACTGGTATCATCACGACGAAACCGAAAAACTTTGTTGACATGCCGACTGTGTATCAGGACTATGATCCCTTGCAGTACTTTGCTGCCATCTACTGTTCAGATTTGTAAATACAACCATAGCCTTATCATCAATATAAGCTGTAACATTCTGTATAGTGAATGTTAACGCTCTCTACATTTTTTTACTGTTTGATGTGAGCTACCTAAATAAAATAAAACACAATGTAATTGTTTACTAGGTCAACATGATATTTAGTACACAAGTCTTCACCCTCTGTTTTTTGTTTTTTTTTTTTTTTTACCATGTTGGTAGTCTATGAGGAGAGACTTGCTCCATTACTGCACTGTCATTTTCTAAACCTGGTGAGGAACAGAGAAACAGCCCGGACTGGTCACCAATCCTATTGCAGGACACACACACACACACACACACACACACACACACACACACACAAAATGAAGCGATTTTAATATCACCAAAAAAACTGGAGATCTTGGAGGACAAGTCAGACATGTGGAGAACATACAACCTTGATGGACTTGAACATGTCTGCCGTATCCAGGAATCAAACTGTGAGGAGAGAGAACCCATCAGCTTGAACACACACAAAAATAACTGTGTTTTGTACAATAAACCAATCATCGTGTCACTTTTCATTCGCTGTGCAGTGACAGGTGAGGGTCCGGCTGACGGATTGCCATTTCAACTGACCAACTTCGCGTAGTTGACGTCTTCAGTGTTTACAGTTAGGAATAAATCAGAGCTGGTTTGTCCAATACAAAAGAAGACATCAACTTAATGCTGATTACCAGGAGCTACATGAATATTTATTATCATTTCTTTAAATATACTTTGAATATATTTGAATACAGTTTGCATTTTGGTTATAGAACAAAATCATAAAATAAATATATTATCCATTGGTTCCATGTGAATAATAAACTGTACAGTGGTTTCAATATTCATTTAAATATATTTATATATGTATAAATATTTACAGTGCTAACATGGCCATAGACACTTTTACCTGTATATATATATATATATATATATATATATATATATATATATATATATATATATATATATATATATATATATACTGCGAATGGAAGAAAGTCTGGCTCATTTCCTTCATGTCAGGTTCAATGGATTCATTCTTGCAGATGAATATATATACTGTATTCTGCGGACAATTCATACTGAAGACCCAGACCTGCTGGGTAGATACGGATTATACAGCTATATGAACAGTTTCAGAACATGGCATTGTAACTAGGACTAGTATACGTTTGGCATCTGGCACTCTAATAGTTTCGAGTACAAAATATCAATAACAGTGGTACAACCCTGGACCTCCGGAGACGAAACGATTTCTACACCAGTCACAGCAGGTTCTCCTGAGGTATAGGGCTCCACACCGAGTGAATCATCTGCTCTGGTTTAGAACCGGAGAGCAGCAGGATCCAGTCATGATTTGTTCGATGGTTAAATCAAGGCAAAGAAAGGTCCCACATCAGTGTCCTAGCGTCCAGTTGTCTTGGTGTCTTGTGCTGGAGAGCATCTTAAGCAGGAGTGAAGCCATTTCATATTGCAAACAGTCGGGATTCCAGCTTCAGTATGATGCTGTCTTTGGTTGTTGAACAGAAGGTCAGAGTCCTAAAATTAGTCCATGTCCATGAGGTGCATATCGAGAGAAGAATGTCAGATGCGTCAGGCGATTCGACGGAAGGACACGGAGAGAGAGGTCTTGGATGAATCATGCTGAAGCACAGTGGTCACTCACAGTTGATTCTTTATGATATTTTAAGGGACATTTCGTCACCCCTTAAACACCCCTTTCGCACTGCATAGGTTTATTAATTTAACACTGAACGTTGGACGATAAGACTCTTATAGGCAATATAAAAGAACAGTAACAGTAATGCCACTGGCAATAAATGGCTTATATTGTCAAGCATTTGTGTTCTAGCATGTTCTATAATGGAGGTGACAAAGACATAATGAAGCTAAAAGGTTGTCATCTGACAGAATCGTGTTTCCATTTACGATAATGGATTTAGAGTAAATACAACAGTCATTTAAAGGATTTGTTTGTCATCACGCACACTGTACTGTGCACTGTACAGAAACTCTCATGTCTCACACGTCAGAACAACATACTATCCAGGAACTGATCTTTTCATATATATTGCTATACAGGAAGCTACTACAGCAAACGTTTTGTACCTTTGGAATGAAAAAGGGTCTTGCAAAGTGTATACTATTCGTTCACGCTAATCTAATGACGTTATTGCTTTTTGCTCGTCGCAGGTCGAGACAAAACTCAACCCATTTCACCTTTAAAACTTCAGGAAAAAAAAAAAAAAACCTGAGCAGCTCAGAAATTATGAGTTTGTTTGAGTGGACATTGATGCTGCAGTCATATAGACACAGTGTTCTTTAAACTGTTCTCAAGCCCTTAATGTAGTAACGGAAGCTGGATGGTAAACTCAAAAAAGAGACACATGTGAGACTGAGCTCTTCATCTCAGTGGGTGTGGTAGCTCCATGGTTACGGTGTTGAGCTATGAGCTGTGGGTTCAAACCCCAGGTCCTCTGAGGTTGCTAATATGGCCCGTAACCTTCATTGCTTCAGGGGGGCTGTATGGTCAACCCTGCGTTCTGACCCCAACCCAGATGGCATACTTATAAATCACTTTGGATTAAAGCATCTGCTAAATGACCTCATGTAATGATATAAGATATATTATAAAACGGGTAGTACCCGTCCTTAAGACATTTGTCCAGCCATGACATTATTGACCATAATGCACACCTCTGGTGACCATGTCACATTCGTATCAATGTGTGATATACAATACATCATTCAAATTTAAACTATAGATTAATATGAACAGTGAGTCGATGCCTGATGAGCATTAAACCGGTTAAAGCGGTTTTCTTTTTATAAACTGTGTTCTATAATTTGGCCACTAGATGGCAGTTTTTGATTGTTAGAGAAACTAGTATGCTGTTACTCAGTGACCAATGTTCACTAGATTACCAGACGAAAACTGGACTAGATTACATTGTGGAAGACCAATTTTTTAAACTCATTTATGAATCAGCACTAGGGATTCCCGGTTCGAATCCCCATCTGGGTGGAGTCTCCATGTTCTCCCCGTGTCCGCGTGGGTTTCCTCCGGGTTCTCCGATTCCCTCCCACAGTCCAAAAACATGGATCAAGTCAATTGAGTTCTCCAAATTGCCCAATATAGAGTGTGTCTGTGTGAGTGAGTGTGTGTCCAGCGATAGATTGGCGCCCTGTCCTGGGTGTATCTGCCCAGCGCCCGAAACGTTCTCCCCTGGATGGGCATGGGGAACCCCCCCACGACCCTAATAGAGTATAAAGCAGAATATAATGAATGAATGAATGAATGAACCTTGATTTGTTTTATTTTTGTGTGTTTGTAAGAATATTTTAGAAAAGCAATAAGGCACTCAAGGTTGTGTATTACTGTGAACAAATCACAGAAAGAAGTGTAACTGTACTCTGCTTCGCATTGTGCCTAACAGCACCTATTTCCCGTGATTTATTCACAATAATGCATCGCTCTCATACCTTATTGCTTTATTAAGAATGCTTTTATCCAAAGTGATCTACAAGTGAGGGAACACCACAAGTCAGTTTTTATACTGACTGACAAAGAACCAGTTACACTGTGGTATTATCAAACCTGACCATTTGCTAATCTGGTTTTTACACCTAGATTTTTTTTGTATTTTTACATCCATCCATTATCTTCCGCTTTATCCTCTATTAGGGTCGCGGTGGGGTTCCCCATGCCCATCCAGGATAGAACGTCTTGGGCGCTGGGCAGATAGACCCAGGACAGGTGCCAAGTGCCAATCTATCACTGGGCACACACTCAAACACACTCTATATGGGGCAATTTGGAGAACTCAATTGACTTGATCCTTGTTTTTGGACCGTGGGAGGAAACCGGAGAACCCGGAGGAAACCCACGCGGACACGGGGAGAACATGGAAACTCCACCCAGATGGGGATTCGAACCGGGAATCCCTAGCGCTGAGAGGAGAACATGCTAACCACTAAACCACCGTGCCGCCCTTTTTGTATTTTTAATTAACATTTTTTTATAGCAAGTGCTATACAGGGCCCTATGTATTGCAAAGGTCATGAAAGATGTGCTTATGTACAGCAAGCAATCTCAGAGATTTCAGAACGCCTGGTTTGAGCCCTACAGTCTAATCACTGCCGTGTTAATGTTCTCTATACGTTGTTTTAATGTTAATGTTCTGTATACGTTGTTTTGGTCAGTACTGATCTGATGTGTCCACTCACAGAAGGACGTCAGTATTTCTCACATGTGCATGATTTCTATCAGCATCAAACCCATTAATTCCACAATGTATCCTGAGGGGGAGGCACCGTGGCTTAGTGGTTAGCATGTTCTCCTCTCAGCACTAGGGATTCCCGGTTCGAATCCCCATCTGGGTGGAGTTTCCATGTTCTCCCCGTGTCTGCGTGGGTTTCCTCCGGGTTCTCCGGTTTTCTCCCACAGTCCAAAACCATGGATCAAGTCAATTGAGTTCTCCAAATTGCCCCATATAGAGTGTGTCTGTGTGAGTGAGTGTGTGCCCAGCGATGGATTGGCGCCTTGTCCTGGGTGTATCTGCCCAGCGCCCGAAACGTTCTCCCCTGGATGGGCATGGGGAACCCCCCCCCGCAACCCCAATAGAGGATAAAGCGGAAGATAATGGATGGATGGGTTACAGGGTGGCAGTGCGGCACGGTGGCTTAGTGATTAGCATGTTCTCCTCTCAGCGCTAGGGATTCCCAGTTCAAATCCCCATCTGGGAGTTTCCATGTTCTCCCCGTGTCCGCGTGGGTTTCCTCCGGGTTCTCCGGTTTCCTCCCACAGTCCAAAAAACATGGATCAAGTCAATTGTGTTCTCCAGATTGCCCCATAGAGTGTGTCTGTGTGAGTGAGGGTGTGCCCAGCGATAGATTGGCACCCTGTCCTGGGTGTATCTGCCCAGCGCCCGAAACGTTCTCCCCTGGATGGGCATGGAGAACCCCCCCACGACCCTAATAGAGGATAAAGCGGAAGATAATGGATGGATGGATGTATCCTGATGGCGCATTTCAAAAAATAAGCCAAACACATGTAGGGAAAAAGAAATTCTCGTGAGTATTGAGTCATGAACTGAAATCAGGTGACAGAATTCTTCCTGGTGGCGCCCTCCCGTCCTCTCCCTGTTGGTTTGTTCTCCTTAACGTCCCTGACTTTATGCACACTGCCTTGTGTCGGGGGGGACAATATTCTGGTGGTCGAGACCCTTGAATTGTTTCTTTCACCGCAGTATTTGGAAAACCCAGAAACACTGGCACCTGAAATGCCGACGTCCGCTCCACCCACCTCCCGTTTTAATTCAGAGTCTATGGGCATGAGAAAAGAAAAAGGAGACAGCCACGTCAGGGTTCCGTCTTGAGAACCCAACTCGTTCTCACACCCCCACTGGTTTGTTATTACTTGCTCAGTATTGCTGTCTGACTTACCCTTCGCTTCTTGTCTTTCGTCCTCCCCCTCTGTCGTCCTGTCTATCTCCTGTTGTCTGGCCCTTACTGCTTTATAACGTCCTTCCTCCTCTTTGTGGTTTGCTCGTAGACCCTTTCTGTCCTCCTCTTTTCTCCACTGTCTCTCCTTTTTGTTGTGCCTCCACTTCTCCTCCTCCTCCCATTTTTTACTCAACTCCTGTAACATCTCCTTGGTCTTCATTATATCTTTATCTTTTCTCTCCCACCTCCCATGTCGCTTCTCCTCCTGTCCATCAGCATCTATAACACTCTTATTATTCATTTGTCCCACTCTCTCCTCACTTTTACTCCTTTTTTTCTCCCCTCTCTGTTTTTTCTGCCTGCTTCTGTCTCTGGCTGCCGGTTCATGGCTGTCATCTTCATTCCTGTGTCCCCTGTGCCTGTTTCTGGGTAAACTCTGGAATTCCTGGCTTCTCCTCCTTTGAACTGTTGAACTCAGAGCTGTGGCTTGTCTTCGGTCATCGCCGTCCTCCCATCCCTGATGTTCTGCCCTCGCGTCCTGGTCGGGGGTTCTGCCTGCTCTTGGAGGGCTGGATGAGGTATCTGTATGGAGGTGCTGGTGATTCACTGCAGCCAGATGCGGCTGCAGGGCTGAGGGCAGGGAGGAGACGGTTGTTCTTTGATCATGGTCTGAAGAAATGGAGACAAAGGGGTACGAACTCAAAAATTTTCCACGGTGAGTAAATATATTAAATATAATTAAATATAATATTATTAAATATTAAATATATTAAATTAAATATATATTTAATATATTAAATTAAATATATATTAAATATATTAAATATATTATTCCACGTTTCTCATATATTAATTTAAATTCTTGTTCTAGGAGTAAACGTTCATTGCGTCCACTGCTAAATGTGTCAAAGCTCAGACCACCAGAGCATCAGATGTTGATGTCTGGGACATTGTAACGTCTTGAGTGGCGCTTCCTCGGTTCACTAGTTCGGCTCGGTGCAGTCCTGTTCAACTTTGCTGGCTGTGGTCGCTGCTGTTTCCTCCCCATTGGTTCCGAGCACATGCAGCGAGCCCCCCACATCGCTATCTGTCCGTCTGTCGAACTCGTCACAGCTTTATCAGCGACAGTTCCAACAGACAGTGCTCGACCTGACTGGCAAGGGTGGACAGGGGCTCCCCCTAGTGTGTCGACACAGCTGCTCAATGAGGTAGGGGTTACCTGCCATCCGCAGTATAACTGATATTCACGATGTGGATCGTTATGATTTGTCCCTTGTGCTTTTCTGTCTTGTGCAGATTCATTAATGTCCACATTCACTTACCATGCCCTCATTTTACATTTAACTACAAATGACCGTTTAAGTTATTGTTGAATACAGTATTTAAACCCTTATTTTAGCTTCAAAAATGTATTTGTTGAGATACTACCTATAGAGGATGTCCTGGATTTTTAATAATACAATAATTAACAAAACACATCTAGCATAAGACTGAGCACAAAGTGAACATTTTCTAAAACACACAGACAGGTGAAGAGACAGAAATCTGAGAAAGAGAAAACGGGAGAACTAACAGGAACGACTACCAACCGCGTGTTCTCGGTCCGCCCGATCACATAGAAGCAAGGTTCTCCCAGCTTGGAGTTGGTCATACAAAGAGAAAGACTGGAAAGTTCCACTGAGGGACAGAGCAGAAGCAGAGATAAAGAAAGGTGACGAGGAATTCAGTATCGAATTTAGAGAAGAAGGGAAGACAAGGTGTAAAATAGAAGAAAGTGAGAGGCCGGCGATTAGATGTTTTTACAACCCCCATTCCACAAAAGTCTGGGCACTGTGCTAAATGATAGCCATGACAGGGTGCCAATCCCTCACCGGGAACACACTCACACACACAGACTGAGAGGTGTGAGTCAGATAGGGGCAATGTAGAGCAACCAGTTTACTAGGGCTGTATTCATCTAAAGATTTTCATAGTCGAATCTGATTCGTCAGATTTTCCCTATAGTCGACTGATAGTCGATTTCACCACAAGATGGCGCTAAGGGCGTAGTCTTTAAAAATATATATATATTTTTTATATTTTACTTGTTTTTCTAACAAAAGAAAACCTTTTTTTTAGTTTTTCTTTTTTTTCTAGAAATTAGGATGATTTTATTTGACAAAAGGCTATATATATAACGAAAACAAAGACATTTCATGCAAAAACTAATGCTTAGCAGCAGCCATGGGCGCCCCCATGTGGTCAAAATGGTACATTCGACTATGAGGTTCATAGTCGACTACGGTTCTCCGAATCGAATCGTCGAATCAGCAAATATTGCAGCTCACCCCTACAGTTTACCTTAAATCCATGTTTCTGGACTGTGGGAGGAACCCGGAGAACCCTAAGAAAACCCTTGAGGATATGGAGAGAACATAAAAATTTGATCCAGATTCAAACCTGGGTCCCCAGATGGGGGATGTGTATGAGACTTGAAAATCATATTCTGTAACACAGTGTCCCAACTTTTAAGGAATTGGGGTTGTAAATTTAAAGTATTGTTGAATAATGAAATTTCAAGGGGCGGCACGGTGGCTTAGTGGTCAGCACGTTCTCCTCTCAGCACTAGGGATTCCCGGTTCGAATCCCCATCTGGGTGGAGTTTCCATGTTCTCCCCGTGTCCACGTGGGTTTCCTCCGGGTTCTCTGGTTTCCTCCCACAGTCCAAAAACATGGATCAAGTCAATTGAGTTCGCCATATCGCCCCATATAGAGCGTGTCTGTGTAAGTGAGTGTGTGCCCAGAGATGGATTGGCGCCCTGTCCTGGGTGTATCTGCTGAGCGCCCCAAACATTCTCCCCTGGATGGGCATGGGGAACCCCCCCGCGCCCCTAATAGAGGATAAAGGATGGATGGATGAAATCTCATACAGAACACAAGGGGAGCGTAGTTAACTATGATAACAAGGAGACACATTTCCAGTTATCTTTATGCGGTTGAGGGTATGCTCAATACGCTTACAGTTTGAATCGTCTCAGTCGAATGGCTTACCATAGTCTGGAACATATCCATTGCCCTTCTTCAGAATCAGATGGATCTTGTGTCCCGAATTTCTAATCTGCTCCACAGCCTGACTGTGGCTGATTCCTGCTGTGCTGTTTCCATTGATCTCCACTAACTGATCACTGACCTGCAACGTTTAACATGTGAAGCATCGGGTTTACGAAGTCAGACTCGCCAAGTAAAATATGTCATCATACAGCTTCTGTATTACAGAGTAGGGCTGCAACTAACGATTATTTTGATAATCGATTAATCGGTCGATTATTTTTAATCGATTAATTGATGAATCGTATATAAACATTTTTTTTCCATGTCTTTACATTTACATTTAATCATTTAGCAGACGCTTTTATCCAAAGATGGATGTTTTTCAGTCAAATGATTCTATACTATAGTATTATATATAGTAATTTTATTCAAAATGTTTAAGTTGATATTTCCTGTAATTAATGAAAAGCACAATGAAAGAAATAATGTATCATCTAAACATCCCTCACTTAACGACAAATGTTAACTCCAAATAACCCATGATACTCAGTTGCCTTCAGTAATGAACCAAATATTGTCTGTTCGGTAGCCTATTGGAAAAAATGTAATTAACAATGAACTAATTAACAATCAGCTATTGAAAAAAATTTATTAACTAATGAACTAATTAACAATCAGCTATTGAAAAAATTTAACAAATTAGCCAGTTAACAAAAGAAAAAACCTCTTGTGTGAAATGTCAATTGGACACCGGGACATATGTTGCTGCTTTGCAGGGCTTCCCGTTTGTCTCGACGCGGTCTGAAAGCTCTTTTGTAAACACACACTTTCGCTTCGGCATGTTGCTTGCGGACTGTGTCGGTGCCGGGACATTTAATGATCCAATGAAGGTCTTTTAAATGGCTATCGCGCAACCCAACGAATCGATAATGGAAATTCATTATCGATACTTTGGATAATCGATTTTTATCGATGTTATCGATTCATTATTGCAGCCCTATTACAGAGCAACTGAAATGTAGATCAGTTGATTGCATGACAATTCGATCACAAATCATTTTACCTTTATTAATACTTAAACAACATTTGTCTGCAGTATATACAGTGTTCTTGTGATGACGTTTCCTGCAAAAGGTGTTAATGATCATTTACGCATAATTTGTTGCTTCCACACTGACCTGCATCTTGCGGCTGCATGAGGCTGGACCTCCCTCCATTAGACCCAAAACATACAGATCCATGTTATATTCACTCCCCCCTCTCAGACTAAATCCGAATCCTGTAGGTCCTCTCTCCAACTCAACGCTGTAGTACGAGTGTGACGAGTCCTGCTGTTTGGACAGGAACGAGGGAACGTGAATGTGAATAAGGAATGCAGTTATAGCTGGTTGTCAAAAGTGACGTCTTTCTGACCTTGGCTTTGGACCTGCTGGGCTTTTTGTTTCTGTGATGATCATTGTCTGAGTTCTCGTTCAAGTCTAAAGGAAAAATGGATAAGAGTGTAAGACTGTAAGAGCAGAGTGTGAATGAGACATGTACCATTACGATGGACTTTGTAGTTCTATTGTAGTCTATTGTAGTCATCTACACAATGTCACTGAGGTCTTCAAAAACTTCCACCACGTCAATGTCACTGCAATCGTGAGAATGCCCTGTAGTGCTCATGTTGGGGTCCTAATCATTTAAGAAAAGAAGGACTAACAGAGGGGTGGCTTAGGTGGTTAGCCTCTCAGCGCTAGGGATTCCCGGTTCGAATCCCAATCAGGGTGGAGTTTCCATGTTCTCCATGTTCTCCCCGTGTCCGCATGGGTTTCCCCCGGGTTCTCCGGTTTCCTCCCACAGTCCAAAAACATGGATCAAGTCAATTGAGTTCTCCAAATTGCCCCATATAGAGTGTGTCTGTGTGAGTGAGTGTGTGCCCAGTGATAGATTGGCGTCCTGTCCTGGGTCTATCTGCCCAGCGCCCGAAACGTTCTCCCCTGGATGGGCATGGGGAACCCCCCGCGACCCTAATAGAGGATAAAGCGGAAGATAATGGATTGAAGGACTAACAGAGTATGTAAAAAAAAAAACAGGTGAACTACAGGCTGTAATATTAGAACTACAAAGTCCAGCTATATTGTAACACAAACACCTGAAGGAGATGTTGGCTGAAGACGGGGTATGAGGCCAGCAGCATAAATTAAATCTGAATTAATTCAAAAACAAAGGAACTCACGGGCAGAGGCACGTGGAACTATGGTCAAGCGCATTGTGTTTCCTGCCCTGCGTAGTATCTGTGCCAGTTCCCTGTGTGGCAGATTTACCACGCTACGCCCCTCTATCGCCTCCAACCGATCTCCAGGCCGGATGATGCCACTTCGTGCCGCAGGACTCCCACGACGGACGGTCACGAACCGGTGGGGCAGCAGAGACGCTGCTGTGGAAACAGATAAATTCACAATTCACAACAATATTGATGATTCACCACCAAGACAGCAATGAACACTGGTGACGTCTATCCAGGTTGTTTTCAGTCAGCGGTGCACCTGAGTTTTCCATTGCCAAGACTGTAATATGCCAGAAATGTACTTGAACACACCTCATTTGCGACAGCCACGCCCAACTACAGCAGAAGAAAGTCATGGCCGCTATGTTGCTGCAATCCTTGTAGGCCGAGAAATAACTGTTTTACGTTTAAATTAGGGCTGTATTCAACTAAAGATTTTCATAGTCGAATCTGATTCGTCAGATTTTCCCTATAGTCGACAGATAGTCGAAACAGTTAAAATTTCACCACAAGATGGAGCTAAGGGCGTAGTTTTTAAAATGTATATATATTTTTTATATTTTACTTGTTTTTCTAACAAAAGAAAACCTTTTTTTTTGTTTTTGTTTTTTTCTAGAAATTAGGATGATTTTATTTGACAAAAGGCTATATATATAATGAAAACAAAGACATTTCATGTAAAAACTAATGCTTAGCAGCAACCATGGGCTGCTACGGTTCTCCGAATCGAATCGTCGAATCAGTGAATATTGCAGCTCACCCCTAGTTTAAATACTTGCTCTTTTCCGGACAATGCTTCTTGAAGGTAGCCAAACCCACACTTTAGACATTTAGCAGATGCTTTTATCCAAAGCAACCTAAAGGTATCCCAACTTGGTTGGGTTCAGAACATTGAATTGGCCATACAGCCTCCCTGGAGCAATGAGGGTTAAGAGTCTTGCTTAAGGACCCACACTGGTATCTACAGTGGACCTCGGATTTGAACCCAACCTTCATATTAATAACACCCTAACCTCTGAGTTACCACACTCCTACACTCCACTGCACCACCTTTCTATCTATGTTTAAATAAAGCCACTTTGCTTATTGCATCAAAAATACAGCGATAAAAATAAATAAATAAATAAATAAAAAAACAGAACGTCAGAACGTTCGCCTCTCAGCGCTAGGGATTCCCGGTTCGAATCCCCATCTGGGTGGAATTTCCATGTTCTCCCCGTGTCTGTGTGGGTTTCCTCCGGGCTCTCCGGTTTCCTCCCACAGTCCAAAAACATGGATCAAGTCAATTGAATTCTCATTAAAAAAAATTGCCCCATATAGAGTGTGTCTGTGTGAGTGAGTGTGTGCCCAGAGATGGATTGGCGCCCTGTCCTGGGTCTATCTGCCCAGCGTCCGAGACGCTCTCCCCTGGATGGGCATGGGGAACTCCACCGCGACCCCAATAGAGGATAAAGCGGGAGATAATGAATGGATGAATGAATATATATAAATAATATATACATATATAGTCTTCCTCCACCACCACTATATAAAGAGTAAGTGGACGTGTCCAGCAGTCAAAGTTAGAGAACAGAGCAGATACAGTAATGATGGATGTGACAGAAACGAGAGAGGGAAAACAAGAGCAAGGACGAGCGAAACAGATATTGGACTGAAACGGTTTCTCAGCCTCTCTTTCCCTCTCTGTGGCTCGCTCTCTCTGAGCCAGACTGATTCTAAGGTGACCTTCAAAAACATCAGTCATGCAGAAAAATTTCACAACAAAATGGCAGTATTGTTGCAGTAATGGCAGCAGTCCTGCACTTCCTTCCGCAGATGCACCATATCTCTCCCAGAACAATGCAGCAATTACAAACACATCGATTTCTTCAATTAAAAAATGGACAACACAGACAGAGCTGAAAAGTTAAGCGTTAAATCCGGGGTTTTACTCAGAACTCCAGAACTGGACTGGACACAAGTTATTTGCAGCTTTTTAAAATTGTATGAAGTAACAAATATAATACTGCGTTCCTCTTTTATTTGTATTTATATTAAGTAACAGATACTGTGATGTCGAAATCATATAATCTCATCTCATCAGATTACAGGGGGAAGGGGGTCACTGCTGCATCTCTATACCATTACTGATGATGGTTTTTGCAGTTTTAATTTGCAACACTCTTAATGGTCCTGTTCATCTTGGGCATGTAGAATCTGATATTAGAGTCCTGCACTGTTAACCCTGCCCAGCCACACTGAGCTTTGGTTCGTATGTATATGAATATACTATATATATTTCATCATGTACTCCAGAAATTCTGTACAACTAAAATTCTCTGTGTTGTATCAACACATCCTTTTTTTTATTCTGGATCCTTCCTTTAGGTTGCATGACATCTCTGTGAGATGAAGCTTCTGTAAAGCCATTAAGCAAAGTAAACGCTGTGCATACAAATGAAATTCAGAAGTACAGGCTCCTCTGCCTCAGTTATAAATCATACTCCCAACTTTCATCTTGCGCCAGCTGTTAATAAAAAATCTTAACTGGACAGTAGTTTCACGGGGCATGAACTTAAAGAAATACATAAACAGATGCATTAACACACATCATTTCGCTAACTGCTGAAAACTATGGAACTATTGTTTACATTCTATGTATTAACATGCTCTTTAGTTACAGAGAAGACTGTAGCACATTAAAAGTCCATTTGGGAATAAATAGCTCATGGCCTCAATACTCTAGACTGTACAAACTGCTTAGTAAGGGGTGGTATTAAGCTGATCCATGTGAAATTCTCAAGATACACACACACACACACACACACACACACACACACACACAGCCAGCTGCATCAGAGTCTGATTAACAGTGCAGTGCCAGTAATGATTAAAATTCATGAGCTGTAGCAGTCCTGCTCCCCCGTGTCTGCAAAATCATCTTGATCCCAGTGAAACTGCTCGGAAACCGAATTACAAAGTGAGCACCGCAACACGACTCTTTAGAGAAGACCACACACTGGAGCAGAACCCGAAATATTACAAAGAAGGTAAGAGGAAGCAGGACTGAATGAGAGTCAGAGGTGGTATATGGATCCCTGGATTTTTACAGCAGATGTTTTGGGGAAGGCGGCACGTGGCTTACTGGTTAGCATGTTCTCCTCTCAGCACTAGGGATTCCCGGTTCGAATCCCCATCTGGGTGAAGTTTCCATGTTCTCCC
Organism: Corydoras sp. C115; assembly: GCA_019802505.1. NCBI lineage: Eukaryota > Metazoa > Chordata > Actinopteri > Siluriformes > Callichthyidae > Corydoras > Corydoras sp. C115. Next base: position 1,966,728 of record JAFMOC010000074.1, on the reverse strand, counting down.
CGTGTCCGCGTGGGTTTCCTCCTGGTTCTCCGGTTTCCTCCCACAGTCCAAAAACATGGATCAAGTCAATTGAATTCTCCAAATTGCCCCATATAGAGTGTGTCTGTGTGAGTGAGTGTGTGCCCAGCGATGGTTTGGCGCCCTGTCCTGGGTCTATCTGCCCAGCGCCCAAGACGTTCTCCCCTGGATGGGCATGGGGAACCCCACCGCGACCCTAATAGAGGATAAAGCGGGAGATAATGAATGAATGAATGAATGAATGTTTTGGGGAGGACGTGTGTCCCAAAAGATAACAGAACATTGAAAGCCATTAAGCCAAACCCCAAACTATATGACACTAAACTATAAACACAGAGTACAATCAGTGACACATCTCTGCACACAATGTCTTCACACCTCACAGGTTGAATATGGTTGAAGCAAAATCACCAAATTTACTACAAAAAAACACCAAACTGATGCAGTGCTGCTGTAGTTTAATTTAAACACCTCAGTGACACTGCTGGGATAGGAATAATTCCTGCTCTGTGGTGGTACTATTGGGGTCCTGACCATTAGAACAGAGTAAAGGGGACGTTCTATAGTCCACAAACAGATAAGGTACTATACAATATTATATAAAAGTGTACTCAATGTGAACAGATAATCATAAAGAGTTTGATCAGTGATGACTGATGACCAGAAGACCATATTCATACAGCTGTCACTCATGTGTCTGACGCTGACTCTGTCTATAAACAGTTCTGTCATAGTTAAGACTGACAGAAGTGCTAATTGAGTCGTCATGCCATTAAGACTAAAGTCTGTATACAGTGTAGAGCGACTGCAATAACCGGTAGTTTTAACTACGGATGTTCATATAATCTGAGAAACTAGGATTAATGTAGGTATTATAATAGATTGTTATTGCCTTTAATGTTTACTAAAAAAAAAAAAAACGTCAGTGGATTAATTTATTTTGATGATGTGACTGTAGGGCGGCACGGTGGTGTAGTGGCCAGCACGTCCATCTGTCAGCGCTGAGGATTGAGGTTTGAATCCCTTTCTGGGTGGAGTTTCCATGTTTCCGGGATTTCTCCGGTTTCCTCCCACAGTCCAAAAACATATGATGTAAGGTAAATTGGCTGCTCTTAATTAACCATATATAAATTGCCTCCAGGGGCGGCACGGTGGCTTAGTGGTCAGCACGTTCTCCTCTCAGCGCTAGGGATTCCCAGGTTCGAATCCCCATCTGGGTGGAGTTTCCAAGTTCTGCCCGTGTCTGCGTGGGTTTCCTCCGGGTTCTCTGGTTTCCTCCCACAGTCCAAAAACATGGATCAAGTCAATTGAATTCTCCAAATTGCCCCATATAGAGTGTGTCTGTGTGAGTGAGTGTGTGCCCAGCGATAGATTGGCGCCCTGTCCTGGGTGTATCTGCCCAGCGCCCGAGATGTTCTCCCCTGGATTGGCATGGGGAACCCCCCCCGCGACCCTAATATAGGATAAAGCGGAAGATAATGAATGAATGAATGAATGAATAAATTGCCTCCAGGGGCGGCACAGTGGCTTAGTGGTTAGCACGTTCGCCTTTCAGCACTAGGGATTCCCGGTTCGAATCCCCATCTGGGTGGAGTTTCCATGTTCTCCCCGTGTCCGCGTGGGTTTCCTCCGGGTTCTCCGGTTTCCTCCCACAGTCCAAAAACATGGATCAAGTCAATTGAGTTCTCCAAATTGCCCCATGTAGAGTGTGTATGCGTGCGTGTCTGTGTGAGTGAGTGTGTGCCCAGTGATAGATTGGCGCCCTGTCTTGAGTGTATCTGCCCAGCGCCCGAAACGTTCTCCCCTGGATGGGCATGGGGAACGCCCCGCGACCCTAATAGAGGATAAAGCGGAAGATAATGAATGAATGAATGAATGAAATTGCCTCCATATAGTGTGGGCCCAGACATGGATCTGCCCAGCGTCTGAAATGGGGAACCCGTTATTATGTACTCACATAGTCAGGACAGTTAGTGTTTAATGAAGAAAGAATTAATTTATACACACACACACACACACACACACACATATATATATATATATATATATATATATATATATATATATATATATATATATATATATATATATATATATATATATATATACACAAATATATACAAACATATACAAACATATACATATATATATATATATATATATATATGAATAATAGATCAATCTGAGCATGTGTGTGGGTGTGTGTGTGTGTGTGTGTGTGTGTGTGTGTGTGTGTGTGTGAGTGCACACTTAACTGATCAACCCACATTAAAGTCAAATGCATGAGAGAGTAAATCCTGGGAAATTCTGAGAAAACAAACAGATGAGGGAATCCCCATGACAGAGCCTGGGAGAGCTGTGTTCTGTATGTGTGTGTGTGTGTGTGTGTGTGTGTGTGTGTGTGTGTGTGTGTGTGAGAGAGAGAGAGAGAGGCAGAGAGCTAGAATGAGTTCACAGAGCTGTAGACACATTTCTGGTCATGTTGCTCATTGAGGCAGAAAATCACATTAAACCAAGTCGTGACACAAACTCACAGCATGAAAAAGCACGATTTCAAACAAACAACAAATACGTACGATTCAACGATACAACACCATCCTGCTAAATGTCCAACTGAAGAACGTCTACAACAAACAGGTCCAATTGCAGTAAACATAAAAGCAGAATACGAAAAGACATGATGGACTCGTCACTGCTGCGCAGTTAAGAAGAGCCGCATGCTGTGCAGCGCAGTGCACGTTGCTCTGCCTACAATTCAGTCTCCAGCTGCTCAGAATCAACCAGAAACTCAAGAGAGAGAGAGAGAGAGACCTACGTTTAGAATCCTTTACACTTTTGAGAGCCGACTGCAGTCTCTCCAGCATGGCTTGGTGTGTGTGTGTGTGTGTGAGAGAGAGTGTGTGTGTGAGTGTATGGGGGCAGGATGCTGATCACACGCCGGTTGAATTCCAGCACATGTGAGAGGCAAATCCTGTCCAGCAAGAGAGAATTAATAAAGAGAACGATACGAAGAGTAAAAGATACGCAGAACGGAAGGAAGGCATGACTCCATCACCTCATCATCTCGAACTGCGAGAGCTGTTCAGAACAGAGCACTAATTTTAACTTCAGCATCTGGAAGCAAGCACGGGAAACAGAGAGGGAGGGGCGCGGAGAAGGAGGGAGAAATAACAGTGAGGTAGAAAGTGATAGGGGAGGAGCAAAAAGGTGAAGAGGAAGGAGAGTGCTGCAGAGCGACAGAGGGACTGGAGGAAAAACAAAAGATGGATTCTGATGGATGGATGGATTGCAGCGAGTTTACACCATGATGCAGAAAGTTACCGTGAGACGGATGATTTACTCTAAAAACGATGTGAAGAGCAGTGAGGGATGTACAGATATTTAGGTTTTGCCCCAAAGAACAAGAAAAGTATCATGTGATGCTGTATAAGGGGCAACACGGTGGCGTAGTGGTTAGGACATCCCGGGCATCAAGGTAAAAATCTATTTCTGGATGAAGATTCCATGTTCTCCCGTGTGGGTCCGTGTGGGTTTTCTCCGGGTTCACCGGTTACCTCCCACAGTCCAAAAACATAGATTCAAGGTGAATTGGCTGCTCTAAATTTCTCCTGAAGTGTGTGCTCAGAATTGGATTGGTACCCTGTCCTGGTGTATCTACCCAGTGCTCAAAACGTTCTCCCCTGGATAAGCATGAGGAATCCCCCCCCCTCACAACCATATTAAAGGATTAGGGGTTCAAGATTATGAGAAGAGACAATCGGAAATTTTGCACAAAGCCATACCAATGCAGGAGACTACATGGTAATTAATTGCAGGAGGGGGCGATTGTGGGTGTATTGTGTATTTATTCATATAGTCCAAATTTAAAAAAAGACTGAATATTTTTGGAACTAAAGATTAGTGTGCTGAAATTCCAGTGTATGGTAATCTCACATATACGACAGATGTAGTGGATGCAGCCAGTGTCTGCAGCAAAGCACAATGTTTAATGACGTTAGTGCCAGCTGTGCAGTCATGCACACAAACCAACAAACCGTAATGTGACAAATCCTCAGTATTACATTCAATAAACCAAAGCTTCAGTCTGTGGATACGTGGGTTTAATTAACTCAGTCGTACTGACAAAAAAAAAAAAATCAAGATAATTAAGGTTTGTCCCAAAGTTTTGCTTTGAATCAAAAGCTTTGATTGTAATGGGACAATGCAACATCAGGACAAACCTGGATCCACCACTGTGTCGCCCTCTATTCCGTATTTATTAATTATATATATATTTTTTCATTCATTCATTCATCATCTCCCGCTTTATCCTCTATTAGGGTCGCGGTGGGGTTCCCCATGCCCATCCAGGGGAGAACGTTTCGGGCGCTGGGCAGATACACCCAGGATAGGGCGCCAATCCATCGCTGGGCACACACTCACTCACACAGACACACTCTATAGGGGGCAATTTGGAGAATTCAATTGACTTGATCCATGTTTTTGGACTGTGGGAGGAAACCGGAGAACCCGGGGGAAACCCACGCAGACACGGGGAGAACATGGACACTCCACCCAGATGGGGATATATATATTTTTTATATAATTTAATTATTTATAGTTCCATCCATCCATTATCTTCCACTTTGTCCTCTATTAGGGTCGCACGGGGGTTCCCCATGCCCATCCAGGGGAGAACGTTTCGGGCGCTGGGCAGATACACCCAGGACAGGGCGCCAATCTATCGCTGGGCACACACTCACTCACACAGACACACTCTATATGGGGCAATTTGGAGAACTCAATTGACTTGATCCATATTTTTGGATTGTGGGAGGAAACCGGAGAACCCGGAGGAAACCCACGCAGACACGGGGAGAACATGGAAATCCACCCAGATGGGGATTTGAACCAGGAATCCCTATCGCTGAAAGGCGAACGTGTGAACCACTAAGCCACCATCCCAGGCAAAGTCATGTCCCTTCAATACTCCTCTCTCTCCAATGGCTCCCTGTAGTTGCCCGCATTCAGTCAAAGGTGAGTGTGCGCTCAGCGATAGATTGGCGCGCTGTCCTGGGTGTATCTGCCCAGCGCCCGAAACGGTCTCCCCTGGATGGGCATGGGGAACCCCCCCGCGACCCTAATATAGGATAAAGCATAAGATAATGGATGGATGGACTTTGCCTGGGCCGGTTGAACACAAGTCAGGAGTTTTGAATCAGCTGTAGAAGTCTGATCGTGCTTTTAAGTGATTATATTAGGGGTGTCTTCAACTAAGGATTTTCATAGTCAAATCTGATTCGTCAGATTTTCCCTATAGTCGACTGATAGTCGAATCAGTTAAAATTTCACCACAAGATGGCACTATAAGCATGGATTTTAAAAAGATTTTTTAAAATATATTTTACTTGTTTTTCTAACAAAAGAAAACCTTTTTTTTGTTTTGTTTTTTTCTAGAAATTAGGATGATTTTATTTGACGAAAGGCTATATATATAATGAAAACAAAGACATTTCATGTAAAAACTAACGCTTAGCAGCAGCCATGGGCACCCCCATGTGGTCAAAATGGTACATTCGACTATGAGGTTCATAGTCGACTACGGTTCTCCGAATCGAATCGTCGAATCAGCGAATATTGCAGCTCACCCCTAGTATTTATATGAACTAACATTTATTTATCAGAACAAACCTGATGACAGTACACTCAGTGACTGAGTGAGTTTTTTTTCCTTTTGCCCTCATTAGGAACCAAAAGAGGCCACTACAGATCTAGGTCATTGTGAGCTTAAACGTGTGTGCGTAGGAAGTGGGGGGGGGGGGACAGCTGTACATGGTAGGTGGAAGCACCTACCTCTGCCATTTTCCACGTCCTGCGACGCAATAACAAACCCAAATCCTTCTCCTGGCCTCCTCCTGAGCTCGACCTCGAAACCTTGCGAGGAAGTGGGCCAGCTCTTTTGATCTGACTGTACCCTGGGACTGAGTGTGGTCCCACCCTCCTCTGTGCTCATCCAATCACGAGGCTCCAGTGTCAAGGTGACAGGAACAGAGTCCAGGAAGCTTGTGGTTTGGACCAATGAGGAGCGCACCAGCATTTGCGGCGGTGGAGTGATGGAGTTCCGCGGCAGAGGTGGCGTGTGGGTTAGCGGGACATATGAAGCAGACGCGGGGCGGGGCAGGTTGGGGCTGTGGTGTCGTTGTGTTGAGTTCGAAGAGATGGAAGAGCATGTAGGGCCTGTGAGGTGCACACAAAAGATTAATACAACTACAAACTACGAACAGCTGAACATTTAAACACTACTTTCGGGATATAGTTTATCAAACACATCCACATGCAGATGTTCTCTCACCAATGACTCTTTGTTCTCCACATTTTTATTTATATCTATTTAACTCAGCCTGCACTGTTTATTGTTTTACTGCTGCACTAGCACCTTATTTTTTAAATTATTCACATGTTAGGTTTATAGGTGTGTGTGTGAGTGTGTGTGTGTGTGGGGATGAGGATGGCCATTATGCATATGTTAGGTTTATAGGTGTGTGTGTGTGTGTGTGTGGTGTGTGTGTATGTGTGTGCGGATGAGGATGGCTATTTTGCACGTTAGGTTTATAGGTGTGCCTGTGTGTGGTGTGTGTGTGTGTGTGTGTGCAGATGAGGATGACCATTATGCACATGTTAGGTTTATAGGTGTGTCTGTGCATGAGTGTGTGTGTGTGTGTGTGTGTGTGTGTGTGTGTGTGCGGATAACGATGGCCATTTTGCACATGTTAGGTTTATAGGTGTGTGTGTGTGTGTGTGTGTGCGTGCGGATGAGGATGGCCGTTTTGCACATGTTAGGTTTATAGATGTGCCTGTGTGTGTGTGTGTGTGTGTGTGTGAGTGTGTGTGTATGTGTGTGCGGATGAGGATGGCTATTTTGCACGTTAGGTTTATAGATGTGCCTGTGTGTGTGTGTGTGTGTGTGAGTGTGTGTGTGTGTGTGTGTGTGTGTGCGGATGAGGATGGCCATTATGCATATGTTAGGTTTATAGGTGTGCCTGTGTGTGTGTGTGTGTGTGTGTGTGTGTGTGCGGATGAGGATGGCTATTTTGTACATGTTAGGTTTATAGGTGTGTGTGTGGTGTGTGTGTGTGTGTGTGTGTGTGCGGATGAGGATGGCCATTATGCACATGTTAGGTTTATAGGTGTGCCTGTGTGTGTGTGTGTGTGTGTGTGTGTGTGCGGATGAGGATGGCCATTATGCACATGTGAGGTTTATAGGTGTGTGTGTGTGTGTGTGTGTGTGCGGATGAGGATGGCCATTATGCACATGTGAGGTTTATAGGTGTGTGTGTGTGTATGTGTGGACGTGGACGTGGATGGCCATTGTGGGTGTGTTTTTTTGTTACATCTGTAATGTCAGTTTATTGTGCAGCGTGAAATTCCTGGTGTGAGAAAACTTGGCCAATAAATCCTGATTCTGATTCTGGAATGATTCTGCTTCGGTCAGCATGAGAAAACCGAACAGCTCAATGTGACTTGCCTCCTCTGTGAACTAGCAGAATGACTTCTCCACGTTTGGTGTGCTCCTCCAAAACTCGCTGGACCTGAAAGAGTAATTGATATGGTCGCTGACTGTAATTACATTACATTACATTACATTACATTAAAGAGGTCATAATGCAAACGCTTTTAACCAAAGTGACTAACAACTAGGGGTGAGCTGCAATATTCGCTGATTCGACGATTCGATTCGATTCGAACCTCATAGTCGAATGTACCATTTTGACCACATGGGGGTGCCCATGGCTGCTGCTAAGCATTAGTTTTTACATGAAATGTCTTTGTTTTCGTTATATATATAGCCTTTTGTCAAATAAAATCAGATCTCGATGACCTGTCCAATGGAAAAGTAGATCTCGGGCCAGAAAAGTGTGGGCACCCTTGTTGTAAAGAAATAAAAGAACTAAAAACATTTAAAGATTGAGGTGATTATAATCCACTCCGTGCTTTGTACCTGAACGAGGCTGAGGCTTTGCACATCGGCGCCGTTAATCTTCACGATGACGTCGCCAGGCTGCAGCCTGTTACACAGCTGCCAGTCCCATACCCTCTTCACCACCGTCATCCTACCACCATGGCCACCCAACATCAAGCTGAAACCCAAACCATCTTCAGACATCGGCACCAGTACTGGAAGCAGTTCTCCACCTCGAACCCCACCCGTGCTGCTCGCTGCTGGAGATGGCACACCGCTGCTGGGGCTACCACTGTTGGCGCTGCTGAAGGTAAAGTACGGCCCATCAGACTGGGTGCCGGTGGGAGGGGTGTGCATGGAGCGCTGTCCGTTTCGAAATTGGGAGAAGCGCCTCCCTCCTCCAGGGGAGGACGTGATGGATACATGATCTGGCTCGTGGTGAGGGACGGGCAGGCGAGACAACGGTGGGCTGGGTGCATAGGAGGAGAGGTCACTCTCTGAGGACTTGGCAGAGTAATAGCGCAAAGGCGAAGGTGGATAAAGGGAGTTGTTGTTGTGGTTTCGAATGAAGGAGGCCCTAAAAACAATACAATTAAATTATTAAGACTCACAGACACACAACTTAATCTTAAAGAAAGTATTTCCAGAAAAGAGGAAGGTGTTACAGCTGCAGGGGAGAGGGGGCAACTTAGGATGGCATGTTACTGAAGGTCACGTAGGGTAAATTTTACTCTCAATAATAGGGGTGAGCTGCAATATTCGCTGATTCGACGATTCGATTCGGAGAACCGTAGTCGACTATGAACCCCATAGTCGAATCTACCATTTTGACCACATGGGGGTGCCCATGGCTGCTGCTAAGCATTAGTTTTTACATGAAATGTCTTTGTTTTCGTTATATATATAGCCTTTTGTCAAATAGAATCATCATAATTTCTAAAAAAAAAGAAAGAAAAAAGAAAAACAAAAAAAAAAGGTTTTCTTTTGTTAGAAAAACAAGTAAAATATATTTTTAAAAAAATCTTTTTTAAAAACTATGCTTATAGGGCCATCTTGTGGTGAAATTTTAACTGATTCGACTATCAGTCGACTATAGGGGAAATCTGACGAATCAGATTCGACTACGAAAATTTGTAGTTGAATACAGCCCTACTCAATAATAAAGATTTGGATGAACATTATTGCTAATACATAAAAATCTGTACAACCCAAAATCATTTATGCCGTTCCATCTGTACCTGTGTGATCCTATCGCTGAAACCACCTCGCTGTCACTCTGACTGGCCAAGTCTGCACTCTGTAACCTCCGAACACCTCTCGAGGAATGGTGTGGCCTCCGAAACTCACTTTCGCCGCCGCTGTAGTATTGATTAGTAGACGGGGATCTCGGCGGCGAATAAAAACGTGAGACATTTTCATCTGCGTCCAGACTTAACCGAGATGCCCTCCCGCTGAGACCACCGGGATACCTCCCATCCACATGGTACAGGAACCCGTTATTCTTGGCCTGCGCTTGGGGAAGAAGAGCCTGGGCTTTGGGCTGGGTGGTGGTTGGTAGAGGTAAATGTTTTGAGGGGGTGTCCTGGACTAGTTTACGGCTGCCGTCAGGATCGTAAAGTACAGGGTAGCCCCTGCGCACCACCACATCCACATTCTGTCCGAATGGAACAGTCTTCAGCAGCTCTACCACCTCCTTATGAGAAGTACCCAGCACACAAGAGTCATTTATGTACACCAGGATGTCACCTAGAGTGGGACAGGAACACACCACAGTCAATGACAGTATTGAGAGTCAATCAAATGAAAGAAAAGGTTGCGTCACTTGCAATAAATGCAATAAAAACTGAAATCTGTAATTAATCAACTCCTTTAAACACATATTTTAATGTTCTAACTCGTTGTTAAATATAAACAAATTTATATATTTATTATGTCTGTAACGGGCGGCACAGTGGCTTAGTGGTTGGCACGTTCGCCTCTCAGCGCTAGGGATTCGAATTCGAATCCCAATCTGGGTGGAGTTTCCAAGTTCTCCCCGTGTCCATGTGGGTTTCCTCCAGGTTCTCCGGTTTCCTCCCACAATCCAAAAACATGGATCAAGTCAATTGAATTCTCAAAATTGCCCCATATAGAGTGTGTATGTGTGAGTGAGTGTGTGCCCAGCGATGGATTGGCGCCCTGTCCTGGGTGTATCTGCCCAGCGCCCGAGACGTTCTCCCCTGGATGGGCATGGGGAACCCCACCGCGACCCTAATAGAGGATAAAGCGGGAGATAATGAATGAAAAAGGATATCTGTATCATAAGAAGCACGGTGGCTTAGTGGTCAGCACGTTCTCCTCTCAGCGCTAGAGATTCCCGGTTCAAATCACCATCTGGGTGGAGTTTCCATGCTCTCTCCGTGTCCACGTGGGTTTCCTCCGGGTTCTCCGGTTTCCTCCCACAGTCCAAAAACATGGATCAAGTCAATTGAGTTCTCCAAATTGCGTGAGTAAGTGTATGTGTGAGTGAGTGTGTGCCCAGTGATAGATTGGCACCCTGTCCTGGGTGTATCTGCCCAGCGCCCGAAACATTCTCCCCTGGATGGGCATAGGGAACCCCCCCGCGACCCTAATATAGGATAAAGCGGAAGATAATGGATGGATGAATGATGTCTGTAACATATGCAAAGGACAGGCATGTTTGTCTCTGGACCTTTTTAATCATTTGAGAGATGTGATGTACTATAGTCTGTAAATGTAAAACTACAAAGTCATCTATATGGTAAGTAAAGGAAACAGACAATGGAGCCAGAAGGGGTGCGTCCAAACTTTTGCCTGGTACTCTACCTTAGGGAATTACATGCAGTTTTAATCGCCACAATGAGAAACCTTTCTCTTACAAATGGGAATTCATATCAGATTAAAATTTCATTAACTAAGGCTAAGTTCAGAACATTGTGCACTGAGGCTCAAACATCCAAACACAATCAGGTTATAAACACTTATAAATGTCATGGAATGATTTAAGCTTTAAAGCTGTAACTGTGTGATCTGTGATCGGTGTAGTTACCCGTTTTAAGTGTGGATGGCCCCCCGGGTGTGATGCTGTAAATCTGCAGGAACTCTCTGGGTCGGCTGCCGCCAACAATGTTGAAACCGAAGCCCTGGGGCCCTTTACACAGCCGAGTGTGAATCGAGAATCCTCTTAATTCACTGGGTTGATCCGTGAACTCCCCGACTGACAGAATGAGGGAGACACAACAAAGTATTTCAAAATAAATATTAAATATCCATGTCCACTGAAGAAAAAAAAAAGGTTACAGTTTAATTACTGTACACAGGGCGGATATATATGTGATAGAACGTGTGTTAGTTCCATACATTCGGTCATAAACACAGACTCTCTGCTGGATGTTCGGAGCCTCTGTCTGGATGCTGGTTTGGGCTGATGACTGTAAAACACAACACAAGATGTCAGTGTTGGCATAAAAACCAACGCATACAGGGAATTATAGAAAAACTGTTTACTATGGGCTACATGTAAATTAAATTAAATTAAAAATTAAATTGGGTCATTTAGCAGATGCTTTTATCCAAAGCGACTTACAAGGTGAACACAGGGTTAATCACAACATCTCTGGAGCAATGAGGGTTAAGGGTCTTGCTCAAGGACCCACATTGGTAACTTCAGTGGACCTGGGATTTGAACCCCCAACCTTCAGATTGATAGCCCAACACCCTAACCACTGAGCTAACCCGCCCCTATGTAACAGTAAAAAAAAAACACAAAAAATATTTAGCAATCCTTTTTTGTTCTGCCAACCGTCTGCCAGTCTTCTTTGGCCCGTCTGCAGCTAGTTCAAAATGCTGCAGCCAGATTACTTACTGGTACTAAAAAACGGGAACATATAACACCTGTCCTGGCCTCTTTACATTGGCTTTAGGGTCAAATCTAAAGTTTTACTTTTTGTTTTTAAGGCTCTTCATGGTATGGCACCACTGTACATTAATGACATGTTATGCCCTTACAAGGCACAAAGGTCACTTCGGTCTGTAAATAAATTGTTGTTAACTGTCCCACAGTCTCGTTTGAAACAAAAGGGGGACCGTGCCTTTTCTGTTGCTGCTCCCAGACTGTGGAATTCATTACCCCTGGATATTAGGTCGTTAACAGCCATAGAGGAATTTAAAACCCACCTTAAAACCTACCTCTTTTCTTTGGCCTATGAATTTGGTTAACCTGGTGATCTTCTATTTCTTCCATTTCTTTTCTATTTATTAATTTTAATATGTTTAATGTGTATTTTATTCTGCTGTCCTCCTTTATTATTTGTTATTTTGCTGTACAGCACTTTGGTCCGCTGCGGTTTTAAATGTGCTTTATAAATAAAATTGAATTGTATTGAACCGTAAATTAAAATAGATTAAACAACATATGAATAAATTGTAAATAAATATATGTGTTTTACTCTGTGTAATAGGGTTCCCCTGAGTCACTATAAGTCATTTCCCAGGTTTCGAGCTCCTCTGTTTGTGCTCCTCTTCTGTGCCTGCGCCCATTTTCGTAACTGCCATCGACTTCATTGGAATCCCGTGATTGGCTGGGGGATGATGTGTGTGGTGGGACACTACTAGCACCTCCTGAGCCTCCTGAAACCATTACAAAGACCAGAAAATATATTTTAAAAAATATATATAGAACTATAAAAAGTAAGAATATCATTATTATCTATCCATCTTCAGCTTAATCCTATGCTGGGGTCGCATCCAGGGGGTTTGGGAACTGGGCAGATGCACCCAGGAGAGGGCTCCAAACCATTTGTTTTTGGAATGTTGCAAACTGGAGAAAACCTATGTGGACAGAGGGAGAACACGGAAATTCCAACCAGAACGGGATTTGAACCTGAGCACTGAGAGACGAACATGCTAACCACTGAGCCACCATGCTGCCCTATTATTATTATTATTATTATTATTATTATTATTATTATTATAGGTGGATAATTAAACAATATACAAACACTTTATCCAAAGCAACACCTGAGATCTAAAATTAAAATCAGTTCCAAGCCTAATAACCAGAGAATTAATGAACTTTTTGTATGATTAGTTCATTTCTAATATCTTATTAAAGCTAATGCAACCCATAGAGGAATTTCATCTGCAGTCCATTTGGCTCTTGCTACACTACAACCACTGCAGTCCAATAAAACCGGCCATTTAACTTTTACTTCAGTTTTGTTTGGCTGTGCACTTTTTGTTCCTGCACCAGCCCTGACGTCTCATGGGAAGTGGCAGAGACTTCCAGAGACATTGATCAAAGTGTCCTATGGCAGCCAATCAACATTGAAGGCCTGTGTGGTGATCTGTCTTTATAGATCACATATGCTTAGCTCTCAGTCAGAGTGTGGGGGTGGGATGTTGCCCAAATCCCTCAGTGTATAAGCACACTAGGCCGAAATAAATAACATCACTTTCTGCACAATCTCTGTTTAACATTTACAGAATGTTATAAATCAATAATAATGTTGCATAAAATTTATTACGGTACTTTTATTGTAATTTTTTATTGAGGGCGGCACGGTGGCTTAGTGGTTAGCACGTTCTCCTCTCAGCGCTAGGGATTCCCGGTTCGAATCCCAGTCTGGGTGGAGTTTCTATGTTCTCCCCGTGTCCGCGTGGGTTTCCTCCGGGTTCCTCCCACAGTCCAAAAACATGGATCAAGTCAATGGAGTTCTCTAAATTGCCCCCTATAGAGTCTGTGTGAGTGAGTGTGTGCCCAGCGATAGATTGGTGCCCTGTCCTGGGTGTATCTGCCCAGCGCCCGAATCATTCTCCCCTGGATGGGCATGGGGAACCCCCCCCCCCCCCCGCGCGACCCTAATAGAGGATAAAGCGGAAGATAATGAATGGATGGAACTTTTGTATTGAGATCATTCTTTCATTGCCATCACTCGGGAATCGAACCGAGGACCTTTAGGTTGCAAAGGTTACAAGGCCGGTTCCTTAATCACAAGCCTACAACTACCCCCACTGCACTTGGGATCCTCAAAAGATTTGTTTCTTTTAAAATAAAACAAACACTACAAACCGTGACAAACTAATAACATTACCATAAAGTTATCACACCCACAATGATGTAAAATCTCCTGTATTAAACGTAAATGTTTACAAGCCAATGTTACAGTACATACATCACATTTGCCCCACTGTACACTACTAGTGTTTATAAGCAGGTACTGATTTTCAGTAATATGTATTTATCCTCTTATTTCTACCTGAGAGTCCTGAGTCGCCCTCGCTGTTGTAACCTTCTTCTGCCGGTTTTTCCAGGTTGCTAAGTGACTTGCTGCGAGTGCGGAAGTTTCTTAGAAGTTTGCGGTGCTCCTGATAAGTAATTGGTGGGCTGTCGGGGCCAATATGGATTGGCCGTGGGGTCCCATAGTAGTTCCCTAAAAACAATGAAGGTGAAAAAGGTGTTTACTATGCCTATCAAGAGGAGAACGTTTCGGGCCCTGGGAAGATACACCCAGGACAGGGGTCCAATCCATCACTGGACACACACAAGAACATTAAAACAGACAATTCACATTGAATCCACATTTTTATACTGTGGGAGAAAGCCAGAGAACCCAGAGGAAACCCACGTGGACATGGGGAGAACATGGAAACCAGACCCAGATTGGGATTCAACCCTGGATCCCCAGCACTGAGAGGTCTACACCACCGTGCCACCCTTTGCACATTTCATTCATTCATTATCTCCCGCTTTATCCTCTATTAGGGTCACGGGGGGGGGGGGTTCCCCATGCCCATCCAGGGGAGAACGTTTCGGGCACTGGGCAGATAGACCAAGGACAGGGCACCAATCCATCGCTGGGCACACACTCACTCACACAGACACACTCTATATGGGGCAATTTTGGAGAATTCAATTGATTTGAACCATGTTTTTGGACTCTGGGAGGAAACTGGAGAACCTGGAGGAAACCCATGTGGACACGGGGAGAACATGGAAACTCCACCCAGATGGGGATTCGAACCGGGAATCCCTAGTGCTGAGAGGCGAACGTGCTAACCACTAAGCCACCCTGCCGCCCTTTGCACATTCATTCATTCATTATCTCCCGCTTTATCCTCTATGGGTCGCGGGGGGGGGGGTTTCCCCATGCCCATGGGAGAACGTTCAATGGGCAGATAGACTTGATCCATGCTTTTTGGGGCAATGATTTGATCCATGGGTGGAAACCGGAGAAACGGAGGAAACCTACGCAGACACGGGGAGAACATGAAAACTCCACCCAGATGGGGATTCGAACCGGGAATCCCTAGCGCTGAGAGGAGAACATGCTAACCACTAAGCCACCGTGCCGCGCTTTGCACATATTTACTAAAATAAAATAATGCTGGGCTTAGTTGAACTCTAGATAAGCAATACCATAAAGAAGAGCCAAATGTGTTCTCCATTTCACCAGGGCCCAATTTCTAACGATAATCCCTGAATTAAAAAAAGGCCTTAATATAGTTTGAACAACCTCATTATCGTTTGCAGACTAAACTGCATCCTCACTTTTCCAGTAGTTTCAACATCTTGCGTAATGCTGACCGTTTATTGGCTGAGTAACCCGCTGGCAGACCGTAACTCCTGGCGTTTTCCAGTGTGACAAGGTGAGAATGACGTTTACGATGCCGGATAAATGCTGCGGCCTCTTTTATGCTAATACATCTGACTCTCTTAATCAAAAGACCGAGGCGAGCCTTTCCCCCCGAGAGTCGTAACTCGCATGTACTCCCTGCGAGAATCACATGACGGATAAGAGCTGTGCTGAATATTAAAATGCTTTACAGGCAGGAATATTCTCCACAATATATTATTCTCTGATATTAAGTTAACGTACTGCGTGGAAGTGCAGGTCTCACTACATTATTTTGTATTACAGTTTTTGAATGTAGAGTAAAGAGCATTCAGACGCTGGAACGTATAGCACTGCTGCTGTTTAAGATTAATGGCATGTGTTTTTTGCATAAATACAGCAACACATTACTTAAGTTACCATATTACAATATAATAATATGGAACTATATTTTTCCTATAGAGTTACTTCTTCGGGTGGCTTAGTGGTTAGCACGTTCTCCTCTCAGCGCTAGGGATTCCTGGTTCGAATCCCCATCTGGGTGGAGTTTCCATGTTCTCACCGTGTCCGCGTGGGTTTCCTTCGGGTTCTCCGGTTTCCTCCCACAGTCCAAAAACATGGATCAAGTCAATTGAGTTCTCCAAATTGCCCCATATAGAGTGTGTCTGTGTGAGTGAGTGTGTGCCCAGCGATAGATTGGCGTCCTGTCCTGGGTGTATCTGCCCAGCGCCCGAGACGTTCTCACCTGGATGGGCATGGGGAACCCCACCGCGACCCTAATAGAGGATAAAGCGGAAGATAATGGATGGATGGATGGAAACTAAAATTCATCATGACATCTGACAACAACCTGTAATGCAGATTATTTGCTGTACTTTTGTACTTAATATAAATACTACATACCGAATGCTAATGTTTTTGGTAGGGCTGTATTCATCTAAAGATTTTCATAGTCGAATCTGATTCGTCAGATTTTCCCTATAGTCGACTGATAGTCGAATCAGTTCAAATTTCACCACAAGATGGCGCTAAGGGCATAGTTTTTAAAAAACTACTGGGTGGAGTTTCCATGTTCTCCCCGTGTCCGTGTGGGTTTCCCCCGGGTTCTCCGGTTTCCTCCCACAGTCCAAAAACATGGATCAAGTCAATTAAATTCTCAAAAAATTGCCCCATATAGAGTGTGTCTGTGTGAGTGAGTGTGTGCCCAGCGATAGATTGGTGCCCTGCCCAGCGCCCGAGACGTTCTCCCCTGGATGGGCATGGGGAACCCCACCGCGACCCTAATAGAGGATAAGGCGGAAGATAACGAATGAATGAATGAGTTACTTCTTCTCTTTCTTGCAAAACCATCCCACAAAAGGTACGTTTAGATCTTTAAGGTTATTAGAACTGCTGGAGAAAATAAGTTACATTTCATGGTTCAGTGTTAAACGTCCTTTAGGGGTTCCCCGTGTCCCGTGTCCAGGGGAGAACGTTTCAGGTGCTGGACGGATGCACCCTGGACAGGGCGCTAATCAATCGCTGGGCACACACTCACTCACTCACACAGACACATACACAAATAATTCAAATATCCTTGTATGATTATTTAATGTCTTAAGGCAATTATCTGTTATATCATTCATATATAATCCTCGCAGACATTATTCATTCCATTAATTCAAGTGCTCGTTATTCTATAATCTAATTCTATATGGACGAGTGCGGCCGTAATTATTGCTGACCTTTGAACTTGCCACTCTCCAACAGGGCTCCTGACTCCTCCAGAGAAAAGAACTCCTCGATGGACACAAAGTTATAATCCACCCCTGAGATCTCTCCATCACGAGGTTGTCTGGTTGTGCCTACAACAGGAGCAAAACATTAGGTAAAGGTTATTTCTGTAAACTCTACCATTGTCAAAAGCATGTACAGTACCAAAAGTTTGGACACATTATTTTGGTGTGGACGCCTTGTGTTGGGGGCTCTGATTTCTAACTTTAATTCCATCCAATCGTGTCCGTTTCATTCACTCATCCATTATCTTCTGCTTTATCCTCTATTAGGGTCGCGGTGGGGTTCCCCATGCCCATCCAGAGAGAACGTCTTTGACGCTGGGCAGATACACCCAGGACAGGGCGCCAACCTATCGCTGGGCACACACTCACACACACAGACACGCTCTATATGGGGCAATTTGGAGAACTCAATTGACTTGATCCATGTTTTTGGACTGTGGGAGGAAACCGGAGAACCCGGAGGAAACCCACGCGGACACGGGGAGAACATGGAAACTCCATCCAGATGGGGATTCGAACCGGGAATCCCTAGTGCTGAGAGGAGAACGTGCTAACCACTAAGCCACCGTGACGTCCATCGTGTCCATTTGTCTGGATTTAATCCAATTAAGAAATTATTCCATTTCAGTTTCCAGTGCATTTTTAAAACTAGTGTTTGTACTTTACATGGACATGACGTCACTGGTTTTGTCCTAAAGCTCAACAGTGTCCTACCTTCTCCTTCAATCAGACACATAACCAAAAAAACACCACTGTTTATTTTTACTTTATTCCATCCAAACACAGACATAACGCAGACTTGAATTAGAACTCAGACTGTAAAGTCCCACGATCATCTCGGATTTTATTTATCCCCTTTTTCCCCTGAGGTGATAAATGCAAAGGTTTATTAGATTGTGTAGGTGTGTGTGTCTGTGTGTGTGTGTGTCTGTATGGGACTGCACATCGACATGCTCAGCTCACACAACCTGAGGCGCCGCTCTGTCCTTCAACCGAGCTGCTTCTCACCACACCCACCGAACGTCAATCACCGCATGTCCACAAGCCATCAGATTAGGGGACAGAATCTGGGCTTGGTCATCCGCCCAATGAGATGACTGACCCCATGGGTGTTTGTGTGCAGTGTGTGAAAAGACTGGTGAGTTGTTCAGAGAGCTGCCTATTGGCCAATTAAACATTGATCAATAGAGGGCACAATAACAGAAAACCCATCTGAATATCATTATGTCGTGGGTTTATAAATAAATAACGATACATTTCTACATTTTCAAGGGTAAATGAAAAAGCGTTCTTGTAAAAGCCATAAAATGTCACCGCTCTGCACTTACAACCTAATAGGATTTTCAAGATGGCAGCTGGTTAGTGCATTTAATCACTACAATTCCTCAGGAGCAGAATTCTTAAAGGTGAACACATTTTAATATAAAAAAAAGATTAATGACACGGGCGGCACAGTGGTTTAGGGGTTAGCATATTTGATTCTTAGTGCTGGGGATCCAGGTTCGATCTTGGTGGAGATCTCCCAGTGTCCTACATGAATTGTTAGTTTTTCCATTTGTTTAATATCTGTGTTGTTGCTGCCTGGCTGCTCAAGGAGGATGAGTCCCCCACTGAGTCTTGGTCCTCCCAAGGTTTCTTCCTTAAATAACAAAATAAAAGGGAGTTTTTTCTTGCCACTGTCGCTTCGGCTTGCACTTTGGGGGTTTGAAGGCTTTTCATTCTGTAAAGCTGCTTTGTGACAATGTACTGTTGTAAAAAGCACTACATAAATAAATAACTTGAACCTGAACTTGTTTCCTTCATGTTCTCCGGTGTTCTCCCGCAGTAGATGGGTGTATCATCGTACTTCCAAAAACTAGGGGTGAGCTGCAATATTCGCTGATTCGACGATTCGATTCGGAGAACCATAGTCGACTATGAACCTCATTGTCGAATGTACCATTTTGACCAGATGGGGGTGCCCATGGCTGCTGCTAAGCATTAGTTTTTACATGAAATGTCTTTGTTTTCGTTATATATATAGCCTTTTGTCAAAAAAATCATCCTAATTTCTAGAAGAAAAAAGAAAAAAGAAAAACAAAAAAAAAAGGTTTTCTTTTGTTAGAAAAACAAGTAAAATATATATACTTTTTTTTTTTTAACTACGCCCTTAGCGCCATCTCGTGGTGAAATTTTAACTGATTCGACTATCAGTCGACTATAGGGAAAATCTGACGAATCAGATTCGACTATGAAAATCTTTAGATGAATACAGCCCTACCAAAAACATTAGCATTTGGTATGTAGTATTTATATTAAGTACAAAAGTACAGCAAATAATCTGCATTACAGGTTGTTGTCAGATGTCATGATGAATTTTAGTTTCCATCCATCCATCCATTATCTTCCGCTTTATCCTCTATTAGGGTCACGGGGGGGGGTTCCCCATGCCCATCCAGGGGAGAACGTCTCGGGCGCTGGGCAGATAGACCCAGGACAGGACGCCAATCTATCGCTGGGCACACACTCACTCACACACACACTTTATATGGGGCAATTTGGAGAACTCAATTGACTTGATCCATGTTTTTGGACTGTGGGAGGAAACCGGAGAACCCAGAGGAAACCCACACAGACACGGGGAGAACATGGAAACTCCACCCAGATGGGGATTCGAACCGGGAATCTCTAGCGCTGAGAGGAGAACATGCTAACCACTAAGCCACCGTGCCGCCCGAATTTTTGTTTCCATCTGAGAAAAATGAGACCCCTCCAACATTGACATATTTTTACATCATTAATCTTTTGGTTTAACTGCTGCAATTCCCACCTACCAGCTGAGTCTCTGCTATCACATGACAGCCATTATCAAAAACATGATGCAAGGCTCATTAGTAAATACAGCTACTGTGACTACATCACACACAAAAGATCGTACAGGTCTAATATTTTGGTTTGTGTATATATATATATATAAGGCGGCACGGTGGCTTAGTGGTTAGCACGTTCTCCTCTCAGCACTAGGGATTCCCGGTTCGAATCCCCATCTGGGTGGAGTTTCCATGTTCTCCCCGTGTCTGCGTGGGTTTCCTCCGGGTTCTCCGGTTTCCTCCCACAGTTCAAAAACATGGATCAAGTCAATTGAATTCTCAAAAATTGCCCCATATAGAGTGTGTCTGTGTGAGTGAGTGTGTGCCCAGCGATGGATTGGCGCCCTGTCCTGGGTCTATCTGCCCAGCGCCCGAGATGTTCTCCCCTGGATGGGCATGGGGAACCCCACCGCGACCCTAATAGAGGATAAAGTGGGAGATAATGAATTAAATATATATATATATATATATATATATATGCTGTTTAAAAATCACAGAAAGTTTTAGGTCAAAGAGAAATGAGCAAATGGCTCACAAACTAAAGCTCTAAAGCTTATTTAGTGTTAACCTCTACACCACCATGTCACCCTCACAGTGTCATAGTGCAATGTGATAAACTGGGCAGATTCGGGTAAGAACAGACCAACTGATGCGAACTTAGGTGACAGAAAACCTACAGTAACACAGATAAGAACTTTATCATTGTTATTAGGAGCAGCTTAGAAAACCCACACAGAACCTGTTTCTGAAATAAATATAGGAAAGTACCCAGTATTAATAAAGTGCCCTGATATAGTGCTTTGAAATGAAATAAGCACATTTATTTATTTCATCTGATGTATTAGTGTATTTTATAACGGCATGGCGCAGTACAATAGTAAATCAACTCATATACATTCTGCTGAATTGCTTACTCACAAGTTCACACTTGCATTTCGTATTGACAAGCTCCAGATTAATGAGAGCTACAGTCTGGATACTGAGGACCTCGGGTGCGTTGTTTCCACCGGTGGAACAGTTTTTAATGTAACAACCTACATATATGGAACTTATAGATGTGCAATATACAGTGATATTTAATACACTAATCTATTCTGCAAGCAAGCAGAATGATAGCTGTAATGATATCCACACAACAACACACATGCACACACACACACACACACACACACACACACACACACACACACCTGCATTATCTGAACAATTTGTGCTGGCTTGTACTGTAATGCCAGATGACCTCTGTGTCCATGGATACGACCTTAGGTTAAGCAAATACTTCTGTATATGCATTTATTGACCTACATTTATCAAACCTACAACAATGCCACTAAAACTGTGCATTACACAGCAATGACAGACTTAATTCCAGATTTTAAGCATCGCATTTATAAGTCTGGTTATCTTTCGGTAATTGGTTTACATGTTTAGTCAACTCCAGTCACTGTGTCTGCTCCCTGCACCACATGCTGCACTGAATCCAAATGCTTTACACTGATCTTCCATCTCCAAGCAGAGACAGATTAAAGAAGCGACCCTGCGGCATATCTACTCTTCCTGTCTGCTCTGATTAGCAGAAACACAAACACACACACACACATACACACACACACACCGCCGGTGGGTTTAAATCTCACTGGGTTTAAATCTCACTGAGTATTGAGTATTGGGGCTGATATCGGGTTGAAACGGTAGAAAAGCATTGCATTCAGCATGTTTTGTAATCCAATCAACTCCCATATTTAACCTACAGCCACAGTATCCTGGAAAACATCTCGAAATAAATGCGTTTACTCCTAAACACAATGTAGCAGTGTTCAATACCGCTTAGGATAAGATGAGGTACGCAGGAACAGTAATGAAAGCCTTAAATGTCAACCTCCATTCATCACAAATCTATACAAATCCAGTGAATCTTGGATAAGAACTGAGAACGGAGCGACCCTGCTCTCTCAATAAATGTGGGTTAGATGGTTACAACTTCATTGTCTGGATTGTCTGACTAAAAGGAACCAAGTCAGTTCATGTTTGGGTGAAATGCTAAAGTATAAGATTTAAGTCTACGTGTGAGTAACAAGGGTCCAGCAGACAGTATGTCAACAGTGGTAATATGCTTGTGTTTTTTTTTGTGTGTGTGTGTGTGTGTGTGTGTGTGTGTGTGTGTGTGTGTGTGTGTGTGTGTGGGTGTGTATCATATCATAATGGGTAAAAAGGTAAACAGATTTGGCAGAAGCTGGGAAACATCAGGCCTGTCATGACCTATTTCACAGAATAAATCAGAGATTACAATTAGAGCTGTTTCTTTGCAACTCAATACACACACACACACACACACACACACACACACACACACACACACACACACACAATATATATATATATGGATATGAGGATTTTACATACACTTCTTCATTTTGTAAAGACTTTTGGAAACCCTAACGATAACCATAACTATAACCACACAACATGATTTCACTTTGATTTACATTGTGTGGAGCAGCCTGTGGTCATGAGACTTCCACAGTGTGTGTAAACCGGTTTCACCACAATGTTATTAATGCCTGTACTCACACACACACACACACACACACACACACACACACACACACACACACACACACACAATAAAAACTCAAAAAACTCACAATAAAAACTCTAATGTATATTGTTGATTCACTTATGATTCGATTTGATTTTATTTAATTGACAAAAAGCACGTTCTCCTCTCAGCACTAGGGATTCCCGGTTCGAATCCCCATCTGGGTGGAGTTTCCATGTTCTCCCCGTGTCTGCGTGGGTTTCCTTCGGGTTCTCCGGTTTCCTCCCACAGTCCAAAAATATGGATCAAGTCATTTGAGTTCTCCAAATTGCCCCATATAGAGTGTGTCTGTGTGAGTGAGTGAGTGTGTGCCCAGCGATAGATTGGCGCCCTGTCCTGGGTGTGTCTGCCCAGCGCCCGAAACGTTCTCCCCTGGATGGGCATGGGGAACCCCCCCACGACCCTAATAGAGGATAAAGAGGAAGATAATGAATGAATGAATGTTATTTAGTGTGGGCTGCATGGTGGCTTAGTGGTTTAGCATGTTCTCCTCTCAGCACTAGGGATTCCCGGTTCGAATCCCCATCTGGGTGGAGTTTCCATGTTCTCCCCGTGTCCGCGTGGGTTTCCTTCGGGTTCTCCGGTTTCCTCCCACAGTCCAAAAACATGGATCAAGTCAATTGAGTTCTCCAAATTGCCCCATATAGAGTGTGTTTGTGTTTGTGTGCATGTGTGTGTGCCCAGCGTTAGATTGGCGCCCTGTCCTGGGTGTATCTGCCCAGCGCCCAGCGTTCTCCCCTGGATGGACATGGGGAACCCCCCCACGACCCTAATATAGGATAAAGCGGAAGATAATGGATGGATGGATGAGAAAAAGCGTTTTAGTGTTGTTAGTTATGAGCTCAGTTTGTCTCGTTACATGCGAATGATTTTTAAATTAACGCTCAGCTGCTGAAAACCAATGAGACAGAATTATGACTAAAAAGGTTACTTTACTTTTCTATTTCTCTCTCCCTCTCTCTCTCTCTCCCTCTCTCTCTCTCCCTCTCTCTCTCTCCCTCTCTCTCTCTCTCTCCCTCTCTCTCTCATTGCTCCTTCCCTTCACCTTTTCTATTTTCTTACTCAACTGCACATTAATTCTGCTAAGGTGTCAATGGCAGCTTCTAGAGGTACGGATCTCACACCAATTAAAACGTCTAAGTGTCAGTCATGTAGCTTACTAGTTTAATGATCTGTGTGGCAGATTTTAAGTTGTTCACCACTAAATACAATAACAGTCAAATGTTTGCTCCTTTTTGCTCCACTTATTGTTCATGTTCTCAGTTCCACTTACTGTAAAGATGGACTTTGTAGTTCTACAATTTCAGATTATAGTCCATCTGTATGTGGACTTCAGTACATACTGTGTTAGCCCCTTTATTTGTTCTAATTTGTCAGGACCCCAATAGTGCCACCACAGAGCAGGGATTATTTGGTCGGTGTATTATTCCTATCCCAGCAGTGTCACTGAGGTGTTTAAATGAAACTACAGCAGCACTGCTGCACTAAAACCCCCTCACCACATCAGTGTCACTGCAGAACTGACAATAAACAATCCACCACCCAAATTATACCAGTTCTGTGATGGTCCTGACTAGGGGTGAGCTGCAATATTCGCTGATTCGACAATTCGATTCGGAGAACCGTAGTCGACTATGAACCTCATGGTCGAATGTACCATTTTGACCACATGGGGGTGCCCATGGCTGCTGCTAAGCATTAGTTTTTACATGAAATGTCTTTGTTTTTGTTATATATATATAGCGTTTTGTCAAATAAAATCATCCTAATTTCTAGAAGAAGAAAAAAGAAAAAAGAAAGAAAAAAAGGTTTTCTTTTGTTAGAAAAACAAGTAAAATATATATTAAAAAAATCTTTTTTAAAAACTACACTTATAGCGCCATCTTGTGGTGAAAATTTAACTGATTCGACTATCAGTCGACTATAGGGAAAATCTGACGAATCAGATTCGACTATGAAAATCTTTAGTTGAAGACATCCCTAGTCCTGACCAATAGAGAACAGAGAACCAACAGGCGACTAACAAAAACAAAAAGACAGATGAACTACAGTCTCTAATTGGAAATGGGGAGTGTGTCCAAACTTTTTACTGCTACTGTAATAAAACACTACAATAATTATATACATTTGCAAAACCATCTTTTTATTATCCTGCAAAATATATAATGAAAGGAAAGAAAGAGAAAGATACTCACAGGGTACTGCACGAAGATAAAGGTTTTCCCGGATGACTTGTTGAAGCTGACTGTCCATAGAACCAGGTGTGAAACATTTGCTCAGATACAACCTCAGATCTCTACAGAGTGTTGAGCCTGGAAGAAAGTTCCTGGAATTAGTGATGCACTGACAGAGATTCTGGTGAAAACTTAAACTGAATACCAAGCATAGTTTTACGGTGTTTCATACAATCGCCCTGCATACAATCAGACCTGAACCCCTTTGAGAATGTTTGCGACGTGATGGAGAAGACTGTGGTGCAGTGGTTCAAATCTCCATCATAAATACCAGATCTTGGAGGATAATTAAAGCAACTCAGGACAAAGATGACTGTTGTAACATTGCAGAAGCTTGTGGGAATGACGGCACAGTGACTATGCGATGTCGTCAAAGCTTAGGGCAGTCCAACCGAATATTAGTGTGTGACCTTTCATTTGTTAAATTATTCATTAGTTTAATAATTTGTTACTAACTAGTTAAAATAGTTATTTTGCTTTTATTATATTTAGTTTAACACATTTTATAAACGATTATTTCTCTCTGGTGGTTTTCTGTCTCTTGTGGTTGGGTCAGGTAATGCACACATTCACCATCATGTACCCATCCATCCATTATCTTCCGCTTTATCCTCTATTAGGGTCACGGGGGGGTTCCCCATGTCCATCCAGGGGAGAACGTTTCGGGCGCTGGGCAGATACACCCAGGACAGGGCGCCAATCTATCGCTGGGCACACACTCACTCACACAGACATGCACACAAACACTCTATATGGGGCAATTTGGAGAACTCAAATGACTTGATCCATGTTTTTGATCCATGACACGGGGACCCCACGCGGACACGGGGAGAACATGGAAACTCCACCCAGATGGGGATTCGAACCGGGAATCCCTAGTGCTGAGAGGAGAACATGCTAACCACTAAGCCACCGTGCCGCCCCAGTCATCCTCTAATCCTTTATAAATAGTCTGTAATTGTAGAACCGCGCCGTGCCGTCTCCTAAATATTCATTCATTCATTCATTCATTCATTCATTCATTATCTCCCGCATTATCCTCTATTAGGGTCGCGGTGGGGTTTCCCCATGCCCATCCAGGGGAGAACGTCTTGGGCGCTGGGCAGATACACCCAGGACAGGGCGCCAATCCATCGCTGGGCACACACTCACTCACACAGACACACACTCTATATGGGGCAATTTTGAGAATTCAATTAACTTGATCCATGTTTTTGGACTATGGGAGGAAACCGGAGAACCGGAGGAAACCCACGCGGACACGGGCAGAACATGGAAACTCCACCCAGATGGGGATTCGAACCGGAATCCCTAGTGCTGAGAGGAGAACATGCTAACCACTAAGCCACCGTGCCGCCTTCTAAATATTATAGTCTTTAAAACACAAATCCATCTTTGACGTTTATGTCCCTAAAACTTTAATCTTGGTGCTTTTTAAACATTAATACTTATAAATAATCTTTATTTTGTGCGGAATAAATGATGTATGATGTCACTGCCAGCGACGGAAGGAAACTCGACTCTCGACTCAGCATCTCTGAACTATTCATCTGCTCTGGAGTGTTTTATAGACTTGATGACAAGCCACTTGGCTGGCACAGATGAGATGAACTCCCATCTCACTCATCAAAATGACAGACAGCCTACTGGATGAGGTGTCCCACCCCTCACCTCCTCACTAAAATCGCATAAGCGCCACTTATGATATAGCTGACAGTCACAAACATTACATTACACATCATCACACACAGCTGTAATATGCGACGTTTGCATGCTTTAATGGTAGAACTTAATAAATAAAGAAAAGACCCACAAAATGGTATCTTCAAGGAGTTTCAGCTCAGGAGGAGAATATTGATCAGTACCAAAATAAACAGCCCAGATTTAGCCGAAACTTTTCCTCTAAGAGGTTGTCCTTTTCGTAAAAGCACAATGAGAGAGTATAGATGGGAGATGTGAAATGGCCCTAAAACTGAACAACAAAATGTGTGTCCATTTTAAACACATTAGGGCATTTAATATTCATTAGGTGACATTTGACCTTATGGGTAATATCTTACACCCTGTGCAATGATGTCCATTGCTATCTACATTTGGTCATTTATTGGACGCTTTTATCCAAAGGGACTTACAAGGTGAGCACAGGGTTAATCACAACATCCCTGGAGCAATGAGGGTTAAGGGTCTTGCTCAAGGACCCACATTGGTAACTTCAGTGGACCTGGGATTTGAACCCCCAACCTTCAGATTGATAACCCAACGCCCTAACCACTGAGCTACCACTTCCCCAGAAGTGGGGAACACCAGAATTAGAACCCTGTCCTCTATGTATCTGCCCAGCTCCTGTGTATCTGCCCCCCATGACTTTATTCTTTATTTTCAGCTCCTCAGTGTGATCTACCCACCACACAGGTGGGTAGATGGTTGCAAGGTGGTGCATTAAGAAACATTCTCTGCATTTAGTAACTGAGGTACATCTTTATCTCATAGTAAGTTATGGACTTAAGGGGGGGGGGGGGGTAAGGATGTGAGATACCATGACAGATTTATTTAGAGGTTAAGATAAATGAAAGAGAGCAGCAAGGAGGAGGAGGAGGAGCTGGTAATCAATCTAAGCTGGGAGGGCAGTGGGAGTCACGGTCAGATATGACAGGGCTTTGCACGGAAACATCAGTATCAGCAGTGTTTATGTGAGAATGAGCTGATTATAACATTAGTGATAACTTAAAGGTGAAATCTGATCTCTGTTGCCACGGTGAACAAAATCCCACCCTCTCCAGGGAAAAGAAGCAAACGATATTAGAGTCAGTAACATTCGAATAACAAACGCTTTCATTTAATCTTGAGCAGTTGTGTTACAAAGGTGAAGGATTCTGGCTTTTATTAGCAAGTCTAATCGGAATGTAGGTTCTTTTTTTTATTTTTTATTTTTTTATTTAACCTGTCATGTCTGGTAGCTTTTGCAATCTGAATGGTAATCTGACTGCACTGATGTACCATACATGCAGGAACACTTCTACAGATTATTGTAGCCTATTCCTGTTAATTGTGCTTTCATTTGATTGATTGGAATTATTCAGCCAATGCATGACGGGAGAAAAAAAGAGGAGGAAAAGAAGAGAGAGGGAAAAAAAACAACCTATACATATATTCCTATATACTGTACATATATACACAGTTATATACACATACATACCTATAAACATTCATTCATTATCTCCCGCTTTATCCTCTATTAGGGTCGCGGGGGGGTTCCCCATGCCCATCCAGGGGAGAACGTCTCAGGTGCTGGGCAGATACACCCAGGACAGGGCTCCAATCCATCGCTGGGTACACACTCACTCACACAGACACACTCTATATAGGGCAATTTGGAGAACTTAATTGACATGAGGGCAGCACGGTGGCTTAGTGGTTAGTACGTTCTCCTCTCAGCGCTAGAGATTCCCGGTTCGAATCCCCATCTGGGTGGAGTTTCCATGTTCTCCCCGTGTCTGCGTGGGTTTCCTCCGGGTTCTCCGGTTTCCTCCCACAGTCCAAAAACATGGATCAAGTCAATTGAATTCTCAAAATTGCCCCATATAGAGTGTGTCTGTGTGAGTGAGTGTGTGCCCAGTGATGGATTGGCGCCCTGTCCTGGGTGTATCTGCCCAGCGCCCGAGACGTTCTCCCGTGGATGGGCATGGGGAACCCCACCGCGACCCTAATAGAGAATAAAGCGGGAGATAATGAATGAATGAATGAATAAATAATTGACATGATCCATGTTTTTGGACTGTGGGAGGAAACCGGAGAACCTGGAGGAAACCCACGCGGACACGGGGAGAACATGGAAACTCCACCCAGATGGGGATTTGAAACGGAAATCCCTAGTGCTGAGAGGAGAACATGCTACCAACTAAGCCACTAAGGTTTATTTCCTCCATGCATTATCATCTGCTTAGTCCTCGTGGGAGGCGGGGGGGGGTCTCCTCACCCATCCAGGGGAGAACATTTCCGGCACGCGCTGGGCAGATACACCAAGGACAGGGCGGCAATCCATCACTGGGCACACACTCACTCACAACCAGACACACACTATATTAGGGGCAATTTAGAGCAGCCAATTTCCCTTAAATACATCTTTTTGTGATGTGAATGATGTGAATGAATACCTGGTGGAACCGTCTTGAAGCGAATAGGATGTGGGCAGGAGTTTAGCACCCCGCGTACGTCACCCAAGGTCATCCCCAGCACAGGCGTCCCGCCGATCTCCAATATGATATCGCCAACTGTTATCCCACCTCCCGGTGCCGCGGTGACGAATGGGAACTCCCCATAGTCGGCTCCGCCCCCGATGGCCACGCCGAGGTCTCCGGAGCTTCCCAGCAGCGGCACGAAGCTCTCCTGCACTTTAGAGCGCCAGTGCAGCTTCCTCACAGCCACTTTAGACATGACAAACGAACTGAGAGAATAAAAGTCACCATTTGTTATTAAATGTCCAGGATTCCAACATTTCAAACCAACAGGCTGATCATTTATTATAATCTAAACAGCACGAATCACGAAAGAACAGCTCCAGTCAGGAGGTCAATATTATTCTCTAACGGCACAGGAGAGAGGTTTCTCATTTGCATGCGGTTCGTGCGGCACGTTGGGGCCTCGGCAGACGAGTCAGCAGATGTAAACTCTGTAGGAGGTAGAATTAACACTGCCAGCAATTTATTCATCATTACAGAATCTATGATTTAAGATTACAACTGAGAAAGTGACGCTGGTACGAACAACGATTCACATCCTGTTGGTTTAAATCTTTTGTATTTTAAATATATAACAGCTAACTACTGTATTTACTTTATTTTATAAAGTTTTTTACAAAAAGATAAGATTTATTTAGATTTTTTTTTAAAAATGGGTGTGGCTTCATTCATCATTTCATGAAAGCAAGACGCTAAGCCGTTAGGACAGTCATGGGGATTCATGCTGGTGGCCTAAAGGGACAGAGGAGGAATCGAATCCGGATGTGGGTCTCCTCAGGGTTCTCCAGTTTCCTCCCACAGTACAAAAACATGGATTCAAGTTGAATGCTCTAAGTTGCCCCTATCTATATTGACCCAACATAGTGTGTGTCTGTGTTAGGGGTGAGCTGCAATATTCGCTGATTCGACGATTCGATTCGGAGAACCGTAGTCGACTATGAACCTCATAGTCGAATGTACCATTTTGACCACATGGGGGTGCCCATGGCTGCTGCTAAGCATTAGTTTTTACATGAAATGTCTTTGTTTTTCGTTATATATATGTAGCCTTTTGTCAAATAAAATCATCCTAATTTCTAGTTTTTTTTTAGGTTTTTCCTTTGAAGTGGAAAAAAGTCCAGAACGGGGATCCCATTTACGGTGCTCTAGAAAAACAAGTAAAATATTTAAAAAAAATCTTTTTAAAAACCACGCTTATAGCGCCATCTTGTGGTTACAAATTTGACTGATTCGACTATCAGTCGACTATAGGGAAAATCTGACGAATCAGATTTGACTATGAAAATCCTTTGTTGAATACACCCCTAGTGACTTCATTCATCATTTCATGAAAGCAAGACGCTAAGCCGTTTGGACAGTCATGGGGATTCATGCTGGTGGCCTAAAGGGACAGAGGAGGAACGGGAATCGGACAGAGAAGGAATCGAATCCAGATCTGGGTGAAGTTCTCTTTGTGTACATGTGAGTTTCCTCTGGGTTCTCCAGTTTCCTCCCACAGTACAAAAACATGGATTCAAGTTGAATGCTCTAAGTTGCCCCTATCTATATTGACCCTACATAGTGTGTGTCTGTGTGGGATTATGTGCCCAGCGCCTGAAACACTCTCCCTTGGATGGACATGGAGAACCGCCACCATGACCCGAGTCAAATATTAAGCAGAAGATTATAGTCCTTAATACAAAATTTGCACCCAAAAGATGAGACATTAGAGGTCTTTAAAAATTATACATTAAATGCTAAAACTGGAATATAAACTCTATGATTTCAAAGTCATTTTTGGTTTGAATCTTTTTCAGATCATCCATCCATTCATTATCTTCCACTTAATCCTCTATTAGGGTCATGAGGGGGGGGGGGAACGTTTCGGGCACTGGGCAAATACACCCAGGACAGGGCGCCAACCTATCGCTGTCTTTTTCAGATTCATTCATTCATGATCTCCCGCTTTATCCTCTATTAGGGTCGCGGTGGGGTTCCCCGTGCCCATCCAGGGGAGAACGTTTCGGGCGCTGGGCAGATAGACCCAGGACAGGGCGCCAATCCATCGCTGGGCACACAC
Organism: Corydoras sp. C115; assembly: GCA_019802505.1. Taxonomy (NCBI): domain Eukaryota; kingdom Metazoa; phylum Chordata; class Actinopteri; order Siluriformes; family Callichthyidae; genus Corydoras; species Corydoras sp. C115. Next base: position 1,935,401 of record JAFMOC010000074.1, on the reverse strand, counting down.
TCACTCACACAGACACACTCTATATGGGGCAATTTGGAGAACTCAATTGACTTGATCCATGTTTTTGGACTGTGGGAGGAAACCGGAGGACCCGGAGGAAACCCACGCGGACACGGGGAGAACATGGAAACTCCACCCAGATGGGGATTCGAACCGGGAATCCCTAGTGCTGAGAGGAGAACGTTCTAACCACTAAGCCACCGTGCCGCCCTCGTTTTCAGATTAAGACATGTAAATTGAACAAAGCCCTTTAATTGAACCTGAATTATTCAGAGTGACTCAGCAGCATCAATTCAATAACAAAACCAGCTATTCCTGTCTGTCTGCAGTTCTTCAGAGCGTGTGAACGGTACATCTCGATGACTTGTGGCTCGTAAGGACTACTTTCAAAGTGATGGGAGCCAAAACGAGTGACAGTTAATCACAAGCAGCATGAGGGGCCAGTGCAGTCGCTGTGAGAGGCACTGGAGATGTGACAGTATGAGAACAGTCCTGTCAGTTTGAACCCTCATCGACTCAAACGGATAAACAACTTTTGGGAAGGTACCATCACATAAAGAACAGAAAAGAGATTAAAAAGAAAATACAACAAAAGGGAAAGGGATTCTGAGACTTCCATTATTGAAGATCAGGTGAACATTGTAATATCAGAGGAAATAAATAAGCTGAAAGAGTACAAATGCGGGACGTCAGCACGTTCTCCTCTCAGCACTAGGGATTCCTGGTTCGAATCCCCATCTGAGTGGAGTTTCCATGTTCTCCCCGTATCCGCGTGGGTTTCCTCCGGGTTCTCTGGATTCCTCCCACAGTCCAAAAAACATGGACCAAGTCAATTGACTTCTCCAAATTGCCCCATATAGAGTGTGAGTGTGTGCCCGGCGATAGATTGGCGCACTGTCCTGGGTCTATCTGTCCAGCGCCCGAGACGTTCTCCCCTGGATGGGCATGGGGAACACCACCACGACCCCAATAGAAGATAAAGTAGAAGATAAGGGATGGATGGGTTACAGGGCAGCACGGTGGCTTGGTGGTTAGCACGTTCTCCTCTCAGCGCTAGGGATTCCCGGTTCGAATCCCCATGTGGGTGGAGTTTCCATGTTCTCCCTGTGTCCGTGTGGGTTTTCTCCGGGTTCTCCGGTTTGCTCCCACAGTCCAAAAACATGGAACAAGTCAATTGAGTTCTCTAAATTGCCCCATATAGAGTGTGTCTGTGTGAGTGATTGTGTGCCCAGCGATAGATTGGCACCCTGTCCTGGGTGTATCTGCCCAGCGCCCGAAACGTTCTCCCCTGGATGGGCATGGGGAACCCCACCGCGACCCTAATAGAGGATAAAGCGGAAGATAATGAATGAATGAATGAGTACAAATGCATCAAAATAAGTCTTGTAGAGTATTAGTAAAGCATAACTCGAAAACCTGCACCACCTCCAACCACCCACCCACCACCCACCTACCAACCCAGCTTTAATTTAAAATGATGAGGATCATTCAGCTATAGCAAGACAGGTGTGGCGCATGGAAACGTAAGGACACTGGGTAGCGCTAACACAAAGGGCATTTTTCATTCATTCATTATCTTCCGTTTTATCCTCTAGTAGGGTCGCGGTGGGGTTCCCCATGCCCATCCAGGGGAGAACGTCTCGGGCGCTGGGCACATACACCCAGGACAGGGCGCCAATCCATTGCTGGGCACACACTCACTCACACAGATACACTCTATATGGGGCAATTTGGAGAATTCAATTGACCTTGATCCATGTTTTTGGACTGGGAGGAATCTGGAGAACCAGGAGGAAACCCACGCGGAGACGGGGAGAACATGGAAACTCCTCCCAGATGGGGATTCGAACCGGGAATCCCTAGTGCTGAGAGGAGAACATGCCAACCACTAAGCCACCGTGCCGCCCTGCCACCCTGTAACCCATCCATCCCATATCTTCTACTTTATCCTCTATTAGGGTCACGGGGGGGTTCCCCATGCCCATCCAGGGGAGAACCTCTCAGGCGCTGGACAGATACTCCCAGGACAGTGCGCCAATCTATCGCTGGGCACACACTCACACTCTATATGGGGCAATTTGGAGAACTCAATTGACTTGGTCCATGTTTTTTGGACTGTGGGAGGAATCCGGAGAACCCGGATGAAACCCACGCTGACACGGGGAGAACATGGAAACTCCACCCAGATTGGGATTCGAACCGAGATTCCCTAGTACTGAGAGGAGAACATGCTAACCACTAAGCCACCCTGTAACCTGCCACCCTGTAACCTTTAACTGTATATATGACAACGCCTAAAAATCTGTAAGAACTAGGGGTGTCTTCAACTAAGGATTTTCATAGTCGAATCTGATTCGTCAGATTTTCCCTATAGTCGACCGATAGTCGAATCAGTTAAAATTTCACCACAAGATGGCGCTATAAGCGTGGTTTTTAAAAAATATTTTTAAAAATATTTTACTTGTTTTTCTAGAGCACCGTAAATGGGATCCCCGTTTTATTAATGTTTAGCGTTATTAATGTGTAGCCTATTGTTAAAGCGCACACATCATTTAAAAAAAAATATTAACAGAAATTAGGATGATTTTATTTGACAAAAGGCTATATATATATATATATATATACATATAACGAAAACAAAGACATTTCATGTAAAAACGAATGCTTAGCAGCAGCCATGGGCGCCCCCATGTGGTCAAAATGGTACATTCGACTATGAGGTTCATAGTCGACTACGGTTCTCCGAATCGAATCGTCGAATCAGCGAATATTGCAGCTCACCCCTAGTAAGAACAGTTTCTTTTAGCTCCTGGAAGAACTAATGACCATTTGACCTTCACATCTGCTGCGTCATGGCCCTGCAGCTATTGGTGGTTGTCAGGAGATGGGAATAATGAAGCTAAAAATGAAAGCGCACCAAGATTGTTTTTACCTTGATGACATAGCTACTGTTTGCCTTCAGCGCTAAACAGCCCGGCATACCTGCCCCTCCCCATCATTACCATGTCTTATCTGTGGGGGTTAGAAAGAGGTTTCGAAACGGTGATTAACGACGCATCTACCGACACGAGGAATAATTATATATGTGATGGACAAACATATATATCATATGCATATGCCCAGGCCCTCAGGCAAACCCTCCCACCCAGCTTAACGAGGCTAATCACACAGCAGGAGGAGCCTGAGAAGACGTGACTAATTGTTTCCACCCAAAGCTCAGATGATTGGACACATATCCGACCACACCTTCTGTATCGGAGATGGCTGATAGGAGGACAGCGTTGTATGTTTTCTTTTTTTACAGTGACTACAGAGACAGAGATAGATGGAGCCAGGCACCATGCTGACTGCTGCTGGCTCAGTCCTGGGTTTGACCTTGGAGGTGTCTAATACCCAAAACGTGGGATGCAAACATGGAGGTACACATGTACATGTAGATTCCCATAATCCTGAATGTAGAAGTATTTTTCAGGAAACACGGTGCTGGGGCATTTGATTTTGAGCAGCTGCAAAGTCAATAGATGGAGTGATCTGGCAGCAAAGCCAGATATATTTACACACACACACACACACACACACACTTCAGATTTTCATGCACCACTGTGTACTGTCCCACTGTGAAGCCTTCTGTGGGTGAAGCACTCCAAAACCCGCACTCATACACACATATCCACACCAGAGGCACAAACAAACCAATACTCACGTGCAGTTTTGCTAACAGACCGAAGGATCTGCAGCCGTTTGCACCTGCAGAGCGCAAATTCTAACGGGAAGCTTTCTGTCCTGAGTAGTTTGTTTCAATTAAGCCCCAAGTATAATCAACTGGGATGCAAATGATCTCGTAGAGCATGAAGCAATCTGAATCGAAATCTTAATCATGCTTTAATTATGCTTCCACTCGTGTTAGTTGCCCCCCTCTCTCACGTTCGTAGCACAAGGCATGAGCACCACACTGAGCTGGTTTGATGAACTGAAAGTGAACGGAGTCAAAGCAAAGCAAATTACAAGTGCAGTAGATTCGTGGAAATGGTAGCAAAATGCTGGAGAAAAAAAACTTTCTGCACAACATCAGAATCTGATGTTATATCTGCATGATGTTGCAAAAAACAGGCGGTTGTCGCAACTACTATAATCTCCCAGAAACATTCATTCATCCATTATCTTCCGCTTTATCCTAAATTAGGGTCGCGGTGGGGTTCCCCATGCCCATCCAGGGGAGAACGTTTCGGGCGCTGGGCAGATACACCCAGGACAGGGTGCCAATCTATCGCTGGGCACACAATCACTCACACAGACATACACACTCTATATGGGGCAATTTGGAGAACTCAATTGACTTGATCCATGTTTTTGGACTGTGGGAGGAAACCGGAGAACCCGGAGGAAACCCACGCAGACACGGGAAGAACATGGGAACTCCACCCAGATTGGGATTCGAACCGGGAATCCCTAGTGCCTAGAGGAGAACGTGCTAACCACTAAGCCACCGTGCCACCCCTCCCAGAAACAGTTGTCCCAAATACTATTCATTCATTCCTTCATTCATTCATTCATTATCTTCTGCTTTATCCTAAATTAGGGTCGCGGTGGGGTTCCCCATGCCCATCCAGGGGAGAACGTTTCGGGCGCTGGGCAGATACACCCAGGACAGGGTGTCAATCTATCACTGGGCACACACTCACACAGACATACACACTCTATATGGGGCAATTTGGAGAACTCAATTGACTTGATCCATGTTTTTGGACTGTGGGAGGAAACCGGAGAACCCGGAGGAAACCCACGCAGACACGGGGAGAACATGGGAACTCAACCCAGATGGGAATTCGAACCGGGAATCCCTAGTGCTTAGAGGAGAACGTGCTAACCACTAAGCCACCGTGCCGCCCCTCCCAGAAACAGTTGTCCCAAATACTATAATCCTTTATCAACAGTAGTTGCTACAACTACTATAATTCCTCAAAAACAAGGACTGTTACACCCTCTATAATCCTTCATACACAACGTTTGCTACAACTACTTTAATCCCTCAAACGTTGTTTGCCACAACTACTATACCCCCCCCCCTCACAATAACAGCAATGAGTCTGTGCTCCAGAGTTTTGGTTTTGAATCAGAATCAGAATACTTGATTAATACCCAGGGGGAAATTCTCACATCATTTAATCAAGACATTAATTGCTGAGACTTAAATGCCGGTTTAGTGATAAATCACATGACAGTGTGTGAACATGTCTGCTGGCAAATATTGGATTCAAAAAGTAATAATATAATGTTTTACATATAGTGTAACTAAACACTGAGCTTCTACTCTGTTCTGTCAGACATGCTCTGACGTTTCAGCTGAATCAATAACAAAAGGTCAAGCCTGCATCCCTCCAGAGCTCACGATGAAAACCTGCCATATCAACCATGCACTGCTACAGCAACATGGGAGAACAGTAAATATGCTGACAGTACAAATCCATCACAATTTGCATTGACTGGACTCTGCATGTGGTTTTTCCCATGGATATCTCATATTTTCAGATTAGGTTTATCTGATTTTTCCTGTTTTGAAAACCTATAGTAATAAACGGGGGAATGGCACGAACGTTTGTATGGCAGCATAAAAATGACAACCATTCTCTGGCATTCTCTCTGATAAGGTCAGCTGGGAGCAGTTCATTCTCTGTATCCATAGATCTGTAACTTCTATTCAATCAGCCAACCCTCCAGCAAAATCTTATTCCAACACACAATCAGGATTCCCTATGTTTTAATAAAGCAATAAAGCACAAGGCATGGCATTATTGAAAATAAATCACAGGAAAGTGGTGTTGTTAGGCAAGACACTAAGTGGAAAACAGTTACAGCGCTTTCCTGTGATTTATTCACAATAATGCACAACCTCAAGTCTCTTATTGCTTTTTAAAATAGTTACAAACACAATATAATAAAAAAAAACAATGTCTGATTCATAAATCCATCTTTGAAAGCAAAATCGTTAAAAAATCGTATCTTTCGCAACGTAACCTAGTCCGATTTTTAAAGTAAACATTGATTACGGACTAAGAGGATTCTGGTTGCTTTAACGATCAAATACTGCCATCTAGCGCTCAAATTATAGAACACACGCTATAAAAATAGACACAAAAAAACTTAGTGCTAATCGGGAAAATAATTAATTCATCCATTATCTTCCGCTTTATCCTATATTAGGGTCGCGGGGTGGTTCCCCATGCCCATCCAGGGGAGAACGTTTCGGGTGCTGGGCAGATACACCCAGGACAGGACGCCAATCTATCACTGGGCACACACTCACTCACACAGACACACTCTATTTGGGGCAATTTGGAGAACTCAATTGACTTGATCCATGTTTTTGGACTGTGGGAGGAAACCGGAGAACCCGGAGGAAACCCACGCGGACATGGGGAGAACATGGAAACTCCACCCAGATGGGGTTTCAAACCAGGAATCCCTAGAGCTGAGAGGCGATCGTGCTAACCACTAAGCCACCATGCCGGGAAAATAATATATAGTAAATTACGCAATGATACGAATGTGAAGCAGTCAGAAGTGTTAATTGTTAATTATGTTAATGTTGGACTAACGGCTCAGCCAATCAGATTAAAGAACCAGAACTACTTGTATTATAATATCCAATAATGATGCCCCTATTTAATTCCTCAAAAAGAAACGGAATTAATTAAACACTAGCACTTTATAAGGTACAACCCCTAATTTCTACCCCTGTTGTATATTCAATTAGCTCCATTTAACACGAATGCAGTTTGGAGTTCTACAATTACAGACTATTTATAAAGGATTAGAGGATGACTGGGGCGGCACGGTGGCTTAGTGGTTAGCATGTTCTCCTCTCAGCTCTAGGGATTCCCGGTTCGAATCCTCATCTGGGTGGAGTTTCCATGTTCTCCCCATGTCCACGTGGGTTTCCTCCGAGTTCTCCGGTTTCCTCCCACAGTCCAAAAGCATGGATCAAGTCAATTGATTAAGGAACATAATGGATGAATAGTGGATGATTAACACATACTGCAACAAAACAAGACATTTGATTTTGATGTGGAGCAGTTGAAGGTCCATTCCTCTGTCTACGTCAATGCCACAGTGAACTATGCACCTGTATTAGAGTAAAAACTGTAACTGGGGCATTTTTACTCTAAGCCCATCTTAATCAGAAGTAAACAGAGGTGTGACATGGGCTCTACACTGTATTTTACTGAAACCGCTCAGCAGATGTGTTGATTGATGACTTCCGGAGAAGCTGATTAAAAGAACTGGATTTTAAAATGTCTGTATTTAGACCGGCGGCACGGTGGCTTAGTGGTTAGCACGTTCGCTAGGGATTCCCGGTTCGAATCCCCATCTGGGTGGAGTTTCCATGTTCTCCCCGTGTCTGCGTGGGTTTCCTCCGGGTTCTCCGGTTTCCTCCCACAGTCCAAAAACATGGATCAAGTCAATTGAATTCTCAAAATTGCCCCATATGGGAGTGGTAGCTCAGTGGTCAGGGCGTTGGGTTATCAATCTGAAGGTTGGCGGTTCAAATCCCAGGTCCCCTGAAGTTACCAATGTGGGTCCTTGAGCAAGACCCTTAACCCTCATTGCTCCAGGGTTGTTATGTTTAACCCTGTTTTCACCTTGTAAGTTGCTTTGGATAAAAGCGTCTGCTAAATAACCAAATGTAAATGTAAATGTAAATGTGTCTGTGTGAGTGTGTGTGTGCCCAGCGATGGATTGGCGCCCTGTCCTGGGCCTATCTGCCCAGCGCCCGAGACGTTCTCCCCTGGATGGGCATGGAGAACCCCACCGTGACCCTAATAGAGGATAAAGCGGAAGATAATGGATGGATGTCTGTATTTAGACCACTGTGCTTTAGAATGTATGAAAATTGGAGATCACTAAAAGCCAATTACTTTTCATTGTTGGACCCTAATGAAGCTTCCCAACATTTATGAGTTCTGTGAGTAGACCAATTAAAAGGAGAGAGATAAGAATATGCCCTCGCCCCTCCAGTTTAATTACAACTAAATGAAGAAAGCTGCAAATGAATCGCGCATCACTGAGGAAAGACTTGTGTTGTAGAAGGACGCTGCATTTATTACTGACATCATGACATCAGAAGTTCCAGTTGTTATCTGCGCTGTAGATCTGTGCTTTGCTTCATCAATTTTACACCAGCCTTCCACTAATGGCACCTTCTAAGCTATGTTTTAGAAAATGGACATTAATCTGCATAATCCCCTTGATGGGAGTTAAATGGCCTGCAAATTAGGACCTTTCGGTGCAGCTAATGAATCCGCATTAAGAAGCACTAAGCTCAGTCAGAAAAATAAATACTGCCGATTTGTACAAAGCAGTTAAGGAGCATCGAACTAATCCGAATGATGCGAGCATTATTTCTGATGATGATGTAAATAAAGGGTCTGTTCGCTCTATGGTTAATTAAATCAAAGGATTAAATAATGAAGATTTAACTGGGGCCGCTCGGTGGTGTAATGGCCAGCATGTCCACTTCTCAGAGCTGGGGGTCCAGGACCGAATCCTGGAGTTTCAATGTTTTCCCCGTGTCTTCTCCAGTTTCCCCACAGTCCAAAAACATGGATTCATGAATTAACCACTCTAAATTGCCCCTACGTCAGCATGTGTGTAACAGGTGCCTAGGGCACCTGTCACCTGTTTTGTGTTTAGTTTCGTTCTGTTCTGTTAATTAACGTTCATTGGTTATCAGTCGTCTTGTCATTGGTTTGTTTTGTGCACATGGTCTGGTGTCATTTCGTATTTATTTCCGTTGTTTCTCGTCCTCGGTGCTGGTCGTTTGTGTTATATGTCACTAGTCATTTGTACCTCATGTTTTGTGGTGTTACTGCACCTTTAAATAAACCCGTTCTCTGCTACCTGCGTGCCTGGCTCCCTTCAGCGCGTGTAAACGCGGCGGCTCCCTATGCGCAGCCGCTTCATTCCGAGGTAGACTACCGTGACAATGTGTCTGTGTGAGTGAGTATGTGCCCAGCGATGGATTGGATGTAGGTGTCCTGGGTAAAAAAATTAGGCATGTACATGACCGTTAAAGATATTCAGCAGGTCTCACATAAATTACTACTAGAAGCTTCAATCAGTTTATAGCAATCACATTTATCTCAATTATTTTCTGTTAAGACCCCCCTGGGAAGAAGAAAACTTTTTGTGCCCCCCCCCCCCCACACACACACACACACACTCACCCCCCCCCCCCCCCCCCGTACATGACAAAATGGGATGAAAAAGTATTTTCACACGCCCACTGTAGTATCATTTGCCTATAAATTTGTTATAAGTTCACCTCATTTATAACAATGTCTCCTTATTAACAATAAAGAAAACAAAAAGAAAGAAATATAGATCAACTTAGAACAGAATAATTTTATTAACTTTGTTTTTTTAGTTTGTAACAGAAACGAATGAAATCCTTATTTAAACTAGAAACATTTTTGAACTGACTGGCGTTTGATACTGAGAAATGAAATGAAATAAAATCAATAAATAATAATACATTCAAATTCATCAGCAACATTCATTCAGGAGCTCAATTTATTATTAAGACTTTAACCTACAAAACTAAAATGAATACAACAATTTGTGCTGTTTTTGTTTTTTTAATCAAAATAAGGAAATCAGAACTAATGTCTACAACGTGCTGTAGCAGCGCACAGCTTTTCTGCAGTAGTTTTCATAAAGCGTTATAATTGCTTGCTGTACGCGTCACGTTTACGATTTAAAAACTCAAGCGTTATCAGCGTTATCGGGGTGTAATGTCTTTAAGTGACGCCTTCATTTATTTCACGCTGTCCGCTGCCGACATTTAGACACAAGACACGACGGTCTTTCTTCGTCTCCCACCTCAGTTACCGTGAAACCAAGCGCTACATTCACTTTCCTCATTTTAACTTTCGGTTGACTTTTGTTGCTCTGTGATTTCTTGTTATGCGCCCCCCCAGGCACCGCACTGCGCCCCCCCCCCAGGGGGGCACGCCCCACTATTTGAGAAGCACTGCATTAACGGCAAGGAAGCTGTTAATTACATTAACGACATCAAGGACACTAGTACAGACAAACCCCAAAGAATTGGACGCTAACAGTACTGTGGACGCACTGTCTCCATCACTGTCCGGTTCAGCCATCAAGCTTGTTTGTGAGCTCAGCTCAGCAGACTGCAAATAAACGGTGTGTGATCTGAGCAACACCTTCCCGTTTGTTTTGCTCTTATTGCGTGAGAGTTGACGAGCTTCCTGACAGCTAATCGGTAATAAGGATTAGTTCAGGCTGTGCAAAAGGACATTTCTAGGAGTGTTAAAGCTTTGACATTAAAGCTAAATTTATTTCTCTGTGAACGTAAGGAATTTATTTGCAATTATTTTGCACTTATGTCACACTTCAGAATTGCTGCTGTAACCACAAAGACGGATCGGATTCAGCGCTGAGCAAATTTAAGATCACATCATTAAGCGTTCGGTGCTGGATTATTAAACGGGTGGCGGTGTGGGGCGATGCGCCCGCAGCACCACTGCATTCCAGATGCTGCGTGCTGTGATGTACGGCTCAGGGTCTGACATCAGCGGGTAGATGTAATGCACCTTACATGGCTCTGCTTACGAATACTGTATGGATCCTGACAAGGCGGTCCTGCAGGACGCCCCCTAATGGACTCACATATAGTTTTCTAGTTGTTAGTTTTTCCATTTGTTTAATATCTGGACATGGCTGTTCTACACTGTTGTTGCTGCCCGGCCGCTCAAGGAGGATGAGTCCCCCATTGAGTGTTGGTCCTCCCAAGGTTTCTTCCTTAAATAACAAAATAAAAGGGAGTTTTTTCTTGCCACTGTCGCTTCGGCTTGCTCTTTGGGGGTTTAAAGGCTTTTCATTCTGTAAAGCTGCTTTGTGACAATGTACTGTTGTAAAAAGCGCTATATAAATAAATTACTTGACTTGACTTGACTTGACCTTACGCTTATGAAGGTGGGTGAGGCATCTGATCAGGTATGACTGCTCTGCATTGAAGGAAGGTGTGAGCAGAAGTGCTCCAAGTTACTGTAGCTCCTGCACCCTGGACGCCTCCCCCAGGCTTCACCTCAGTACAGTGAAGTCACTTCCAATGTCTCCACTCTTTTTTTATTTTTTTTTAATTTTTTTTAGCCTTCCTGCTCCGCGCTCTTGTGCTCTTGTGCTCTGTAGTCGCTTAGTTTGTCCACCGCCTAAAGTGTGAGAGCAGCGCTGCTTAAACCAGTGTGCAGGGAGTGTCACCAGCAGCCCTGTGCTTCCACTTATTGTCCATCCATCCATTATCTCCCGCTTTATCCTCTATTAGGGTCGCGGTGGGGTTCCCCATGCCCATCCAGGGGAGAACGTTTCGGGCGCTGAGCAGATAGACCCAGAACAGGGCGCTAATCCATCGCTGGGCACACACTCACTCACCCAGACACACTCTATATGGGATAATTTAGAGAACTCAATTGACTTGATCCATGTTTTTGGACTGTGGGAGGAAACCGGAGAACCCGGAGGAAACCCACGAGGACATGGGAGAACATGGAAACTCCACCCAGATGGGGATTCGAACCGGGAATCCCTAGTGCTGAGAGACGAACGTGCTAACCACTAAGCCGCCCATTCTTCTTATTGTAATTATATTAATTAATTTAGGCATAATTGGTCACTAATCGGCGGCACGGTGGCTTAGTGGTTAGCATGTTCTCCTCTCAGCACTAGGGATTCCCGGTTCGAATCGCCATCTGGGTGGAGTTTCCATGTTCTCCCCGTGTCCGCGTGGGTTTCCTCCGGGTTCTCCGGTTTCCTCCCACAGTCCAAAAACATGGATCAAGTCAATTGAATTCTCCAAATTGCCCCATATAGAGTGTGTGTGTGTGCCCAGTGATAGATTGGCGCCCTGTCCTGGGTCTATCTGCCCAGCGCCCCAACGCCGTTCTCCCCTGGATGGGCACCCCACCGCGACCCTAATAGAGGATAAAACGGGAGATAATGAATGAATGGTCACTAAAATCTCCCACCAATAAAACAAAGACTGACAAAAATATATATATATTTTGTAATAAATCCATTAAGGTACAATAAAACAATCTCTCTCTCTCTCTCTCTCTCTCATATATATAGCAAAGGGGTTTAGTGATTTGTTAAAGGCTGTTTTTGAAAGTCCTCTCTTCCTCGTTCTAACCTGTGCATGACTGCTGTGACCCTGATCCTCCACTACTAGAGCAGCTTGGAACACAGCCAGACCCGTCTTCAGTTACCAATGACCTCCAATCTGTCGCAGACAGTCAGGCACATCTACACTATAGTATAAGCTTGGAGTGGGGCGGCAAAATAGCTGCTCATACTTAAATCCTACTTATTTATTTCATGTCATTTGTATAAGTATCATTGCAAATTAGCTTTTGTGATCCAACAACACATAATATTATTGTGCACTGTAGGGGTGAGCTGCAATATTCGCTGATTCGACGATTCGATTCGGAGAACCGTAGTCGACTATGAACCTCATAGTCGAATGTACCATTTTGACCACATGGGGGCGCCCATGGCTGCTGCTAAGCATTAGTTTTTACATGAAATGTCTTTGTTTTCGTTATATATGTAGCCTTTTGTCAAATAAAATCATCCTAATTTCTAGGTTTTTAGGTTTTTTTAGGTTTTTCCTTTGAAGTGGAAAAAAGTCCAGAACGAGGATCCCATTTACGGTGCTCTAGAAAAACAAGTAAAATATAAAAAAAAATCTTTTTTAAAAACCACGCTTATAGCGCCATCTTGTGGTGAAATTTTAACTGATTCGACTATCAGTCGACTATAGGGAAAATCTGACGATTCAGATTCGACTATGAAAATCCTTTGTTGAATACACCCCTAGTGCACTGTAATCCTGAATCATTCAAAAGGTTCACTTTGCCAAATGTAAAGCAAAGTTAAATGAACCTGACAAATTCATTAAAGCCAGAAAATACTGTATATTTAAAAAAAAAAAAAAGCATTGAGTTTCGCAGCTTTATGTTGTTCCAGATGTTTTGTATGTGCTTGTCTGCTCATGGAGGTACGTAAGGAACAACTCCCTACTGATTTGGAGCGGAACTTAAATGACAGGGAGATGAAAAAACCCTACAGCATCTCGAATGGTCACACATGAGCACCTACAGTCCTACATGTAGATGAGAGACGCTCAAATCAATAAGGAATACCAGAGAGATACACGATGTAATGTACACAATTCGTAACATGATCTAATCTCATAAGAATAACTCCTCATGTTGCAGTTCTTTGATTTCAGCTCCTTTAAACCCCGGTTTGTATTAAAATACAGCAATTTAAGACGCATGCCTTTTCACAGCTGGAGCATCTATGCATGAGAATAACGTGAGTAAGTTGTCCGTGTGTCAGTGTATCCATGTGATTGCTCATTAAAACTGGATTTGAATCAAAAATAGATTATAAATATACAATATAGATCAATCTGAGTGACTTTTAACAAAGCATGGGCATCATGTAGCATCACTTCATGTTCTGTGAATACACTGGAACAGAGCTATATGTGCTTCAGCACAGAGGTGATTTGACCCTATCAGGAATCAAACACTGGACCTACATTTACATTTGGTCATTTAGCAGATGCTTACATCCAAAATGACTAAAACGTGAGCATAGGGTTGGCCACAGCATCCCTAGAGCAATAAGGGTTAAGGTTCTTGCTTAGGGACCCAAAGTGGTAACTTCAGTGGACCTGGGATTTGAACCCACAACCTTAAGATTGATATCCCAACACCATAACCACTGAGGGGCGGCACGGTGGCACATTCGCCTCTCAGCGCTAGGGATTCCCTGTTCGAATCCCCATCTGAACGGAGTTTCCATGTTCTCCCCGTGTCCACGTGGGTTTCCTCTGGGTTCTCCGGTTTTCCCCCCTATTTCCGACCCTAATATAGGATAAAGCTGAAGATAATGGATGGATAACCACTGAGCTACCACACCCTCAAGCCCTTGCTGTAAGGTGGCAGTGTGTCACTGTGTCGCTGCTAAAAAAAAGATGTAAATCCAATCTCATCTTTATTATGGCTTTTTAGTCAAATAGCAACAATACTGAATGACACATGAACAGACACTGAATCAGTAATTAAAGTCTACAGAACAGACGCCTGCTGAAAAGCGATCCGTAATGATTGAGTGGGGTTCCTGCAGACACATCACGATTGATTGTGCTGACGGACGGACCTGGGGGGGAGGGGAGGAGTCAGTTGGGGAAAAGGTGAGATGTGACAAAGTGCCCGTAGGTAAAGCTGAGTTATGATGAAACGGCAACAGATATTACTTTTGAGATGACAGGAATGACAAGACGTCTGTATGCAGGGGAGACAGTTCCAGGAACATCAGAAGAAAATTTGTGAATTCTACGTTTAGAGATACAGATCTGTGTAATGATGAAAGGACGACTAAGGGGGGGAAGAATCCAGAGATACGAGGCTGGGACAAGAACGTGAAAAATGAAGAATTGAGGTTGATATGAACAGCTAAAACCAGAAGGGAGGCTTGGCCCTTCAGCCCTCCACATGCTCTGCTCGGTCACAGTGTAGTAACCCGAGTGGGAGGGAGAATGTGCTGAATCAGTCGCCATCACTGAAGGTGACCCTTCCTGCTTTCCTCAGTCTCTCTGCTTCCATCTTCCCTTCCTCCTGTTTTCTACCTCACATTCCTGCTTTTTTGTTTTTATAGAGGCTCCACAGCTCTTTTCCTTTTCTCTGCTTTTTTTTTTTTATTCTTTCAGGTCATCGCTTCTCAGTGTATCTGTCTCGCTGCTTGTGTTTCTCACCTTCTCGCTGTCATCTGATATTGATCCACATCCTCTCCATCACAAGACCACCGTCCTAGCCTCCAGCTCAAGGCCATATGCAACTCGTGGTGCCTGTAACAGTTTTATCAGTGAAGCACTTTGCTATAAATATCCACCTGCTCCACACAATCCATCAGCCTTCTGATTTATACCTGTAGATGTCGTGTGTGGACTCGTGGCCCACATGGATGGACTAATAAAGAAATAGGCAATCAGCTCGGTGAATTATCTTAACCGACTGTGAGGGCTGTGTCCCATTGATTGCCTTCAAGCTAATGTGCTTGTCAATGTTGGGCCACGCACAAAGAGGAATTCATGAATTCTTCAGTGGTTGCGCCAAAACTGGTTACATGTACAGCGTGTAGTTCATTCGGAAGCATTTTATATAAATATTATATATGTTGCAATTATACAAACAATAGTAATATCAAAAATGATGAATGAAAGAAACCAAACTATGAATATAAGATCTTAATAAGCATCACAACGCACATTAACGCAGGGTGTAGCATAGGGCCCCATGTTTGGTATATAGGATGGGCACATGTCCTGAGGTCTTGTTATGTAATATTGATTGTATTACCCCATCTCATCTTCATTCATTCATTCATTATCTCCCGCTTTATCCTCTATTAGGGTCGCGGTGGGGTTCCCCATGCCCATCCAGGGGAGAACATCTCAGGCGCTGGGCAGATAGACCCAAAACAGGGCGCCAATCCATCATTGGGCACACACTCACTCACACAGACACACTCTATATGGGGCAATTTTGATGATTCAATTGACTTGATCCATGTTTTTGGACTGTGGGAGGAAACCCACGCAGACACGGGGAGAACATGGAAACTCCACCCAGATGGGGATTCGAACCGGGAATCCCTAGCGCCGAGAGGCGAACGTGCTAACCACTAAGCCACCGTGCCGCCCTCCATCTCATCTTATTATTTTTAATTTAATCCCAGGACAGGGTGCCAATACATTGCTGGGCACACACACACCATATAGGGGCATATAAGAGCAGCCAATTCAACTTGAATCCATGTTTTTGTACTGTGGGAGAAACCCCGGACACAGAGAGGACATAAAAACTCCACCCAGATAAGGATTCAAACCTGGATCCCTGGATGCTGAAATGTGATCTTGCTAACCACTATGGCATAGTGCCACCCTGATTTTATTATGCTTTTTGTAATATAATTTATTTATATAATATTTATATAATTTATATAATAAATATAATTTATATATTTTTGTCTTTTATGGTTTACGGTCTTGTTAAAACCATAAAAAAGATGAGCAAGGATAGGAACAACTGCGGTTTTAACTCAGACTCGAACTATTTAACCACATTTGATTTAAAAGGTACTGACTGACCATTTTAAGATGAGAAAAATCTGCCCTATTCTGATTATGACACAGAATTAAATGAATGACAATAATTAAATGGTTAAAAGGATAAATCGGGGTATAAATAACATAATCTGCCAAGAGTACACAGCATTCTGCTATCCCACCATCTCTCCCCTGTCGCACCTTCACTATATCCCCTTGAATATGTATGAAGGTGAGGCATGCATCCTGCATGTAATCAGACAATTACTGAATAGACACAACGCAAAGTGTACTGCAAACCGAAGCCACCCTGAGACCCCGGATGAGGCTCAGGGAGTAATTGGTTGGGTATTGGGCTGATGTCCTGAAATGAAAAGCAATCAACGTGTCAAAATGACATGCAAATGGACGGCCATGAGCATACAAGGACCGCCGGCAATGGATGGCATGATTAAAGATGGAGATGAGCTTGTTCGGTTGTCCAGATGAAGCGAATCCTTTCCTCTTTTCTGCTTATCTCACTGTCTCACTGTCACAGCGGATGAATGATTAATAACCAGACTGTAACCTTCACTGCAGCCAAAGTGTACAGCGATGCACAGAAGTCAGGGTCAAAGCATTCATCACTTTAATCACTCTAAGGACAAGACACACCCTATGAGCCTCTCGTATATACCCAACTAAAAAAAATGTAAATAACAAGAACACAGGAAGGGAAATGCCAACGTGTCCCGGCATGAGGAATTTTGCCATTAGGTGATAACGCAAAGATAATCAAGTTGTGGAAACATTTCAACCAGTACACAAACAGTACAACTGCAGAATCATGGGACATTCGCATTATAAATATACACACACATACCCATCATCATAGAACTACTGAGGTTAGTGATGTGAGCAATGACATGGACTAATAACACAACCATTGCAACCAAGTCATGTACAACTAGGTAAACTAACTAAACAAACTAAAGTAAACCACTCGTCAGACTTTTTATGTCACTTAATGTGAAAAATGCCTCTTTGTAAATAAATCATCAGCAGAGGTGGGGTGGAAGGTTGTAGGTTGTAGGTAAGAGACAGTGATACATCAATACCATACACTTCTGTTTCAACCTCATTCTCGCCATGTTGGTGCTAACAACAAACATATTTTATTAAAACAAAGTAAACCTGGAAAGTTATATATATATATATTCATTATAACCCTCACACTTACACACTCTGTATGTACCCTATACTGTATAAATGCGGGTCAATACTGTAAAATAAGCTGTTTGCCAATAAAAATGAAGTATTTTGGTCAAAGTGATCAGGTTTTTGTAAAATTAAATTGTCAAAAACCAAACTTCGGCTCACTTTAAAGCTCTTTTGGTTTTCATTATTAATAAAGCATCACGTATACTTTATCTAAGGAAATTCTATACGTTAAAAATACATAAATTCCCACCGTTTGTTTATTTACACCTGCCCTCTGACATACAAACACATATTCACACAACAAACACAAGCTTCAGTTGAATATTTAGTATAAACACCGAACTCACCCGCTCGGTCGCCGGCAGACACACATTCTCCTCAGGCAGTTGAGCCGTTGGTAAACGAGCCGTTTAAAGCCGTCTATATACATTGAAATTAGGACTAGGGGCCCGAACGCTCCCAAAACAATTAGAACAGTGAGCGGGCGGCTGAACTCCCCTCAG